>CM038672.1:624610154-624955154 GCA_021605145.1 Aegilops bicornis | reverse complement strand
GGCCATTGTTTCTACGGCCGGTAGGGGGCCTAGTGTCACTACAGTAAATATGTAGCCCATGGTTATTGTGGCCTAGTTTTAAAAAACAGGTTATTGCGGCCACTAGCAAACCGCGGAAAAAGAAGTGCACTGACTACAAGCAAAAAAAAAAAGACAACAAGGAAATAAATAAGCAAGCAACATATGCTAGGCTATCACTGCTATTACACATATTATATCCACTGGGCATCAAAGTTCGCCACCAGTGCAAATATAGGGAACAAAGCAGCATATAAACGCCATGACAAAACAAGTCCGTAACTGAAACCACTTGAAGAGCTCAAGAAACAATATCACAGGTACCCATAATCTTTGGCAAGATGCTTAGCAAGCTTATTAACTTTCTCTTGTTTGGCGCTTAAATCCTCCGATGCTTCTTTGTTGCACAAGAAAATGCATCTGAATTCTGCGAGGGACTTCCTCGGTCCTTGACTTCTTGCCGCATCACGGATATTTGATGCCTTTCAGCTTATGGTGAGGCTGAAGAAGCGAAGATTGAGGCAGCGAGTTCGAAGAGCTTGTGCGGTGATGCTGACGATGCTTCGAACACTACATCAATGCAGGGACTATGGGGTTTTCTCACTTGTCTACAAGATCATTTTTATCACCTTTCTTGGAGACCAACAGGGTTGTCTCACTATCTTGAACCTTATCTGCATTACTTTCTCTACCATTGCATAGTGGGGTGCTCTTCTCCAATATTCTATTTACATACTACAAGAGAAACAAGCAGACACATCACAGGTTTAGCTTGTAGTGTAAGAAACTCATTTTGGTAAACCTGTTCAGTAGTAAGGTGGACAGGATAACAACATGAAACAAACATATATCTATGTACTATGGTCACTGTATTGTCCATATCATTCTAGTTTATGTTGCCTAATCAAGATAGAGACACAGTTCAACTCATATATTTTTAAGACACATCTGCATAGACAGAATATAAGTGTGAGAAACTACACAACATTGGCAACACTTGTAATGTGCATCACATGAGAACATAACTGTTTATACAACTTAAACTGAAATCAACATAGAGCAAGAAGTTAGAACAACAATCCAGTTAAAGAAATAGGTTATTACATACCTATTGCACCATTGGAGTTTCAATTGGATCCTTCAAATTCGGAAGTAGTTGGTATGAGTAAATACAGTGATGCAACAACAAAGGAGTATGTACCATAGCTACGGAATCTGACCTGAGAACAGTTGCTCTTCTGCTTTAAACGTGGAGTTTGGGTTAGCTGTGGTGGTCTTCGTGCTTTGGGCACTGCAGTAGCTTTACAAATTGCTCGTGTAGGGGTACTCTGTGGTGGACATGGTGCTTTGTCAACTAGAAGTGGGTTACTATCCATTTGGGGTTGTGGTTAGATGGGTTGTAGCTGGTTCTGCGCCCAACGGTGTAAGTGTGCAATCTGGAAGAGTCTCGATTATGTGTGGTGGGGCTAGTTTGTGGGCGGTACAACCATGGTTCTATCTGCATCGACGGGTAGCTTGTCTTTTGTGAAGAACGGGTTTTGCTCCCTTAGATACAGCCATCACCCCCTCCAATTCAAATGGCTGATAAACAAGAAAAGAAATTGAACGTACAAACATTGTATGATAGATAGATGTGGTAATTCACATGTATGTTGTCTAACCAAATAGGACAACATGACACAATTTCACATATATGATGCCTAACTAAATAGGATAGCATGACACAGTTTCAGATATATGATGGATAACTTAATAGGATATAATGGCATAATTCAACATATGATGAGTATCTAAACAGGATGACATGACAAAACTATATGATGTCTTTCTAAAATAGGTTGGGATGGAATAATTCACATACATGTTGTCTAAGTATACAGGATGACATGATATAATTGACATAATTGATTCATATACTAAGCAGCGGGCACTCGCATGTATGATATCTAAACTAAGCAGACGGAATTCAACATTGTGCATATGATGTCTAAACTAAGCAATGCAAGACACCATATGCATCATATGAGAAATATAAACATTGCAACTTAGAGCATACACCTCAGGTGGGATATAGGACTGGTCATCTGTCTCTGAATCCTCCTCCGAGGAGCTCCCTGTAACCATCGAGATATATGCTTCAACATGTACCATTGCCTGCTCTGAAGACCTTGTTTTCGCTGCAGATTTTCCATAACTGGCTCAAATGGCTGATACAAATGAAGAGTAGTTCAATATACACAGATTATCGAAGAATGGAATACGTAATGAAAAAAAGATGGCATGAGATAATTCACATATATGATGCCTGGCTACATGGCGGTGCATAATTCACATATATGATAACTGGCTGAAAAACACGACATTGCATAATTCACATATCGATATAGAAAGCAAGCAGGAGGCATTCACACAAAGCATGTCTAATCTAAGCGGATGGCATGGCAATGCAAGACACCATATGCATGATATGAGCAATATAACCCAGCCAAGTTAGAGCATGCACCTCGGGGGGATACATTGGTCATCTATCTCTGAATCCTCCTGCGAGGAGCTATCTGTAACTTAGCAAGAAATCTGCATCGACGGTAGCTTGTTGCTCGAGAAGACCTTGTTTTCACTCTAGATTTTCCCATGACCGACTCAAATGGCTGATGCACATGAAGAGTAGATGAATGTATAAACATTGTTCACAAATGGAATACATTATGGAAAAAATATGTACGATACAATTCACATATCGATGGTGGCTAAGCAGGATGGCATTGCATGATTCACGTATATGATGCACAGCTAAAGAAGATGGCATTGCATAATTCCTATATACTCCCTCCGTTCCTAAATATTTGTCTTTTTAGAGATTTCAAATGGACTACCACATACGGATGTATATAGACATATTTTAGAGTGTAGATTCACTCATTTTGTTCCGTATGTAGTCACTTGTTGAAATCTCTAAAAAGACAAATATTTAGGAATGGTGGGAGTATGATATAGAAGCCAAACAGGTGGCATTCACACAAAGCAAATCTAAACTAAGCTGATGACATATAAGATGTATAATGTAAGCAATGCGAGGCGCCATATGCATGATATGACCAACATCAGCATGCCAGGTTAGAGAAAACACCTCAGGTGGTAAACAAGCGTGGTCGGCTCCTTCTGAATCCCCATCTAACGGTTATCTTCCTTTGGAATACAATCTGGGAATGCAGGAGGGGGGGGGGGCACTTCGCCTACCATGGAGCGGCGTCTGCATGACATTATATTCCCACACAACAGTCTTCTCTTTTTCTCTACATGTTCAGTACGATTGTGTACAATATCTGACATGCATAATAAAAAATAGTTAGATTTTGTAACGCCTAAGGGGTGCATGCAAAAATCAAGACTGATGGTAGCAAACGAGTGGATGGATCCAAAACTAATCATAGCAGGTAGATTATAGCTTCAGTTTAAAATGATAGACAATGGATCATCTATTGTTTGTTGCCCACCCAACATGAACCACATAGAAGACCCCAGATGACCCAGATAGTAGACAGATACTATTTTTTGCTGCCTCGATATGAGACCCACGGGCATTTCAAAACTCAAGTTTGAACGATAAAGTAGCAGATAATAATAAACGATGTATAACGTAAGCAAACACGAAAGACTGCGACCTCTCTTCCAGAACTGTATAGTCCTCAGGTTCATATGCTCAGTAAATGATGGTAATGTAGTTGGCGTGGCTGCCGACAACGGGGAAGATGATCTGAGGCGGCGAAAGAAAGTCAGAGGAGATCTCTCTTGAGAGAACGCTCATCGATGGTGCACCTCAGGTGGGGTGGATGACGGCACGGCAGGAGCAGGACATAACACACAGAGTTTTCTTTGACGCCTATCTAAAAATGAAGTAAATCTATAAGGGCTCCTTAGAATTGGAGCATTCTATAAACGCAGGGATAGGAAAAACACAGGAATAGGACAGGAATGCACATGCAAAATAGAGCATTTGGAAACATAGGATTTCAGTCAACCTGGGTGTTTGGTTCACATGAATTGGAAGAACACATGAATGGAGAAACGTGGTCAAATTAAAGTCAAACCACGTGAAAATGAAAAAAAAATAAGAATCTTATTATGCCAGTAATGCAATTAGTTCTGTTCTTCATGCATATTAATTTGAAATGGACGTCCAAGTGAATATTAAAATTCCTACGTTTTTTCTTCGAAAGAGACACCAAAGGAAAAAATCCTCCAGTTTCGTTTGCTCCACTCCTAACCAAATGCACGAATAGTAGTTCCATAGCAAAGGACCCCTGAGGGATCGACATGAATGCAGAGTAACAAAGTGATGCGACGAGTGTACAACCTCTTTGGCATAGCCTTGTGGACCTCAACATCATTGGGTTGGACGTGGAGGGTGGTGATGCTGGTGTGACTTTAGGAGGCGGGGAAGAAGATCCGAGGCCTCTGGAAACGGCGCCGAGGGTACGGCTCTGCTGTGATGGAAGGTTCCGTTGTTGGAGGAGCTCCGGTGAGGTGTACGGCGGCGAGGCTGAAGCAGGACAAGACAAACAATGTTAATCTGAAGTGGGACCCTAATATCATCTGCAATAGATGATGTAAAATACATCACCAAAAAGTGCTGGATGTAAAACACATCAGCCGCGCCACGGCCGCTCCGACAGATGCTGTAAGTACTGTTCACTCTGAACTTAACTGAAGAAACTGAACTTTACAGTCGAAACTGAATTTTACTGTCGAAACTGATTGAACTAGTAGCAGAGCATTGCAATATATGTTTAGGGCGTTCCAGCACTAGTAGCAGAGAAGCAGTGATCTAAATCAGCAGACGCTCGAGCAGGGAACGCACTAGCAGAGAGCAAGTCGTGTAGTAGCACCGCGAGCGAGTGCTAAAGCAGCAACTCCTGTAGCTGCCGGAGGTCGTGCAGCAGCAGCAGCAGCGCAAGCGAGAGCAAGAGCAGAGCAGCAGCATGAAAGAAAGCAAGAGCAGCGCAGCAGTGCGACCGACAGCAAGAATAGAGCCGCATCGCGAGCGAGAGCCGAAGCAGCTGCAGCTAGTGCCGGTGTGGAAGTCGCCGCCGAGGAAGCAACAACATGGGGGAGAGACGCCGTGGATGATGTGGTCAGCGACGACGCCGTCGATGGAGACCCGCCATGGCTGCTTGGTATCGAGCACCGGCAGCCCCGTGAGATTGAATAAAAGATAAAATGCAGCGGTGAGTGCAGAACCTCCTTGGTGGCACCGAGTTGGCCTCGGCTTCATCGGAGGAATTGCTGAGGGTGCTGCGATTCCGGTGGGGTAGGTCAAGATGCTGGTGTGGGGATTGAGGTGGCGCGATAGATGAGTCGAACTGCGGGGCAGCTCCTTGGAGGTGAAGGATGGGGTGGCTGATCCAGCGGGACAACGAGATCGACAACGGATCCTCATCCGGTGCGGTGGATGAGGGACGGCGAGCTGTTTCCGTGGACGATGTAGTCGGGGAAGAGTCTGCGGCTGGGCGGCGGTCGGGAGGCCGACGAAGGAGCGTGGGGTTTTGCGGTTTTTGGCGGCCTCGGTGTACGAATGGGAGGGGGGGGGGCAAAGGGGAAGGGAGGGGGAGCCAAGCTTAGGGACGCGCTTGTCTGAAATGTAGGGTAAGTTACCAGCGTACCCCCACCGGTTTTGACACCACGACGTGGAGCTTCATTTCCGGCTAAGGGGTAGAAGGGGGATTTCGCGTGTTTGGGCTGTGGGACCGATTTCGGATGAGGAGGGAGTTTTCGCGCATGTCGAAATTTCGAGATAACAAGGCGCGGCGCTGGTTGAAGAGGCGGGAGTTTCAAAGCAGGCGAGAAAAAAGATACTCGAGCTTGAAAATTTCGGGATAACAAGGTGCGGATTCCTTGTTCGGCAGAACAAACTTAATGTGTAAAAAAAACAATTCATACAAGACACAAGAGAGTCATGTCCCCTTTTACTATATTACTATAGATGCCATTGAAAAAACTATAAGAAAAATGTAAAAAAAATCGTGAGAACAAGATTACCCTGTACAGTACCAAATCGATTCGCACTTCCCTCAACAACAACAAAAAACAAATCAATTCCCACCAAAATAAAGAGTAATGTCCCTTTTTATATGATTACAAATGCCACGATCTCGAATTTCAATTTTTGAATCCACGTTATGTTGAATTCGAATATATCGTCAGGTGACCTTGCGGTTTATAATTGATGTAGTCGTACATTTTGATCTTCCATCATATATGAACATTTTACTCCACCATGTGAACATATATATTGTCGTCTACCATATGGACTAAATTTGAATCAATTTTCCTTATTTGAATACGATTGTTGTCAAGTTATACAATAATTTAAATATTTTCTTGATAACAAAAAAACATGCATATAGCAGTAATCATATTTCACTATGAACTACACGTACCATATGATCTCCAATTCAAATATTTGTATCCATTTTATGTTGAACTCAAATCATTGTACATTATTGGTCTAGGTGCGAGATGTTCGGGATAATCTAAACCCTGTTTTCATATGTATTTTTGGCTGAATTGGGACAAGTTTTGGTATAAGCTTCTTGCAAAACCGAGATTCTCTCAACAAGCCTCGTGGTTCCGAGAGGGAACATGTCACCTTTGTGTGCGAAACGATATACGCTGCCTCCCCCCTGATTTTCTTTACAGAGGCAACATAGAACTATATGAGTGCCCTGTTAAGTTTTGGAATTATTTTGGGTTCGTTTGGCCTTTTTATACATTAATTGAGTTTCTGGACTTTAAATGTGCATAATCCAAATTTGAACTGCAGGCACAAGCTCCGGTGCACCAAAGTTGGTTGAAAAATCACATGTGTGTCATTGGTTGAATTTCTAGGTCCCATGGAAGAAATGAGAATGAAATCCAAACATCTGGGCGTCGTGACTCGACCGAGAACATCAAGAAACTTAGATTTTAAATTCATGTAAATCCAAAACTCGCCTGGAAATCATGAAACTTGGCATGGTGTCATGTGATGGCATTAACATGTTGTGGTAAAAAATTGGGCCGATTTGGAAGCTCGTGGTTCTAAGAGGGACGTGCCACCTTTGAGTGTGAAACGATATACGCTGCCCCCCCCCTTGAGTTTCTTTACAAAGGCAACATAGAACTACATGAGTGCCCTGTTAAATTTTGGAATTATTCCGGGTTTGTTTGTCATTTTTATACATTAATTGAGTTTCTGGTCATTTAATGTGCATAAGTCAAATTTGAACTACAAGCACATGCTCTTGTGCACCAAAGTTGGTTGAAAAATCACATCTGTGTCCTCGGGTGAATTTCTAGGTCGCATGCAAGAAATGAGAACAAAATTCAAACATCTGGGCATCGTGGCTCGGCCGAGAACGTTGAGAAACTTGGTTTTAAAACTCTTGTAAATCCAAAACACGTCTGAAAATCATGAAACTTGGCATGGTGTCATGTCATGGTACTACCATGCTGTGGTAAAAAAAATTGGCCGAATAGGAACAAATTTTGGTATAAGCTTCTTGCAAACCGTAGCTTCTCTCAAGAAGGCTCGTGGTTCTGAGAGGGAACGTGCCACCTTTGAGTGCGAAACGATATACACTGTCCCTCTTGAGTTTATTTACAAAGGCAACATAGAACTACATGAGTGCCTTGTTAAATTTTGGAATTATTCTGGGTTCGTTTGGCCTTTTTTATACATTAATTGAGTTTTTGGCCATTTAATGTGCATAGTTCAAATTTGAACTACAAGCACATGCTCCCGTGCACCAAAGTTGGTTGAAAAATCACATCTATGTCCTCGGGTGAATTTCTAGGTCCCATGCAAGAAATGAGAATAAAATTCAAAGATCTGGGCATTGTGACTCGGTCGAGAACATTGAGAAACTTGGTTTTAAAATCATGAAACTTGGCATGGTGTCATGTCATGGTAGTACCATGCTGTGGTAAAAAAAAGGCCGAATAGGAACAAATTTTGGTATAAGCTTGTTGCAAACCGGAGCTTCTCTCAAGAAGGCTCGTGGTTCTGAGAGGGAACGTGTCACCTTTGTGTGCATAATTCAAATTTGAAATACAAGCACATGCTCCAGTGCACGAAAGTTGGTTGAAAAATCACATTTGTGTCCTCGGGTAAATTTCTAGGTTCCATGCAAGAAATGGGAATGAAATTCAAAATTCTGGGCGTCGTGGCTGGGCTGGAAACATTGAGAAACTTAGTTTTTTAATTCCTGTAAATCCAAAACACGCATGAAAATAGTGAAACTTGGCTTGGTGCCATGACATGGCACCAACATGCTTAATGGTAATTTTGCGATTCGATTCTTGCGGCACACATTAACAATCAACAAAGTCATTTTGGAACAAGTGCTGTCACATTACAATCGGAAACACAAGTATTATTGGAACCGTGGGCGTTCTATTTACTACCATTTACGTCCCCTTTTTTTATTAGCTAGGAGGCGCCGTGCAGGGTAGCTATTTGAGTACAAGAGGCGTGCGATCAGACCCCTGCACGTGCTTATTGGGAGGAGAGCCCTTTGACCTCCATCTGTCGTCCACCTCTCTCCTAAGGTCTCCATTAATGGCGCTCGAGCCTCTGTTTAATGGCGTGGCTATGTCTCACTCGACTGAGATTTAAGAGAGAAAAAAGAAAATCTGAAAGCACGGATCTTGATGTAAGATCCGACGGAGCTATATAGCATCTACTGCGACTTATAGCAAGATTGATGAATATAAGGACGATTAATTGTCTTAGATAATTAGGAAGATAATTCAAAAAGCCACATGCGGCTATGCCTGAAATACACAAGGGCAAAAGAAGAAGGAAGACAAGGATCTGGCTCGCTGATCTCTACTTTCTTGATGCGTTGCTGCAGGCCGCGGGAAATAGTCTCTACGGCGAGCGGCGATGAGCTCTTTCATGTCCTCAAGACGTTGATTGAGAACATCCACGGATTCCTCCACCAGCTTTTGGCGCTCGATGCAGAGCATGTCATTCTCGTCCATAAGTTTCTTGACGATGACGTCGATCCTCTTCAACAAGCCAGTGGTCTCCTCCTGCTACTCCACACTTCCAACGATCTTCGCCCTCAGCAGGCCGCGCTCGGCCCAGAGCCTCTCATTGCCCTCCCTTAGTTGCCGGATGACGCCGGTAGCCTGTTCAAACGAGGCTTTCATGTCGTCCTGCAACCTCGCCCAGCCGGAGATCTGATCTATCTGGCTATGGACGATCGCAGGCATGCGCCTGTAAGAGTAAATCACACCTGCCCGCGAGACATTTTCCCGAGCCGCCCGTGATGCGGCGTGAACATCTCTCGCATTCGCGGCGCGACGGGACATCTCTGCTGCTTCTGCGGCGCGGCCGGACCAGTCTACTGCATCGACGGCGTGGCGGGACCTCCGTGCTACTTCGGCGGCGCGGAAGGACCTCTGTGCTGCTAGTTCCACGCGGTGGGACATGTCGGCTGCTTTCGCAGCGAGGCGGGACATCTCTCGTGCTTCCGCTTCCATGCTCGCCTCTCCCTGGTGGTAATCTCTCGACCCAGAACTCACGCTAGCCATGGCGAGCGCAAAGGGAAGGATGCTGAATGACTTGTTTGTTTTTGTGGATGAGGAGTTGAGGAGGAATGTGCAGTCATCTTGGCATAGTAGTATTTATAGCCAAGTACTAATACACTCCTAAGTGGGAAACCGTTTAGGTTGTGATCGGTGTGAACAGGTTTGCAATTCAATATAGCGTGGTACTAATACGCTCCTAAGTGGGAAACCGTTTAGGTTGTGATCGGTGTGAACAGGTTTACAATTCAATATAGCATGGAGTAATTTGGAATGTGACGAGACGCAAGCTCAAAATTTATTGACGGTTCTAGTTTCAAAGTGCGGCACTATTCCCGGATGGCGTTACGTGGGCACGTGTTCTCGGCCGTGGTGTAGCATATGCCATGGTAGTTCTTTTTCTACTGATGTGTACGTGCAATAACTGGCACCGTCATATACATATCTTATGGTTAATGGGGTGTTTGACAGAAATAGCCGCGTGGCAAGCTATAGGCTAGTCTTTTTTTTCCAGATGCATTAAACCTATCTCTCGGGACTTCTCGCACGCACCATCGTGCCACCACAAAAACTTGTACTCTGAGTTTAGTACGTTATACAGGAAGAGAAGAGGTGCAGGCAGACACTCGTCCTCTCACACACGTGTCTATTTTTTCTCGAAAAGGAGGATGATGACCCCCGGCCTCTGCATCTGGGAGTCACACACGCATCTATAGCTACAAATTGTAGTGTTCTCAACCATCCGATTGGCTCTATCATGGATGTACCTATATACTAAAACTTGTCTAGATACATCTATGTTTTGACAAATGGAAGGCATGTATTGTAGAACGGAGGGAGTGCTTGTCATCAAAATGGATAAAAGGGACGTATCTAGAACTAAAATACGTCTACATACATCTCCTTTTATCCATTTTGATAACAAGTAGTACTTCTTACCCAAAGGAACATTATATCCAACAGACACAAAATATCCGTTCGACTGTTGGAAATTACTGATCTGATGTCGAAGTAATTGCTGGATCGCCACCAAAACCCACCATTTCTTAAGCTAAAGTAGACTGAGGTAATCCCTATATTAGCATATTACTAAGATAAACAGAAGGCATTGTAGAAACATTTAGGACGTGAGCTTGTCAATCTAAATGTGGAGGGACACCAGCTTAGCCCCGCCAACAACTTGGGCCGAACTGTGAAGAAGGTCAGCTCCTGCACGGCGACGCTGCCGGGATCCTTGCTGCTTGTCACCTCCATTTCCACCTTGACGGCGTCGGTCGTGCCTTTGGGCTCCCCTGGCGGGCCGTTCGCCCACAGCTTGTCCACGTAGTGCGGTAGTGGGGACGCCCCCGCTCTGATGCAGACGACTGACACGACGATAGGCGCGCCGATGTTGAGCACGCCGCCGACCAAGAAAAACGCGCGGCCGTCCTCCTCCGTGAACAGCAAGAGCCGTGGCTCCGACAGTGGCACTTGCAGCTGGAGCACCTTGCCGTAGTGGATCCTGTGCATGTGCGTCGGATGCGCGGTGCTGATGTGGTGGTAGAGCACCGGCGGGGGGCCTTTGTAGCCGCAGACGGGCACAGGGCATTTACAGGGCACGAGCGGACACCCGCTCTGGTGATCGGCAAGCTTCTGGTAAGTGACGTAGAGCCCACAGCCTTCATGCAGGCACTCCACCCTCACCAACGAAATCACGGTGTCCACTGCCGTGTTCTGCACATCGAAGCCACCACCGCGCTCACACTTCTAGCACTGCTGCTGGTTCCCAGGGCACTCGACGCGGCAGTCCGCGCAGGCCAGGTGCTCTCCCTTGCACTGCAGAAATCAGTCGAACAACACATCAATCAAGAAACCTGCACCTTGCTCAATCAGCCGAACGGACGAGGTGTATTCAAACCACATACACTGGAGGCGTCAAGGGGTGGAGGCACAAGGGGCAGTGGAGCACGGTGAGGTCCATCAAGACCTTAGAGAGCTCCATCGTCGGGTCCTGTTCCGTCTGCATGATCTCGCCCTCCTCGTGCACAACCATCTCCCGCTTGGGTCGGGGCATTACAAAGCTTTACCGTTGTGACGCCCAGGTAATCAAGCTACAGTAACCCTGCGCTAATGATGCCACGTCACCTAGGTTACTGTTGGTAAACTCGTGTTAGTTCAAAACGATTCAAATTCAAATGCAAAAGAATTAGGCAAACAACAAAAGTTTTCAAATAATAAAACTAAAATGTTTGGGTTGTGCCAAATATTGCATAGGTAATTATGGCGAAGGAACCACACTATTATAAAATGCTTAAAAACTATGAGATGAATAAAACAGTAGCAAAAACTATTATTTAAATACTTTAAATATTAAATAATTACAAAACTATTTTATTTTGGGTTAGCAAATTTATGAGGCAGTGGCATAAATAGTAAACATCAATTTAGGTGCCACTTTGGTATTTTGTTATCACTAGAAAAAATAGCAACTAAAAGTAATAGAATAAATAAGGGACAAATGCATTTTTACCCCTAGTTGGTTCCTACCCACGGGTTTTGCCCTTACTTTTCGAGCTTGCTCAGTTTTGCCCTTACTTTTTCCATCGAGGTCCCTCGAATGCCCTTTGACCGTTTGACCAAAACTTTGAAAATTCATAACTAATTCATACGAACTCAGAAAAATGCAAATAAGATATCAAAATGTTCAGATAAACATTACCTTTATGGGCATATCATTTGCATTCAGGACAAACGCATTGTTTAAACTACCCGAGGTAATTAATATTATTAACATTATTAAAAATAAATAGGTATAAATAATATTTTTTCATGAATAAAAACTATATGCAAATGTAGGTGATGTTTTCGAACATCCCGATAACTTATTTGCATTTTTCGAGTTTGTATCAACTTGTTATGAATGTTCTAACGACTTTGACCATTATTTGGAAACTTCATAACAAGTTGATACAAACTCAGAAAATGAAAATAAGGTATCGTGGATGTTAGAAAACATCACCTACATTTGCATATAATTTTTATTCACGAAAAAAATATTGTTTATACCTATTTATTTTTAATAATGTTAATAACATTAATTACCTCGGGTAGTTTAAATGATGCTTTTGTCTTGAATGCAAATGATATGCCCATAAAGGTAATGTTTATATAACATTTTTATATCTTATTTGCATTTTTCTGAGTTTATATGAATTAGTTACGAATTTTCAAAGTTTTGGTCAAACGGTCAAAGGGCATTTGAGGGACCTCGATGGAAAAAGTAAGGGCAAAACTGAGCAAGCTCGAAAAGTAAGGGCAAAACCCGTGGGTAGGAACCAACTAGGGGTAAAAATGCAATTGTCCCAATAAATAAAGGGTAAAAATAAAATAAAAAGAAAAAGGAAGAAAACCCCCCAGGCCAACTGGGCCTCGACCCAGCCAGTTCGCCAGTCAGCCTAATTGGCCGATCGGCCACACCTTATCCCCACAACCCCCGCAAACCCTAATCCCCACTCCCCCCCACTCCACCCACTCCCCCCCGATTGGATCGGGGGCTCGAACCGCCCCCGACCCCGTCGCCTCGATGCCGCGCTGGCGCTCGCCCGAAGCCGCCCGTCGCCGCCTCATCGTCCTCCTCCTTGCCTCCTCGTCCCCCTCCTTGCCGGAACATCGTCCCCGTCACCCCCCCTCGACCCTGTCGCCCTCGCCGTCGCCGAAGCCACCGCGCCGCCACCCCGCCGGACGCCGTCCCCATCGCCGGTCTTCCTCCCATCTACGTCGCCGACGTCCCCGTCCACCTCCTCGAGCTCGAGCACGCTGCCACGATCCCCACGAACGTCGGTGAGGCTCCGGCCTTCCTCCCTCTCTCCCCTTATTCTTTGTCGCCGGCGCTGTCCACCATGCGCCGACCACGCTCGGCCCTGCGCCTCGCCGTGGTCCCCCGCGCACCTCGTGCCGCTACCCCGTCCGCCGGCCTCCTCTTCCCCTGCTCGCCGCCCGCCCGGGAGTAGCCCTCCGCGTCGCGCCCTCCTCCCAATGCCGCCATCGCCTCCGTCGCCCTTTCCTTCGACCGCACCACACCGGGCGCCCTCCAGCCCGGTTGCCTCGCCTTCTTGCCCGTTTGCCTCGCCCGGCGCCTGGGCTCCCGCCGGTTGACCACAGGGTCACAGACTAGGGCCCACGTCCCCTAAAAGCGTGAAAAACAAAAATGTAATAAAAAGAGTTAACGATATATTAATTAATTAATTAATTAATTAATTAACTTAATTAATCTAGCTTAATCAACTTAACTTAATCAACATGTTTAATTAAACTAATTAATTAAGTAATCAGTTAATCAATGTATGACATGTGGGAACCAAAGGTCTCTGCATTGACTAGTCAAAGTCCACAGTTGACTGATGACGTCATACTGACATCAGGCTGACGTCATAAAACGATTTTTGAATTAAATTAATTCTGTTAATCCTAAAAATGATTTAAATCTTTTAAAATTAATATAAAATAAACCGTAGCTCGGATGGAAAAACTTTGTACATGAAAGTTACTCAGAACGACGAGACGAATCCGGATCACGGAGCTCGTTAAATCATACGCATCCCTAACCTATCGAACCTGCAACTTTTCACCTCCGGTTCATCTGTCTGAAAACCACGAAACACCGGAATACTTTCCGGTTGTTTCCTTCGCCGGTATGACCTGTCCTTGCGTTAGTTCACCCCTAGCACAACGTATTGTCGCGTCTTGCTTTGTGTTACATTTGATTGCTCTGTTATTTATTGTGTTCCCCCTCCGTTACTTCTTTCCGGTAGACTCCGAGACCGCTGCCGATGTTCGTGTGTTCGACTACATCGAAGACGACCCCTCCTACTTGCCAGAACAACCAGGCAAGCCCCCCCTTTGATCACCAGATATCGCCTACTCTTCTCTATACTGCTTGCATTAGAGTAGTGTAGCATGTTTGTAACGCCCCCGATGCGGCTATATCTCCCACGTGTCGAGGCACGACTTAGAGGCATAACCGCATTGAAAGCAATGTCGCAAGTGAGGTAATCTTCACACAACCCATGTAATAAATAAGGGAAAGAGATACATAGTTGGCTTACAGTCGCCACTTCACACAATACATAAATAAACATCCATCAATCATAGTACAATCAAGGAACGACTACGGAACCAAAATAAAGAAGATACCCCAAAGCTACACAGATCCCCGATCGTCCCAACTGGGCTCCACTCATCGATCATCTGGAAAAGACACATAGTAACGACCACGTTCCTCGTAGAACTCCCACTTGAGCTCGGTTGAGTCACCTGACCGCATCGTCGGAACTCGCAACTGTTTTGGAAGTATCTGTGAGTCACGGGACTCGGCAATCTCACACCAGCGAGATCAAGACTATTTAAGCTTATAGGAAGGACAGAGTAGTATAGTGGAGCTGCAGCAAGCGACTAGCATATATGGTGGCTACTTCAAGAAAAGAGAGCGAGAAGAGGAGCAAAGCACGGACGTGAAGCTAGTAGCGATCAAGAAGTGATCCTGAACTACTTACGCCAGACATAACTCCAACACCGTGTTCACTTCACGGACTCCTACGAGAAGAGACAATCTCGGTTACACACGTGGTTGATGTGTATTTTATTGGAGGTCAACTTCGGGTTTTCGACAACCGGCCATTATCAAATTCCCATCTGCCTCATAACCGCGGGCTCGGCTTTCGAAAGATATTACCTGCAGGGTGTCCCAACTTAGCCCATTATAAGCTCTCACGGTCAACGAAGGATATTCCTTCTACCGGAAGACCCGATCAATCTCGGAATCCCGGACTACAAGACATTTCGACAAAGAATAAAACAAGACCAGCAAAAGCCGCTGAATGTGCCGACAAATCCCGATAGGAGCTGCACATATCTCGTTCTCAGGGCACACCGGATGGGCAAGGCGTCGGGTTGGCATAGACCTGGATTGCCCAGGGGCGCCGGACATCGCCAGGTTGGGCCAGCACTCAAGGAGCACCGGTCCGGGGTTTAAAATAAAGATGACCCTCGGGCTCGCGAAAACCCGGGGAAAAAGGCTTAGGTGGCAAATGGTAAAACCAAAGTTGGGCCTTGCTTTGGAGGAGTCTTATTCAAAGCGTAACTGTTAAGGGGTCCCATAAATCACCCAACCGTGTAAGGAACGCATAAAAATCAAGGAACATAACACCGTATGACGGAAACTAGGGTGGCAAGAGGAACAAAACACTGGGCATAAGGCCGAGCCTTCCACCCTTTACCAAGTATATAGATGCATTAATTTTAGCAGATATTTATATTGTGATATCCCCAACAAGTAAACATGTTCCAATAAGGAACAACATCTCCATGTTCCAACAAGGAACAAACTTCACTTCACCGCAACTAGCAACGCTATAAGAGGGCTGAGCAAAGCGGTAACATAGCCAATCAACGGTTTGCTAGGAAAGGATGGTTAGGGGCTGACATGGCAATATGGGTGGAATGATATAGCAAGTGGTAGGCATGGCAGCATAGGCATAGCAAAAGAGCGAGCATCTAGCATAGCAAAGATAGAAGTGATTTCGAGGGTATGGTCATCTTGCCTGCGATGTTCTCAAAGTTGTCGAAAGCTTGATCCTCGTAAGCGTTCTCAACAGGTTCCTCGTTCACGTACTCGTCTCCTGTCTCTACCCAAAGCAACAACACAAACAAAGGAACCACAATAATTCACGGTGCAATGCACAATCAACATGATGCAAAACATGGCATGATATGCGGGATGGGATATGCAATGCGTATGCGCGCTCCGGAAGGAAAATGATGAACCAGGCATAAACTTGGCAAACCAAGTATGCCACTGGAAAGATGAGATGATTTCGGTTGAAATCGATATAAAGATCACCGGAATCGGATGCACGGTTTGGAAATGACAAGCAAAACAAGAATGGCACAAATCTGCCATTAACAGCATGATGCCACTTAGCAAGCAACAAATAATTAAGCTTACTGCACCCAAACGTATCAACAAAGTATATGGCAGTGATCTACACAAGATGCTTGACAAAAGATGAGCACTGAGCTTCGGCTAAATCACATCATAACAGGTTCAAACAAGCATGGCAAAAGTGCACAAAATATCAGGCTGGACATGGCAAAAACAGCATCAGGTTGCAAAGTTCAGAGCAGCAAAACCACATGCTACAGGACCTTAAAATAGCAAAACAAGGCATGGATTGAATCTACTCAAAGCATAGAACAAAAGTCCCTTACTGACCATAAGCCAAAAAGGATCCGAAAATATATTAACACCCATGTCAATATTGAAAGTTCCGTTAACAGATTCAGCAACATGGCATGTCAAAAACTGATAACAAATAGGCATGTTTACAAGCTCAATGCACTCACTACAGAGCCTTAAATGATAAACTAAGCATACATTCATCAAGAAGACATGTCATAGAAGACATACATGGCAAGAACAATAACATAGCATAAATGGATCAACCACAACAACCTTGGCAAAATTGAATAACATGTAAACAATCTGCCAGGAAACATTTTATAGCAAAAGTAGAGCTCGATTGACTCAAGCTATGGTACTCCATAATTGCAAAAAAGGACATGGATGGATAGAGCAAGACATGTTTAACAAAACATCCTTACTGAAGTATCTCAAAATATACATGGATCTCTCGGTAGCATCAAGTTAACATGGCATCAAAATATCAGCTAAACAGGGCTGAAAACAGCAACATCAGGACACCTACTTTGCATGCTTGTGCTAGTCACCACATAGATCACAAAAATACATGGCATACACCCCTGGAAAGATGGCATGGCATATTACAAAACACATGTAGGACTCTAATTCATAGGGTGCACACATCAATCATGGCAAAAATAACAAAAGTGCAAGTTCTGTTACGAAACAGAAACTAACATCACATAGCCCTCTTCTAACAGCATTTCGGGCATCAAGATGAGCTCAAAAGAAAATGATGCAATGAGATTAAATGATCTACTCTTCGAGAAGAACATTTTGACATATTATACGCGCAAAATGGATCTACAGATGCAAAGATATACCACTTCGAAAATGCAACAAAATAACAAATGATGCACAAACTTAGAGAAAGAAAAGGAGAGGGAGAGTCAACGGCGCGATTCCCGAGGCCGGATCGGGCGCTGGATTCGGCGGCGCTGGGCTCCCGGAGCCCGGCGAGGAGGAAGGCGGTCGCCGGGCGGGAGGAGCGCTGGCGCCGGGTCGGCGAGCGGCCGGCAACTGGGCGGGTCATACGGCCGGGCGTGAGCGCTGGCGAGCGGGCGCTGCCCAGTTTCCCGGCGGCGGCGAAGCGGGCGGGCGGAGGCGGCGGAGCGGTTCGGATCGCCCGGGGGCGGCAGGCTGTGGTTTCATGGGCTCAAGGGCGGGCGGGCGGCGGCGTTACGTATGGCGGACGCCGACATTGGTGGGGCGGCGGGCGCCGACGTCTGGTAGCGGGCGGACACGTCTGGCAAGTGAGGACGAAATTTAGGGTTTCGGGGATGGGATGATCCGGATTTGGAGGGGGGTTTGCTTAAATAGGCATAGAGGGAGCTAGGAGAGTCCAAATGAGGTGTAGTTTTCGCCCACACGATCGTGATCGATCGACGGAGAGCATGGGAGTGACTTAGATGGGTTATTGGGCTGTTTTGGAGGGGTGTTTGGCTGCAACTTAAAAGAGGCCTTTGCGAGAGTGCGGTTAACCGTTGGAGTACCAAACGAGCTCCAAATGACCCGAAACTTGACCGGTGGTCTACGGGTGGTATACCAAGGCCACTAGACAAACCTCGGTCCATTTCGAGAAGGTTTAATACCCGCATGCGGAAAAACGTAAAAGGACCGCCGGGGGAGATAGGAGTATCGGATTGCAAAACGGACAACGGGAAAAATGCTCGGAATCATGAGACGAACACGTATGCAAATGCGATGCACATGATGACATGATATGAAATGCATGACATGGACAAAATGCAAAAAGAAGAAAACCCAACCACGGAGGGAATATCATATCACAATGCCGAAAATGGCAAGAGTTGGAGTTACAAATATGGCAAGTTACATCCGGGTGTTACAACACTCCACCACTACAAGAGGATCTCGTCCCGAGATCTAGGACTGAAAGAACTCCGGATATTCGAACGGAGGTGATCCTCGCGCTCCCGGTAGCTTCTCGGTCGGAATGGTGTGACCACTTCACTTTCAGGAATTTGATTGACTTGTTGCGAGTCTTGCGCTCGGTTTCTTCAAGAATAGCAACGGGTGCTCATGATAAGAGAGATCTTCTTGAAGGTCAATTTCTTGAAGTTGATAGTGCGTTCAGGAGTCTTGAAGCACTTGCGAAGGCTGTGACACGTGAAACACATCGCACGCTTTGCAAAGTTGGATGGAAGCTCAAGTTGATAGGCGAGATCGCCTCTTTGCCAATTATCTTGAAAGGACCCACGTATCTAGGGGCAAGCTTCCCTTTGATACCGGGCGACGAGTGCCTTTCATTGGAGAGACGGAGGTAGACATGGTCTCCGATTTCAAAAGCCACATCACGGTGCTTATCATCATAATAGCTCTTCCGGGCGCGATTATGCGGCTTTGAGATTCTCACGAATGACTTGGCACATTTCTTCCGCTTACGTGATCAAGTCATTGCCAAGAAGTTGGCGTTCACCTGTCTCGCACCAATTGAGAGGAGTACGGCACTTTCTCGCCATAGAGAATTTCGAATGGGGCCTTGGAACTCGCTTGGAAGCTGTTGTTGTAGGAGAACTTCGGCATATGGAAGACAATCTTCCCACTTCATACCGAAGGAAATGACACAAGCCCCGAGCATATCTTCAAGGATTTGATTTACTCGCTCGACTTGGCCACTTGTTTGAGGATGGAAAGCTGTCTTTGAAACGAATGTTGGTGCCCATGGCCTTACGAAAAGAATCCCAAAACTTGGAGGTGAAGATGCCGCCACGGTGCGAAGAGATCAATTGTGGAATGCCGTGCAAGGAGACAATCCTCGAGGTGTATAGCTCGCCAACCGAGCTGCTGTGATGGATTCTTTGATAGGAAGAAAATGAGCCACTTTAGTAAGCTTGTCAATGACAACGAAGATAGCATCATTTCCACGCTTGGACTTTGGAAATCCAGTCACGAAGTCCATTTCAATATGATCAAACTTCCATTATGGAATAGCAAGAGGTTGAAGGAGACCAGCTGGTCTTTGGTGTTCTGCTTTCACTCTTCTGCAGACATCACACTCATTCACGAATTGAGCAATTTCTCGCTTCATTCGAGTCCACCAATATGACTGCTTGAGATCATGGTACATCTTCGTACTTCGGGATGAATGGATAGAAGCGAATTGTGAGCCTCGTTCATAATGACTTTTCGTAGATCACCCTTAGGAACCACAATCCGGTCCTCAAAGAAAAGAGTATCTTTGTCATCAACGTGGAAGCACTTGTACTTGGAAATGCCCTTGTCGATACCACGTTTCACCTTTTTCACCATGGTATCCAGAAGCTGAGCCTCACGAATCTGATCTTCCAAAGTAGGAGAGACTATGAGGTTGGCAAGAAAACCTTGAGGAACAACTTGAAGATTCGACTTGGAACGCTTCACAAAGATCCGGTGAAAGGGCTTGAGGATTAGGCTGCTGCAGTAAGCCTTCTGCTCAAAGCATCTGCAATGACATTGGCCTTGCGGAGTATATTCAATACTCGGGTTGTACTCTTGAATCATTTCGACCCATCGAGTCTGCCTGAGGTTGAGGTTGGGTTGAGTGAAAATGTACTTGAGACTCTTGTGATCGGTGAAAATGTCCACTTTCCTTCCCAACAAGAGATGTCTCCATGTAATCAATGCATGGACAATCGCCGCCAACTCAAGATCGTGAGTGGGGTAGTTCTTTTCGTTGAGCTTCAAGCTGGCGAGAGGTATAAGCCACAACTCTCTTCTCTTGCATTAACACGCACCAAGACCTTGAAGAGAAGCATCACAGAAAACCTCAAATGGCTTGGATTCATCGGGAGGAGTCAAGACAGAGCTGTGACGAAGTTTCTCTTTGAGGGTATTGAAAGCAACGTCACACTCAGGAGACCGGACATACTTCACATGCTTCGGAGGAGGTTGGAAAGAGGCTTTGCAATCTTGGAGAAGTTCTCAACGAATCTTCGCAATAGCTTGCAAGACCAAGAAAATCATGGAGTCGCTTGACATTCGAGGAGGTTCCCAATTCACAATTGCGGACACCTTCTCGGGATTAACTGTTGATGCCTTTGGCGGAGATGATATGACCAAGATAAAGCACTTCATCGAGCCAAAATTCACATTTGGAGAACTTAGCATAGAATTTATACTCTACGAGCTTGTCTAGCACCAATCGCAAATGTTTGGCATGATCCTTCTTATTCTTGGAGAAGACCAAAATATCATCAAGATAGACCAAGACGAATTCATTGGTGTAGGGGTTGAAAATGAAGTTCATCATCCGAGAGAATGTTGGAGGAGCATTGACGAGGCCGAAAGACATGACAAGATATTCATAAGAACCAAAGCTTGTTCGAATGCTTTGTCTTGGGAATATCTTGTTCACGAATGCGAACTGATGATAACCCATACGAAGGTCAAGCTTGGAGAACACCGTAGCACCTTTGAGTTGCTCGAAAAGCTCATTGATGTTGGGAAGTGGATACTTGTTCTTGATTGTCTTCTTATTCAATGGACGGTAATCGACGCAAAGTCGGTCCGTACCATCCTTCTTCCGGACAAAAGAACACCACAACCCCAAGGAGATGAACTCGGTCCGATCAAACCCAGACGCTCTTGTTCATCGAGCTGCTTCTTCAATTCCTTCACTCATTAGGTCCAAGCTTGTATGGACGCTTGCAAACGGGTTCGATGCCGTGCTCAAGATCAATAACGAACTCAAGCTGGCCGATGAGGAGGCATACCGGAAGCTCTTCCGGAAAGACATCTTGGTACTCACAAACGATCGAATCGAGAGATGGCATTCAGTTCGCCCTTCTCATTGAGAGAAAACAACCAATGGTTTCATCACGAGCGGCATAGATGATCACATCATTAGAAGAGTGAGTCAATTGAATTTCGGCAGCACAATCAAGCCGAGCTTTGTCTGAGAAAGCCGATCCATTCCGAGAATAAGATCAATATCCGAGTCGCCAAGAACCATTGGTTTAGCGAGAAATCTGTAATCTCCCATCTTGATAGAAACGTCCGAGCCATCATTTTTGTATTCATGAATAGACCGGAGAGGAAACCGCTATCGGCTTAGGGCAGATCGACAAGATGCAAATTGTTCATGGATGCAAAAGGTCTTGATATGAAAGAAATAGATGCACCGTAATCAAATAAGACTTTTGCAGGAATATCATTAATCGGAAGATTACCCATTATCACATCGAAGATTCCTCCGCTTGAGCTGCATTCATCATATTCACCTTTGCAGACTTGGGATTATGCTTGACCCTTTGCATTGCTGGAAGATTTCACAGGAGGAGGAGGCGGAAGGCGCCTCGATTGAAGCATTTGTTCGCATAGTGACCTTTCTCACGACATTTGTTGCAAGTCACCTCGAGAGCGGACGGTGGTAAGGATCACTTGACCTTGGAGCTTGAGAATTAGACTTGTTACGATAGCTTGGGTTGGGTGGGTGGGAAGATCCACGGCCACCTGAGTTCTTCTCACGATAAGGCCGACGGAACGGAGGAGGAGGAAGGTAAAACTTCACGCTTAGCTGCCACTTGAGAGGAAGAAGAAGACCGAATCGCATCCCCGATTCTCTTCTTAGAAGCCTCACATTTGAGCTGGGCAGCTTCTTGCTTCAAAGTGCCATGTTGTAGAAATCATCATACTTATCTCGGCTCAAAAAGCACAAGAGCTAATTGCAGATCTTCTCTCGGACCACCTCTGAATTGATAGATCATACTCTTTTCATCGTGAACGTCTTGCTTAGCAAAACGAGCGAAGCTTCGAACTGGATATTGTATTGATAGAGCAGACATGTTGCCTTGCTTGAGATTGCGGAACTCCTCACGCTTGCTCTCAACAACACTTTTTGGAATGTGGTGAGCTCACGAAATCACGGCGGAACTCATCCTGTGTAATGACACGACCTCCTCTGGAATCTTTGTATTCTTGGTACCACTCAGCAACTTGATCCTTGAGTTGAAATGATGCAAACTTGACAAAGTCCTCAGGTCTGACATTGCTACAATCAAAATGCTTGCAGATGTCCACAAGCCAATCGTCAGCGTCTGTGGCCTCGGCTACGTAAACCGAAAGACTTCGGCTGATTAGCGAGGAACCGATCGAGAGTAGCAAAATGCGGCTGATTGTTGCCTTGACCTTGATTGCCTTGATTGCCTTGCCCCTGAGTACGTTCTTGCAAGAGCTGCAAAATCATCTGAGCATTGGCATTGGTGGCTGCCATGATAGCTTGCCAGGCCTCTGGAGGCGGAGGTGGAGGTGGAGGGTTCGACTGATCCCCATCATTGCGATCCGGATTGAGACGTTGGCGGAGCCATCCTGAAGAGGGTGACATCCGTTAGTCCTTTGATAGACAAATTGATAAGTAGAATCAACGGATAGAAATTGCAACATATAGTCTTCATAATAAACATTCGAACAAGAATGAACGAATGAATTCCCAAGTTAAATCATCACACGTCCATTAAGGTGAGAAGCCACTTAGATAAAGATATGGAAACAACATCTGTCTTAGAAACAAATCGAGTATCACAACCGAAAACAAAAGGTTGGCTTCTAGAATGAGCGGAACAAACACATGATAGAGATTTACGCCCAAAGTGTTCGTGGTGGGGCCCACACGGACACGACGATAGCGGCCGTCACGAATGACTAACAAGACGCCCCGAATCAGCATAGCCAAGGATTCTTTAAGACGTCTCGCGACCAATCAGAATCGACCGTGAATGGGCGGACCACTAGACGTTGAACCCCAATCTCAAATCATACATCCGTCGGAAACCCGTAAGCTACTAGAATTCCCACCTATAAACTCCGAAACTTTACGGTTATGCAACGGTGTTGGGGATACAGGGGACACAAAATATATCACCCAAACTAACAATACCTAGATCCAGCTGTATCCATCCGTCAACACATAACCAAGAAATCCTCGGAAATCGTGGTACCTCGACCTTGAAAAACATCCGTTATACAAGTCATGGCAATACTCCACTTTTCGCCTCGATCGGGCTATCGTGGTTATCTCACCAACAATCGCACAAAAGAGATTTCGATGTCGGCAAAACTCGGTATTCCAGAATCAAGAACGATAAAATTGTGACGACAACACCTCGGAGCTCAACTCCCGGACACCGCCACAACCCCTAAATGTCGGGAGGCACCAAGAACAATGTTCTCGTCACAAAACCATCGAACGATTCCAAGATACCCACGTGATCCTAAAAATTTTTTTAGTGAAAATTAAGGAGAGAAGAGTCAAAACACTACGTCAGGATACCTCACAGAGCGGCATTTAAGGGACTGGAAGTAAAAAGAATCCTACTCTCGATATATATAATCCTAAGACTCAAAACATTTTTCCATTCTAGACTCAACAACGCCAAAGAAACAATCAAGTAGGGGCTCCTAAGTCGGGAAGGCTCGATTACCAACTTATAACGCCCCGGCGCGCTTATATCTCCCACGTGTCGAGGCACGACTTAGAGGCATAACCGCATTGAAATCAATGTCGCAACTGAGGTAATCTTCACACGACCCATGTAATAAATAAGGGAAAGAGATACATAGTTGGCTTACAGTCGCCACTTCACACAATACATAAATAAACATCCATCAATCAGAGTACACTCAAGGTCCGACTACGGAACCAAAATAAAGAAGATACCCCAAAAGCTACACAGATCCCCGATCGTCCCAACTGGGCTCCACTACTGATCATCTGGAAAAGACACATAGTAACGACCACGTTCCTCGTCGAACTCCCACTTGAGCTCGGTTGAGTCACCAGACCGCATCGCCGGAACTCGCAACTGTTTTGGAAGTATCTCGTGAGTCACGGGACTCGCAATCTCACACCCGCGAGATCAAGACTATTTAAGCTTATAGGAAGGACAGAGTAGTATAGTGGAGCTGCAGCAAGCGACTAGCATATATGGTGGCTACTTCATAAAAAGAGAGCGAGAAGAGGAGCAAAGCACGGACGTGAAGCTAGTAGCGATCAAGAAGTGATCCTGAACTACTTACGCCGACATAACTCCAACATCGTGTTCACTTCCGGACTCCGCCGAGAAGAGACCATCACGGTTACACACGGATTGATGTGTATTTTATTTGAGGTCAACTTCGGGTTTTCTACAACCGGACATTAACAAATTCCCATACGCCTCATAACCGCATGCACGGCTTTGAAAGATATTACCTGCAGGGTGTCCCAACTTAGCCCATTATAAGCTCTCACGGTCAACGAAGGATATTCCTTCTACCGGAAGACCCGATCAATCTCGGAATCCCGGACTACAAGACATTTCGACAGCAATAAAACAAGACCAAAGAAAGCCGCCCGAATGTGCCGACAAATCCCGATAGGAGCTGCACATATCTCGTTCTCGTGGCACACCGGATGGGCAAGACGTCGGGTTGGCATAGACCTGGATTGCTCAGGGGCGCCGGACATCGCCAGGTTGGGCCAAGACTCGAAGGAGCACTGGTCCGGGGTTTAAAATAAAGATGACCCTCGGCTCGCGAAACCCGGGGAAAAAGGCTTAGGTGGCAAATGGTAAAACCAAAGTTGGGCCTTCTTTGGAGGAGTCTTATTCAAAGCGAATCGTCAAGGGGGTCCCATAAATCACCCAACCGTAAGGAACGCAAAAATCAAGGAACATAACACCGGTATGGCGGAAACTAGGGTGGCAAGAGTGGAACAAAACACCGTGCATAAGGCCGAGCCTTCCACCCTTTACCAAGTATATAGATGCATTAATTTTAGCAGATATTTATATTGTGATATCCCCAACAAGTAAACATGTTCCAATAAGGAACAACATCTCCATGTTCCAACAAGGAACAAACTTGACTTCACCGCAACTAGCAACGCTTATAAGAGGGGCCGAGCAAAGCGGTAACATAGCCAATCAACGGTTTGCTAGGAAAGGATGGTTAGGGGCTGACATGGCAATATGGGTGGCATGATATAGCAAGTGGTAGGCATGGCAGCATAGGCATAGCAAAAGAGCGAGCATCTAGCATAGCAAAGATAGAAGTGATTTCGAGGGTATGGTCATCTTGCTGCGATGTTCTCAGAGTTGTCGAAAGCTTGATCCTCGTGAAGCGTTCTCAACAGGTTCCTCGTTCACGCACTCGCCTCCCGTCTCTACCCAAAGCAACAACACAAACAAAGGAACCACAATAATTCACGGTGCAATGCACAATCAACATGATGCAAAACATGGCATGATATGCGGGATGGGATATGCAATGCGTATGCGCGCTCCGAAAGGAAAATGATGAACCAGGCATAAACTTGGCAAACCAAGTATGCCACTGGAAAGATGAGATGATTTCGGTTGAAATCGATATAAAGATCACCGGAATCGGATGCACGGTTTGGAAATGACAAGCAAAACAAGAATGGCACAAATCTGCCATTAACAGCATGATGCCACTTAGCAAGCAACAAATAATTAAGCTACTGCACCCAAACGTATCAACAAAGTATATGGCAGTGATCTACACAAGATGCTTGACAAAAGATGAGCACTGAGCTTCGGCTAAATCACATCATAACAGGTTCAAACAAGCATGGCAAAAGTGCACAAAATATCAGGCTGGACATGGCAAAGCAGCATCAGGTTGCAATGTTCAGAGCAGCAAAACCACATGCTACAGGACCTTGAGATAGCAAAACAAGGCATGGCATGAATCTACTCAAAGCATAGAACAAAAGTCCCTTACTGACCATAAGCCAAAAAGGATCCAAAAATATATTAACACCCATGTCAATATTGAAAGTTTCGTTAACAGATTCAGCAACATGGCATGTCAAAAACTGATAACAAATAGGCATGTTTACAAGCTCAATGCACTCACTACAGAGCCTTAAATGATAAACTAAGCATACATTCATCAAGAAGACATGTCATAGAAGACATACATGGAAAGAACAATAACATAGCATAAATGGATCAACCACAACAACCTTGGCAAAATTGAATAACATGTAAACAATCTGCCAGGAAACATTTTATAGCAAAAGTAGAGCTCGATTGACTCAAGCTATGGTACTCCATAATTGCAAAAAAGGACATGGCTGGATAGAGCAAGACATGTTTAACAAAACATCCTTACTGAAGTATCTCAAAATATACATGGATCTCTTGGTAGCATCAAGTTAACATGGCATCAAAATATCAGCTAAACAGGGCTGAAAACAGCAACATCAGGACACCTACTTTGCATGCTTGTGCTAGTCACCACATAGATCACAAAAATACATGGCATACACCCCTGGAAAGATGGCATGGCATATTACAAAACACATGTAGGACTCTAATTCATAGGGTGCACACATCAATCATGGCAAAAATAACAAAAGTGCAAGTTCTGTTACGAAACAGAAACTAACATCACATAGCCCTCTTCTAACAGCATTTCGGGCATCAAGATGAGCTCAAAAGAAAATGATGCAATGAGATGAAATGATCTACTCTTCGAGACGAACATTTTGACATATTATACGCGCAAAATGGATCTACAGATGCAAAGATATACCACTTCGAAAATGCAACAAAATAACAAATGATGCACAAACTTAGAGAAAGAAAAGGAGAGGGAGAGTCAACGGGCGCGATTCCCGAGGCCGGATCGGGCGCGGGATCTCGGCGGCGCGCGGGCTCCCGGAGCCCGGCGAGGAGGAAGGCGGTCGCCGGCGGGGAGGAGCGCGGCTGTCGGGTTTGGCGAGGCCGGGCACCGGCATGGCGGCGGGGCCACGGCCGGCCGGATAAGTGAGCGGCGGAAGGGGCGCTGCCCCTGCCCAAGCGGCGGGCGAAGCGGGCGGCCGAGGCGGCGGAGCGGTTCGGATCGGCCCGGGGCGGGCTGGCTCAAGGGGTCATGGCGCAAGGCGGCGGCGGCCACGCCATGGACGCCGATTGGGCGAGGGCGGCGGCGCCGACGCCCCAGAAGCGGACACGTCCGTGGCGGCGGAGGACGAAATTTAGGGTTTCGGGAAGGGATGATCCGGATTTGGAGGGTTTGCTTAAATAGGCATAGAGGAGCTAGGAGAGTCCAAATGAGGTGTAGTTACCACACGATCGTGATCGATCGACGGAGAGCATGGGAGTGACTTAGATGGGTTATTGGGCTGTTTTGGAGGGGTGTTTGGCTGCAACTTAAAAGAGGCCTTTATGAGAGTGCGGTTAACCGTTGGAGTACCAAACGAGCTCCAAATGACCCGAAACTTGACCGGTGGTCTACGGGTGGTATACCAAGGCCACTAGACAAACCTCGGTCCATTTCGAGAAGGTTTAATACCCGCACACGGAAAAACATAAAAGGGACCGCCGGGGGAGATAGGAGTATCGGATTGCAAAACGGACAACGGGAAAAATGCTCGGAATCATGAGACGAACACGTATGCAAATGCGATGCACATGATGACATGATATGAAATGCATGACATGGACAAAATGCAAAAAGAAGAAAACCCAACCACGGAGGGAATATCATATCACAATGCCGAAAATGGCAAGAGTTGGAGTTACAAATATGGAAAGTTACATCCGGGGTGTTACAATGTTACTGCTTCAGTTAATCCTATACTGCTGCATAGCCTGTCCTTGCTACTACTGTTGTTACCTTTACCTGCTATCCCACTGCTTAGTATAGGATGCTAGTGTTCCATCAGTGGCCCTACACTCTTGTCCGTCTGCCATGCTATACTACTGGGCTGTGATCAATGCGGAAGGTGATCACGGGCATATACTATTTACTTTACTCTATTACATTACCTGTGATACTGTTCGGAGATGGGGGCTGAAAGGACAGGTGGCTCCATCCCGGTAGAGGTGGGCTTGGGTTCCCGACGGCCCCCGACTGTTACTTTGTGGCGGAGCGGCAGGGCAGGTTGAGACCACCTAGGAGAGAGGTGGGCCTGGCCCTGGTCGGCATTCGCGGATACTTAACACGTTTAACGAGATCTGGGTATTTGATCTGAGTCTGGCCATTTGGTCTATACGCACTAACCATCTACGTGGGAGTAGTTATGGGTATCCCGACGTCGTGGCGGCATCCGAAGCACTTCGTGACGCCAGCGACTGAGCGGCGCGCACCGGATTGGAACGTAAGCCTGCTCTTGTATTAAGGGGGCTAGTTCTGCTTTCGGCCGCCCTCGCATAGCGTCTGTGTGTGCATTGGGCGATGGGCCTGCACCCTGTGGCGCTTAGGTTTAGACCGGCGTCTGGCCTCTCTGTTGTGCCTAGGTGGGGCTGCGACGTGTTGATCTTCCGCGGCCGGGCATGACCCAGAAAAGTGTGTCCGGCCAAATGGGATCAAGTGTGTTGGGTTATGTGGTGCACCCCTGCAGGGAAGTTTAATCTATTCGAATAGCCGTGATCTTCGGTAACATGACTACTTGGAGTTGTACCTTGACCTTATGACAACTAGAACCGGATACTTAATAAAACACACCCTTCCAAGTGCCAGATACAACCTGGTGGTCGCTCTCTCTCAGGGTTACGAGGAGGGGATCGCCGGGTAGGAGTATTGCTATGCGATGCTACTTGGAGGACTTCAGTCTACTCTCTTCTACATGTTGCAAGACGGAGGCTGCCAGAAGCATAGTCTTTGACAGGATTAGATATCCCCCTCTTATTCTGGCATTCTGCAGTTCAGTCCACTGATGTGGCCCTTTACACATATATCCATGCATATGTAGTGTAGCTCCTTGCTTGCGAGTACTTTGGATGAGTACTCACGGTTGCCTTGTTCCCCCCTTTTCCCCCTATCTCTACCCGATTGCTGCAACCAGTCGATGGAGCCCAGGAGCCAAAAGCCACCGTCGATGACGACTACTACCTCGGAGGTGCCTACTACTACGTGAAGCCCGCTGACGACGACCAGAAGTAGTTAGGAGGATCCCAGGCAGGAGGCCTGCGCCTCTTCGATCAGATCCCAGCTTTGTGCTAGCCTTCTTAAGGCAAACTTGTTTAACTTATGTCCGTACTCAGATATTGTTGCTCACGACTTCGTCTATGATCGAGCACTTGTATTCAAGCCCTCGAGGCCCTCGGCTTGTATTATGATGCTTGTATGACCTATTTTATTTTTAGAGTTGTGTTGTGATATCTTCCCGTGAGTCCCTGATCTTGATCGTACACGTTTGCGTGTATGATTAGTGTACGATTGAATCGGGGGCGTCACAACCGTCACATATTTTATACTACTTCAAGGTGCATTAAATCAACACATGCAAGTATCAAAAGGAGAGTCACGGCATGCATGCATGCGTTGTAGTTAATGCATCGGTAAACGCAAATTATTGAAATATACCGAGTGTAGTGCTTTGATGTGTCGCGTCAACTCGTACATCAACGAGAAGTTTGATTATCCTCTCCCTCGCGGACTTAACTGCACCTGCCTTTGGCTGTATGACAGGTTGGCCACCCACCTATCGGGCCCACCTGTCATACACGCAAAGGCAGGAGCGTCCCTCCCTCGCCCATGAGCGTGGTGGCTGGCAAGACTAGGAGAAGCTTTCGCTACACGCTCTCCCTCCCGCACGCGGTGGACATGCAGCAGTTCAATTGGTGTCGAGATGGCCATATGTCGTCTTGTAGTACTCCTCGGCAGTAATCTTTGTTGTTCGACTTCCCGAAGAGGCGAAGAGCCAAGCACAGCCCGGACGCTCGTGTGGTAGTTTCATGTGTAGAGTACTAGGATATCATGTAAGCTTAAAATCGTTGGGGTCGGCTCCATGCTATGTGGCCGTCTCGAAGTTTTTTTAAGAAAATTAAAATAGTCTTCTGGCCCTACCTGTCACCCTGGTGATTGTAGTTTGCACGCTCATCTGGTCAAGACAGGAATATATATTTTAATTTGTGGTGGGTAAATGTTAGAGGTTGCAGCAAATATATTGTACACTTCGGGTCTTTCAGCCAAGTTTAGAGGCAAGCATGTGGGGCCAGTGCTATGATGTGTCGCGTCAACTCGTACAACAAGGAGAAGCTTGATTTTACTACTACACGCCTTCTCCCTCGCCCATGCGCGTGGTTGCTCGCAAACGAGGACATGCTACTACAACAAGCTATCCCTCCCGCCCGCGGTGGACGGACATGCAGCAGTAGATTCGACACTGTAGAAGCAGTAGTAGTAACATCATTGTTCGTCTTCTCGAAGAGGCGAAGAGCCAAGCGCAACCCGAACGTGGCGATTCACGTAACATTGAGCACGATATAGCCATGCTCTTGCATGAGACAAAATTGCTATGTGAGCCCACTATTGTACTACTCCCTCCGTTCCTAAATATTTGTCTTTTCAGAGATTCAAATGGAGTACTACATACAGATGTATATAGACATATTTTAGAATGTAGATTCACTCATTTTGCTCCGTATATAGTCACTTGTTGAAATATCTAGAAAGACAAATATTTAGGAACGGAGGGAGTAGTAAGTACTACTACTTGCTAGTATAGCCCTGTAAACCAGAAAGGAGTATTTGCCTTTCTAGAGATTTCAACAAGTGACTAGACTACACCGAGACATAGTACATATGGAGCAAAATGAGTGAATCTGCACCGTAAATAAATACGTACTTCTCTCGTTTTCCTCTCCGAGGTGCACAATATTGAGTATACTGACTAGTCTCTTTTTGACACGCATTTACGTTTTTTGACACAGTACAGGCGCAAGCGCTCATATACACGCGCATACACTCACCCCTATGAACGCACACACGCACGGCACTATCATCTTGAAATTTACGAAGTAACCATAGGCACCTCGTCGTCGACGGGAACGTCTCCTGACACGCGATAGAAGCGAGTGGCAGTCGCCTCCATAGGTGCTTGAATGCCAAGGAGGGAGAGGGTAGCGGTTCCTGAGATGTTGAACGGTCAATGATGCATCCTCAATTACATCCAGAGGGAATTAATTGGAGAAGCAGAATAGAGCCAGCACGATGTGAATGCAATAGAGTTTGGACTCTCATATAAAGGCACCCCACCACTCCAATCCATCTATCCTAAGTCTCTGCGCAACACTGCTCACTCCAACCCAAGACCAAGTGACCAGAAGCCACAAGCACCTATGGAGGCGATGGACGCGAGCGGCAGTCGGCCTGCGGCCCCGCACCACGCAGCATTTCCAGATAGTGCTGGCAACCGCCGACATCGTAGCCCTCGCCGACGCCTGCTTCGCCTCTCGCATGGACGACATGATGGTCAACTCCATCCGCAAGTTCACCGCCGTCAAGAAGCACGCGGACAACCTTGCGTCTTGCTCACCAGCAGCGCCCAGGCTCCTCATTGTCTGCCACCCTCATCGGCCTCCATGGTGACCAACTCTTTCAAGCCCTGGTGGCCCTACAGGTGCCGGAGGTCGCGACGAAGAATGTGCACCTCGAGGACGCGCTCGCCGCGTAGCGCCTCTCCATGCAAGAAACCGTCGACCTGCACATCCATGTCTACGAGGAAATCGTCTACATAGGCCACTACAAGGGAATTGAGGACAGAAAGACGTTGGCCTTCTTCTAGTAGCTGGAATCTTTGGACGCCATTGTTCAGAAGTACGTCGACCTGGCCACGAAAGCCGCTGCTACTTAGGCGCCGTTCGGTGGGCCGACGCCTGAGTCAAGGAGGTGGACGTCGTCGATGGATGCATCTCTTCTTCTTGCCTCCTGTAACCAGCACTGCATCACCTCGTGGCCTTAATGTTTTATTAGTATAGTACTCCCTTCGTTCCCAAATATAAGTCTTTCTAAAGATTCCAGCAAGTGACTACTACATATGGAGCAAAATGAGTGAATCTACACTCTAAACTATGTCTACATACATCTATATGCTGTATTCCATTTCAATTAGTATCTAAAAAGGCTTATATTTAGGAACGGGGGGGGGGGGGGAGTATATGGCATTTTATTCCAGTCGTAACGTTTTCACTGTGAGGTGGGGCTGCAGTTGAGCAAACCCACCCGCCATGAGGCGTCGGCCGAGTTTAGAATTAGAAGAGAGAAAGCGAGGGAGGAGAGCTAGGCTGTAGTACGCAGCTGTTGTCGAGATGGGACTCGTGTTGATAGAATAGGAGCACCGAGCACTCGCACCTCTTTTTTTTGAGGAAAAATTAGTCGTATGTCTAGTACCACTAGTTGAGCGGCGACCTATAACTGCCATCACTTTAGGTCTCCTTTTCAACCACGCCTACGCTTCACAATACATATCTTTTCACGCATTTTTCCTCCTATATGTACTCCTAGGCTATTTCCACGTGCTCCCATTCGCCGACATGTGGGACATAGAGCATCTGGGTCATAGTGCATGCACGACTCGGAGCATATGCCGGGGTACTTTACATTTCAGACCTCACGAATTACATGCAAACCCCTCGCAGAAGAATAAATAAATAAATGAATTACTTCATGAAACTAGATTATTTTTGTAGAAACCGGAGCACGTTCATTAAATTTTGGACATAATACGTTTATAAAAAAATGACCGGACCTAAACCAGTCTAAGGGCCTCTTTGATTTTTCCCGCAAAAAAGGGCCTCTTTGATTTGCAGGATACTAAAAACACGGGAATGGGGAAAGTATGATGGCGATGAACCGAGACGAGGAGAATTCTAACTCAGTTAGAGGTTAGAGTTAACCCTGAACTAACTCTAAACCAAAGAGGTGTATGGATGGCAGGGTTAGATTGACAATAAATGCTCTTTCTCAATCATTTGACTACTTTGGACTCTATTTCCTGTTGGATTTGGTGTGGCCGGCTCTTGTGTGGCCTCCTCCCGCTCACAATTGACATAAACGAACCATCTTTACAAATCAAGCATGCAAAACATGATAATTTTTACTTTGTCCATACAAATGAGATATCCCACTTAAACATACAAGTCGTCAATCAAGCTTCACAAAAAAAAACACTCTATGAATCAAAGAATGAGCTAACTCATCATGGAAGTCATGCACGATAGGGAGGGAGCCCGGAGCCCCTCACGCACCGAGGGAGGAGCTCGCCATCGTCGCTCTAGAGGAAGGCTATGTAGAGCCCAAGCCCCGGGAACCCCTCCGACGCCGGCCCTTGCGAGTTGTGGTCGACACCGGCATGGGTAGCAGGGCCGCTTGCCGCCGACTGGGAACTTAATCTTTGGGCCTCTAGAAATAATGCAAGCCTGAAACTAAAATACCTAGAAAGGTGAACTGAATCTTTGGGCCTCTAGAAACAATGCAAGCCTGAAACTGAAATACCTAGAAAGGTGAACTTAATCTTTGGGCCTCTAGAAATAATGCAAGCCTAAAACTGAAATACCAAGAAAGGTGAACTGAATCTTTGGGCCTCTAGAAAGATTTATTACCTCCTCAAGCAGCATCAAACAATTCCATGCGTGCACCACAAATCTATACCAAGTTTGATCAGGATCTACTTTTCCAAATCAGAATTAGCACTAGAGCGAGGAAGATCAATGATATGGCTGTGAGACAGAGAAGGAACGAACAAACTCACCCCTCTCATGACCTCCCTGGTAGATGTGCCGCCACCGCGCACGACAGAGGGAGAAAAACGACCGGTGAAGGTGGAGAGGGGCGACCTTCGAAGGCCGGAGGGAGAGGGCGGCCGGAGTAGGGCGGCGAAGACCGAAAGGAGAGGGCGGCCGGAGGAGAGAGAGGGCGAGTGGCGCTTGGGCGGGCGGCCCTATGGGGAACAGAGAGGAGCCGTGTGAGAGGGGGGGGGAGCTATCTGGTGCGGGCAGGGGAGATTTTTTTAGTTCTCTTTTAGTGGGCCCGAGGATAACTAACCCAATTAGAACCTGTCCACCGGGCTAGTTATTTTAGCTGGGTTAGAGCAAACTAGCTCAAACTAACCCCTCCTGTTCGACAATTTGAGGCTATTTCAACCCAAACTAGCTCTAACTCGAGGATCCAAACAAAGAGGAGTAATCTTGCATACATGTTATAGTGTGGACCGTAGCACATTGTTTTTTATGGCCATATCACCACATTGTTTTCTACTGCTGGTTCACTGGGCTACCATGGTTCGCACTGCTGGTTCACTGGGCTGCCATGGTTCGCACTCCTCTGACCTGAGTAGTAGTATATACCGCATCATTCTTTGCTCCTTCTTACTACTATGTAGTACTTCGCCGACATGTGGGAGAGCCAGCATCCGGGTCGACATGTCATGCACCAGATTAGAGTGCGGAATGGAAGAGGGGCATCACCCCGGTCGGAGCGCCATTAATTCATGATTATAGTGAGTGGTCATATCATAAGTCTTTCCAACAGTAACGCGCCGTCAAATCGCACAGCCCGACCTTTCCAGCAGTATGTTTGAGAATGCGCCACTCGCTCACCCTCCTCGCCTCTCTGTCAAACCGCCTACCTGAAAACTGCCGCGCGTACTGTCCGGGAAAAGCCCCACCCTCAACTTTTAACTACGCGAAAATAGTTTGAGCTTGTTCGTTCTATATAAATACTTACTGTATGTTTATTCACCCGTGGGGTTGTTCAATGAATGGAGGGGCGGGGAGCACAAGTGAACAATACTAGTACTACTAGTAGTAAGTAGGTGTCGTACAGTAGTCACCTTAAATAGAGCGTTTCTTTTCTTTAATGCCACGTACACAAATTGAAACGCTTGTTGTGGAGAGAAAAATATAATCACTCCACTATATATGTAATGCTAGGGCCTGAGCGCTTGCTTTACTAGGGTTGCTCTCTTCATTCTCTCATCCTCTCCAGATCTAAACAAGACAACGGTAGCAACATTTTCTCTCTGCTCACCGCTGGTCACAGATCCGGCCGGATCCCTTCGGCCGGTGTGTGTAGAGGACTAAAAGGTGCATCGTTCACGCGGTCATCGCCGCCGAGGGAGGAAACACACAGCTGCCTGTGGGGCCTGATCCTCTGCCCGTGCCTTTCTCTCCGACACATCGCCGGCTCGTGAGGTCCTCTGACCCTTCTTCCTCCCTGCCGTACTGTGCGCAGATCGGACCTGCCGCCGCCGACATCCCGACGAACCTCAGGTACAAGTTCTTTGAAAGCGGCCTTGCTCTACTGCTTCAGCTCCCAACGTGTCTGCATGTGCATCTTTTTCTACTTCCATCAGCTCTTCCAAATCCACCTAAATTTTTAGTATTATTAGAGGTAAAGCTACTTCATGCATTCGAATATAGGACTTGGTTCAAACAACGAAGGAAGGGGGGAAAGTCGTAGCATGAATATAGGACTTGATTCAAAGAGGAAATAACAGGGGGAAAGTAGTAGAGACCGGGTACCCAACCGGTCTCTTGGTTGAAAAGGGAAATAATGGGAAAACTCAGTACAAACTAGATAAGGAACAGATCTATTATTGGTTAAAAAATGGATAGAAAGTGGCAGCTGGTGGACAAGTCAACAGAGTATGTCCAGGATTAGATTTGCTTCCCTCACATAGTAAAAGGTCTCTAGGATTAGATTTGCTGCCCTCACATAGTAAAAGGTCTCTAGGATTAGATTTTCTGCCCTCACATAATAAAAGTTCTCCAGGATTAGATTTGCTGCCCTCACATAGTAAAAGTTCTCCAGGATTATATTTGCTGCCCTCACAGAGCATGAACAAACTCGATATCACCACTTTATGCCTCTTTGTAGGTACATTGTGCTGATGCGTCCACTGTCGCATGTCCTTATACCAACCTTTTGCTATTGTTAATGTAAAGGTGCATGTAAAATGAAGCGATCACACTGTTACCTTAAGGACATGTCTAACCAGTGTTATTATTAATATAATGCCTCCAGTGATATGATGCAATTAAACTGTGTTAACAAATGGTACTCCTGCTGTTTTCCCAAGTATGATAAGTAAGTTGCTTCTTTACTGTTCTTTGAGTGACCTGGTGTCCCCATGGTCCCATGCCCTTAAACCAACTCTTTAGCTGCTGTTGATTTACTGTATCTGGTAAACAAGCAATGCCACAATTAAAGTAATCCCATATTTGACGAATGTCATAGTTGATCGTAATGCTTCCGATAACATGAAGCATTACTTACGTTTTAAAATTTCTACTGTCCTTGCGTGATTGCCATGAACATAATTAAGATGCTTCTTTTCATTTTGTGTATGTTTCGTATATTCTTATTGACTAGCAACTGTTTACTTTCTATCTTTTTGTGTAGATAGGGATATCCATTTCACCTTGTTGCTATTGTGACCTTTTGGTGAACTGCACAAAACACTTTTTTTTTGGAATGAGTGTCTTGTGCAGTTCAACTAAAATGTCACATGGGCAACATCTCTCAATTTTGGTGGAACTGCACAGAATGGTGACCGGAGTTCCCAAAATCTCCGTCAAATTCTGTTGGTAATCTCGTGCAACATTTTATTAGCCTTTGCAAGATGAGTCGTCACTGTCACCACAATGGCACTTTATTTTAGTGGAACTGCACAAAAGGATAAGCAAATTATAATTGCACCTTACATGAGCAGGACAGCCAACCTTAATGTTACTCAATTTTAGTGCAACTACTAAAGAAGAACCTGCCAACTCACGAGAGCAAGTACTTCTTGCTAGCTGAATGATGCAATCTTTGCTTCATTTCAGGTGAACTGCATAAAAAGGTGCATGAATTGAATCATGGAGCTGGAGGTTGACCTCATCCGAGTGGAGTTGCAGGTTCACCAGGTCGAGTCATGGCGGCATAGGGCCCTCACACCGGTCAGTACTGTCCTTTATCAACATGATTGTGCTTTGTCATGCTGTGCCAACATTGTATTTTTTAAATAAAGCTATTCTATTGCAATCTTTTCTCGTTTTGGAAATAAAGTTTGCTTCAACTAGTGCCACTATTATAGTAATTTCAAGGGATGCGTCAAAGGTTGATGCATCACGAACATAGATAGAATTGGTGGCCAAAAGAAAAGGCCAATGTTTGTACAACCATCTCTACGGCTGCTAGAGTCCTAAACCCATGCTCTTTCTTATCTGTGCAAACAAGAATACTCTACTACAGATGTTTTGATGGTCAAGAGCATTCGCCAAGTTCTTGTGTTGTATGACATGGCTAGCCAAGATGGATTTAATCACGATATTCACTTTATCAAAAGGCTCTAATGGGTTGGTTCTGAATATTGCAAGCTGGGAATCAATGAGATGTGTAGGCATCTTTGTTGTACTTATTATTTGAATCTTATTTGTTGGTTCTGAATCTTGGAAGCTGGGAATCAATGAGATGTGTAGGCATCTTTGTTGTACTTATTATTTGAATCTTATTTGTTGGTTTTGAATCTTGCAAGTTGGGAAACACGGCATGATGATGTAGAGGGCAGCAACCATAACAAACTGTTCAAACTTGGTAGTATTGTCTGTGTGAAAGTGCGGCAAATGTGCTGATCATGTGCGTCATGAGAATAATAATTCTAATTGCTGTGCATGTTGATCCTATGGCACTGATAGAACGAGCCAATGCATTGCTTGTTTTAAGGATACATTTTAATTAAAGAATTTAAGTAAACTGACCACTAACACTTGCTATTATAGTACCAATACAGACTCGCTCGTGAACCGACATGTGTGGCCGGAATAGGTTTTTTAATGGAGGCATTTGAATGCACCGAGGGTGCATATTCTGTAGGGCGTGCAGTGGGTGAGGGAGGGGTCGTAACTGTTGCCGCCTATACACACTCAGTTTACTGTTGAATCCAGTTTCCCAAGAGCTGAAAAACGAACTGGTGCTGCCGCCTACTCACTCGTTCACTTGAAGAGACTCCAATGGCGATCCGAGGGGTGAGCCTGCTGGATATGGACTTCAGCAAGGAGTTCACCATTGAGTTCTCCGTTCAGTCCCTTGGCGGCACCAAGTTGAATGTGATGTACACCAATGATCTGGACTCGGTGAAGCTCTGCCTCGCCTTGTTCAAGCAGTACCTATAGGACGAGAAAGCACAAGGTCGCAGGACTAGACCTTGTGCCCATCCATTTATCTCTTGACAGGGACCAGCGGATCGCGGTCGCCCAGGTATGCGTGCGGGACGAGGTTCTCGTCTACCACTGCTGTAGGGCCATCAGAGGTTCTAGAGCATTCGCCCATTTCATCGGCAGCGCCGACTGCACCTTCGCTACGATGGAGATAAGGAAGAACGCGACGATTCAGCCATCTGGTGCAGCAAGCTTGTCGACATCCAGAAGCAATACAAGATCATCGGCGACGGGCAGGAGAAGGACTCCGTGGTTGACCTCGCCGAGACCATCAGCAACCCCTGCTACGCCAACATGAAAGAAGACAACGATACCAAGGAGCTCCACCGGTCACCCTACATCCGAACAAGTCAACCCTCGTGCACCCCTCCGCCTGCGCCTTCCTCCGCTCCGGTTCGTTTAGTCCATGTTCTCGACGTCGTCCTCCACCTTGGTGCTGTCGCCGTGGCGCTGCCGTCTGTCGTTCCCAACATGGTCAGCAAAATAAGAGGAATCGGGAGACAACTGTTCGTCAAGAGGCTGACAGTCCCGGGCCCACCAGGTCCATGTCCTAGGTTTTGTTGTTTAACATGGGCAGCCCACGAGGACGGGCCGTCGACCGGTTGGCTGGGCAGCTTGAGGTTGCTGCTAGCCCACCCGAGTTCAAGTCCCGGCTTGGACGTGCGGTGCTCGCGGAGTTTCTCCTATTAAAAAATTCCAACGAGGGTTAGCCCTTGGGTTGGTATCATTTTTTTAACATGGACAACCCACGACATGTTTCAACGTTTTTTGGATCTAGCGGCCTCTGGGCCTCCCAACCTAGCTTGTCTATAACATCAGCTGCCCAAGTTATGTTTGTTTTTTCAAGACGACGCACAACTCAGTTCTTTCTCTTTCTTTTTCGATGTAAACTGAGTTTTCTCTGAGTACATTTCCCTAGAACCAACTCAACTATCCCACGTCTAGCCTAAAAAATAATAATACCCCACATCCTATTAACTCATCAAATTAAAATGATATTTTATTTTGTAAATTGAAAGTTCTTACAAAATAATAATAATATTTTTTTATATATAACTTGGCAAGTTAACCCTAGTGATTGCGTACATAAGCTTGCAAAGATTTTACTGACCAATGCAGTAATAGACGTGCAATCATGTGTTTATGTTTTTATAACATTTCTCCGTCCAGCCCAACATGATATTTTCACCCAGCCCAGCAAGTCGCGGATTTCGAGAAAAATGCAAATGGGCTTTAAATTCTACCATATATATAAACGGGCTGCATAGATGCTACATCATTGTTTCACCCAGCCCACCAAATGGACTAGAAAAACAAATGAACTGGCTGACATGTGGTCCAGTAGGTCGAAGCCTAAGCAAGGCATTGGATTTACTTCCAATGGCCGGCATTCGTCTTCAATCTCTCGTCTTCTTCCCACAGCGCTGCCAGGACCACCTGCTCCAGCCTCCGGCGTCCAGCGGTGTTGTTTTGCGCGCCTCGCAGCGAAACGCTACCCCGCCGACGGCCAGGCCATCCCTCCACTCCGCACCTCCTGTTATTCTCTGCCGAGTGTAGGCCCACCCCACACCTGAACCAATCAAGTTTCCCACTCCTCTCCGTCTGCGACTCCACTGCCGCGTCTTCCCGTCTTTGAGTCGTTCCAGTCTGGGGCCTCGCCGTCGTCCACCGCCTCGCTGTGCTCGGAGCGGCGTGGTCAACAAACAAGAGTCATCGGAAGAGAAATGTACGTGAGATCCTGACGGCTGGGACCCACGAGGTCCATGGTGGCACGCAAGGAAAGTTCCTCCATATTAAGCTGTTTCCTTCCCCTAACAGCTAGGACCCACTGGCTGTATCTTCACACGGAAGTAAGTGCCTCCTTATTATGTGAAAATCTATTCCTTCCGATGACAGTTGGGACCCGGCAGATTTGGTGGCTGACTTGTGGACCCACCATATTTCGCGAAAAAATGTTCCCCCTGCTGTCAGCTCGGACCCACCGAAAGTGCCTCCTTATTACGCACAAAAAATGAATACTCCCCTTGCTAGCTGGGATCCACCTTGGTGGGAGGCTGACTTGTGGGCCTACTAAGTTGACGGGGACGGAGGGCTTTGTCAACTTAGTCAATATGAATGATTCTAGCTCCAGTTGCCGTACGATGTCCATCCAACGACCGTAGAGCTTCTTCAACCTCTGGTCTTCTTGCTCCAGCCGCCCAAAGTAGCGCCGGTCGTGCCGCATGCTCCTGCTTCCCATGGCTGGCTGTGCTGCTGCAGAGGCCTCACCGCCCCCTACTATTCCCACCGCTAGCCAGGCCCTACGGCGACGGTAGCCTCACACCGCAGCCGAACCAGTGAACCCTCCTACTCCTCTCTGCGCGGGCTTCCACTGCTGCGTCTTCCCCAGCTCCGCGTCGTCCCCTTCCTAGGCCTCGCCGTCGTCCATCGCCCTGGTGCTCTCCGCGCGGCGTGGTCAACGTGGTCAAGGAACGACTTCCATCGGAAGAGTAATGCACGTGGAGAAGCTGACAACTAGGTCCATGGCGGCCGCAAGGAAGTGCCTCCTTATTACGCGCAAAATAATTATTCCTCCACCTGACAGCAGGGACCCACCGAACGGGCCATCGTATTTCGCGAGAAAATGTTTCCCCCCTGACTGCTGGGCCCCACCAGCTACATCTTCGCACGCAAGGAAGTGCGTCCGGGCAAAAAATGATTCGCTTCTCGATCGCTGGAACCCACGGCTACATCTTCGCACGCAAGGAAGTGCGTCCGGCAAAAAAACGATTCGCCCCGACCATCGGGACCCACCTGCTACATCTTCGCGCAAGGAAGTGCACGGCGGTCGGGACCCACCTGGTCGAAGCGTACGTAGAGTTGTCATTCTGGTCGCGAATGTGTACGTACATACTGGTGGATGTAGAGGCGCGCACGTGTCGTAGTAGAGGCGCGCACGTAGCATGTACACATACGTATAGCGGCCAGTGTGCAAGAAAGAAAATACGACCACGTACGTACATACGGGCGGGGTCTCGAACGCCTTCACAGACAATGCACGGCCGTGGCTCGTGTACATGGCAGGGTCAAAACAGAGAAACCGCGTCCTTGTCGTGTTCATGGGAAGGCAACAGAATACGTCGTGTTCATCGGGAGGCAACGGAATATGTCGTGTTCATCGGGAGGCAACAGAACGCGTGGGAGCCAACCGGCTTGGATGGAACAGGTGATGGAAACGAGGCCTAGCGTACCGCAGAACGGAGGAAACGGCCTTGTGTTCGACCGACCACGTTCGAAACGGGATCCTGTTCATCAGGAGGGGTCTGGCGTACCACAAAACGGAGGAAACGGACTTGCGTTGGACCTCCTACGGTCGAAATGGGGTCCTGTTGATCTGGAGGGGTGTGGCGTACCGCAAAACGGAGGAAACAGACTTGTATTGGAGCGCTAGGGTCGAAACGGGGGTCCTGTTCATCGGGAGGGGTGTAGCGTACCGCAAAACGGGACTCCACGAGATACTATTCATCTCCACCGCCAACCTCCTCCAGCCTCCACGGGCTACTGTTCATCCACCATCAACCTCCTCCAGCCTCCACCTTCGACTGTTCATCCACGGGCTCCTGTTCATCCAGCCTCCACCGCGCGCTACTCCACTGGCTACTGTTCAACCACCCCTCTCCACGGGCTCCTGTTCAACCACCCCTCCACGGGCTACTGTTCATCCACCCCTCCACCATCTACTGTTCATCCAGCTCTCCACGGGGTCGTCGTGTTCATCCAGCCCTCCACGGGGTCGTCCTGTTCATCCAGCCCTCCACGGGGTCCTGTTCATCCAGCCCCAACCGGCTCGATCGATCGAGGTCCTATTCATCCAGAGGCAACACCACGGAGTCCTGTTCATCCACCCCCACCGCTCACTCTTCATCCAAACCTCCCTGAGGGAGTCCTGGATTAGGGGGTCCTCGGACAGCCGGACTATATGCTTATGCCAGACTGTTGGACTATGAACATCCAAGATTGAAGACTTCGTCCCGTGTCCGGGTGGGACTCTCCTTTGCGTGGAAGGCAAGCTTGGCAATTCAGATATGTAGATTTCCTTCTCTGTAACCAACTTTGTGTAACCCTAGCCCCCTCCGGTGTCTATATAAACCGGGGGGTTTAATCCGTACGTAGGACAAGAATAATCACAATCATAGGCTAGCTTCTAGGGTTTAGCCTCTATGATCTCGTGGTAGATCAACTCTTGTAATACTCATATCATCAAGATCAATCAAGCAGGAAGTAGGGTATTACCTCCATAGAGAGGGCCCGAACCTGGGTAAACATTGTGTCCCCCGCCTCCTGTTACCATTAGCCTTAGACGCACAGTTCGGGACCCCCTACCCAAGATCCGCCGGTTTTGACACCGACATTGGTGCTTTCATTGAGAGTTCCACTGTGATGTCGAAAAAAGGTTTGATGGATCGCCTTGTTATCAAGGACAACATCACCTCTGGGGGAGACCTGGCTTTAGGCCAAACCCTCTGACTAGGCGGCTTCATCATGACCGCCCGCTCGGCCGCCGTGCTGACGATGACTTCTCGGGTCATCAAAAACAGCCTCCACGTCAGCTTAGAATACGCCGAGAAGATGGATCCAATGGAACTCTCGTCCTTGAACGAGCTCTTGGATCGCATTGCCGCCTTGGGAGTCGCTACAGACTATGATCGGATTGAGCTTAAACCCGATCAAAGAGAGATTAACTCTCTGCCGGTCACCCATCAGATAGCGGTGGTGGAGGAGCAACGCAGTGATTCTTCCTCTATTTTGAGGACGAACTATGTCCGGATTCCCGAGCTCTCCGAGCCGGATACCCATTTGCGGGAGGACATGACCCAAACTCTAAACTTATAATCGAACAGCGGGCCAGAAAAATTGGGCAACATCCCAGAACCCGAACTGCCAAGTTCGGAAGTTCCTCTGCCCCTGGGTCTCAGATTGGGTCAGGGTTCAGACTTAAATCCACCCACCCACCCAGATACAAGTGATGTTTCCCACATTAGACAACAATCCCAAGAGACAGTACATCACTTTTGGGCCAGGTTCCTCCTTGTAATGAGAAAGGTCAAGGATTGTCGCGAGGAAGATGCAATCTCATTCTTTTGCAAAAATTGCACAGATAAGGGAATCCTCAACGCCATAAGTCGCCGTGACATATCACACTTTGCTGACTTGGCGGCCATAGTACAAAAGTACTGTGCGATGGAAAGCGCCTAGAAAACTCAGGCCAAATTCTGGGATCCTCCGGCTCTCACTAAACCCCTCGTCCGAACTAAAAGGGTGCACTCTCACAAGTCACCCGATCCAATTACAAAGAAACCAAAGCCCACTACAGGGCGTGGAACCGTATTGGAGTGATGGCTCAATGGGCCATGCAAAATTCACACCACACCGGATACCATACCAACACACAGCCTTAGAGCATGTTGGATACTTCGGTAGGTGGCCAAGAGCGGCGAGGATCTCCTCATGAACGATACCGCAGAGCATCATCCCGTAGAAAACAACAATACAGTATTGACAGTCTTCAAGACTTTCACATCAAATAACAGGCGCAAGAGAGCACTCTGCGGCCTCGCCGAAGTCTGCCACGTTGCAGCAATAAATCCATGGAACGACACGGCCATAACCTTCAATTCTAGTGACGAACCTCAATTCTGAACAGTCCGAGCACCAGCCGCTCTGGTCCTTAGTCCAATTGTGGACGGCTTCCGGCTCACTAAAGTGCTCATGGACGGTGGCAGTCGATTAAACCTCATATACGAGGAAACTCTCAACAAAATGGAAATAGACAAGAACCGCATTGAGCAAAGCAGCACGACCTTCAGAGGAATTATCCCTAGTCGGGAGGCATGATGTGCGGGAAAAATCACACTCAATCTGGTATTTGGCACGCCGGAGAATTACAGGTCCGAAGAGATAACATTCCAAGTGGCCCCATTTAGTAGCGGATACCATGCCCTTTTAGGGCGGGACACATTCGCGAGCTCCCAAGCTATACCCCATTACGGGTACATGAAGCTCAAGATGCCCGGGCCCAATGGAATCATCACTCTAGCCAGTGATCCGGATGTAGCACTCCGTGCCGAAAATAAAACCGCCGCCCTGGCCCTTGAGGCATTATTCGAATCCCTTGCGGCCGAAGAACTAACTGCGCTGCGCTCCACAGTGGACAGGGACGACGTGATACTCGACAAACGATCCAAACCCACCTCTTTCAAACCAGCGAATGAAATAGTCAAATTCCAAGTCCACCCAACGTACTCTACAAAAACATCATCCATCGGGGCACATCTGAACCCCACAATAGACGCAGCACTGCGGGCGTTCTTACGTGAGAATTGGGACATCTTCGCCTGGCACCCTTCAGACATGCCAGGGATCCCACGCAGGCTGGCTGAGCATAGCCCAAACATATTGAAGGGATACAAGCCGGTCAAGCAGACTCTACGACGCTTCTCAGAACCTAAACGACAAGCCATGGGAGAGGAGCTAGCCAAGTTAATCGAAGCCGGATTCATCAGAGAAATAAAACACCCGGACTGGCTAGCAAACCTGGTGATGGTACCAAAGAAGGACAAATCCTGGCGCCTATGTGTCGATTTCAAGGACCTCAATAAGGCTTTCCCCAAGGATCCCTTCCCCTCTCCCGCATCGATCAAATCATCGACGCTACCGCAAGACACGACTCATTGTGCTTCCTCGACGCATACTCCAGATACCATCAAATCAAGATGGCGGAGTCCGATCAAGCCGCGACGACATTCATCACTCCATACGGCCCTTTCTGTTTCAACATGATGCCTTTCAGGCTCAAAAACGCCGGTGCAACCTACCAACGCATGATTCAGACATGCCTGATAAAACAAATCGGCAAAATAGTTGAGGTATACGTAGGAGACGTGGTCATCAAGACCAGACACGTCGAATCTTTAATAGACGACCTGAGGCTCACGTTCGAGAATCTCGGAACATATGACATAAAGCTCAATCCGGAAAAATGCGTTTTCGACGTTCCTGCCAGAAAGCTCCTGGGCTTCATCGTTTCCAACAGAGGAATTGAAGCAAACCCGACTAAAATCCAAGATCTGTCACAGTTGGCTACCCCAACAGACCTCAAGCAAATCCAGAAATTAACTGGATGTGTGGCTGCCTTAAGCCGCCTTATCTCCCGATTGGGAGAAAAGACACTACCTCTTTATCGCCTTCTTCGACGCACCGAACACTTCCAGTGGACGGATGCGGCTATGGTCGGACTGGAAGAAATAAAGGCCCTCTTGGCCAGCAACCCAATCCTGGCCGCACCGAACATTGGCGAACCCATGTTGTTATATATATAGCTGCAACTCACCAAGTTGTAAGCGCAGTGCTCATCGTCAAACGAGAGGAGGACGGACATAAGTTCCCGCTCAAAAAGCCGGTATACTACGTATCCACTGTCCTCACACCATGCAAGTCATGGTACCCACATTACCAAAAGATAGCATACGCGGTCTTCATGGCATCCCAGAAACTATGACACTACTTTCAAGAGTGTTCAATCACGGTGGCCTCTGAAGTACCACTCAACGATATAATAAATAACCGCGATGCCACCGGCCAGATTGCTAAGTGGGCCATCGAGCTCCTCCCGTTCGACATTATATATAAACCACGACGAGCCATTAAATCGCAAGTATTGGCTGACTTCGTCGCCGAATGGACAGAAGCCGAACTCCCTAGAGAGTACGGCCCATACTCCAATTGGATCACACACTTTGATGGCTCTAAAATGCTGGCCGGTTTGGGAGCGGGTGTGGTCCTGACACCCCACACTAGATTTACAGTCCAATACGTACTCCAAATACTACACACAACAACGCAGCCGAAAACGAGACTCTATTGCACGGTCTTCGGATGGCAGTCTCCATGGGGATTCAACGCCTAGAGGTGCGCGGGAACTCGAACCTCGCAATATCTCAAATAAATGGAGACTTCGATGCCAAGGACCCAAAAATGGCGGCTTACCGTAATGCCATCCTCAAGATGTCAGCTCGGTTCGAGGGGCTTGAATTTCATCATGTGGTCCGAGAAAACAATCAAGCGACGGCCATCCTCGCCCGCATCGGCGCTAAGCGCGACCCCGTCCCACCTAACATCTTCTTGGAAAGGCTATTCAAGCCATCCGTGGTGTGGCAAGGGGAGACCGACAATACTAGTACGGATCCGACCACAACCCCAGAGCCCGAACACTCTAACATAATCGGAGGCTCCGCCACCGAAATAACACATTCGGCTCACGTAATCATGGCTGTCATCGCCCCCTAGACCGAACCATTCTTAGCCTACCTAAATAGGCAAGAACTCCTCGAGGACCAAAATGAGGCACGTTGCATTGTGCGGCGCTCTAAAGCCTACAAGGTCCACGAGGGAGAGCCTTATGAGAAAAGGGCTACAGGAGTACTCCGAAGATGTATCCTCGAAGAGGAAGGGCGGCAGCTCTTGGCCTAAATTGATGCTGAACTCGGTGGCCACCACGCCGCAGCTCGGGCCCTCGTAAGCAAGGCCTTCCGTATAGGATTCTACTGGCCGACAGCCCGAGCAGACACACAGGACCTCATCCAACATTGCGTCGGTTGCGAGCTCTTCGCCAACCAAAGCCATATGCCACCTACCGCACTCCAAACAATCCCCATAACTTGGCCCTTTGCGGTCTGGGGACTCGATATGGTCGGACCCCTTAAAGGAGGAAGCCATAAGAAAAAATACCTGTTGGTCATGGTGGATAAATTCACCAAATGGATAGAGGCCAAACTAGTTAAAACGGCCGAATCTGGACCAGTGACAGACTTCATATTAGGGGTTGTGCACCGTTACGGTGTCCCCCATAGCATCATCACTGATAATGGCTCCAACTTCACAGCCGACGAGGTGAAAACTTGGTGCGGTAACATGGGCATTAAGCTCGATTACGCCTCTGTCTATCATCCCCAAACAAACGGTCAAGTCGAACGAGAAAATGGTCTTATTATGAGCGGCATCAAACCCAGACTAGTGCGATCCCTGAAGGAATCAGACACGCACTGGGCCGAGGAGCTCGACTCCGTACTATGGGGACTGCGGACCATGCCGAATCGCACTACTGGATACACACCATTCTTCATGGTGTACGTCACAGAGGCGGTATTGCCGTGCGATATCATTCATGACTCACCTCGAGTGCGCATGCATGAAGAGAGAGAAGCCGAGCTTGATCGGCAGGACATTTTAGATGCCCTAGAGGAGGAGCGTGATGTCGCAAAAGCCCGTTCCACATTCTATCAGCAACAGGCTCGAAGGTATCAAAGCAGAGAAGTACGGGCCAAAACTTATAACGTTGGCGAACTCGTTCTACTCCTACCGGAGAAGAAAAAGGACAAGCTCAAGCCCAAGTGGGAGGGTCCCTTCATCATTGATAAAGTTCTCACTGGAGGAGCGTACCGCCTGCGTGATGCATCAGATAATCGACTCAAGCCAAACCCATGGAACGCGGCCAGACTCCGAAGAATCTATGCCTAGCGACGAACTCTGTGTTCGTCTCCTTCCCTCCACCTTTTTTAAGTTATATCCTCTCTCTTTCTTTCTTTCTATCTTTTTATGGCCCTAAAAAGCTTTAAGTGTGACTCGACTACACACTCTTGATCGCTATGTGCGCTCACTATACCTGGGGGCTTCTTATACAGAAGCTTAATATAATTACCTTCAGGGCATCATGCCCACTGCATATGTGTCGCTTTTCCATATGTACCTTTTCTTCACCATTATATGCATCGATATGACTTAAGTTTTGGCCAAGCTGGGTTGCCTAGCTCCTGTGTTTATGCCCAACGTTCCCGTTAGTTCGGCTAGGGCATAAGGGGAGCACCTCTGCGATTGTTACTGCCGGGTACGCCGGACGTGTACCTCAGCCTGGGTGAAGCCGAAAGCTAGCGTTCCTAAGGGAATATTCGGTCGGTGAACTAAAGATGTTTCTTACCTATTACAATACAAACCCCCAGATGTTTTATATACTGCATCTCTGTTCACAGTTCGGACATGCACGTTAATGCATGCGTACCCAGGGAAAGGAACCCTTAACAGAACTATTCTCCCTGGAAGATGTTTCTTACTATCCATGTAATATTACATAGCTAGTTGGGTACTTGTCTGTTCAAGCACTTATGACTCCTACGCCTGGTTTCCACGCGTACACTGGTTACATAACTGATGCAAGTATTCAGAAACACTCCGGACTGTTGGGACCGGAGGCTGAAGCGAAAAGGTCCGCCATGATAAATGATTTAGAATCCGGCTAGGGACAAAATATGTCAATTGAAGTACACATTCACTTAGACCCACATACTTCTTCTTCTATACCATCCCACAGGCTGTCTAGCCTACAATCCTGTTGGGAATACTTTGCGGCTAATCCTACCTGGTCATATACCAGACTAGCGGGAATCTCTTTCCCATCTGACCCTACAGGTCCGACCAGGGCCATGTGATTCGGATCGAGCTTGGTGTACCATGTTTTCACCATGGCCCAAGCTTCCCTCGCACCTTGTCGACAGGCAGATATCTTCCATAAACAGAAGCGCCCCCGCGCTCCCTTGAGAAGCTCTACAAGCTCCCCCATGCTTCCTGGCAGGGAGGCGGATGGCCACAAGGCCTAGGAAATACCCTGCATCACCTGCCGAACTTGTTCGTGCATTTGCGAAAGCTCTTGCAGAAGATCGCCTGCGGATCCGGGCATCTCCTCTTCGGGACGACCAGTCAGTATACCTACAGACTCTGTTAGCCCGTTTCTTTGCCGAACTGTATAAAGGTTCGTTTGAGCACATACTAAAAATGCCGCATTGAAGCCTCTTATTCTCCTTCACGGAGTCAGCAAGCTGGGCCCAAACATCTTTCAATTCCACGCCCAGCCGGGTATTGGCATCCTGGAGATCGTTTTTCTCTCGCCTGACCCGTGTAAGTACACGCTCGCCGGCCTCTAGTTGTTGTTGTGCTCGTTGTTCATCCTCTTGTAGGATCTCCGGATTCACTCCGGGATTACCTGCGGAATCTATTGTTAGATCTGCAAACCTGCCGAATACTAAATGGTACACGTAATTACGTTTTTTATCGATCAAGAAAAATATTACCAGATGAGGCCTTCTTGGATTCCTCCATTTCGGCAGTTGCGTCCCTTAGCCGGGCTTTGCACTCCTCCAGCTCTTGAGACAAATGGATGTTCTTCTCTATAAGAACCTATTCATACAACGATCCTTAAATCAGTTGTGCCAACTATTTCAAGTCTCAGGGGCTACTGATATACATAATTATCAGATTTTTCTTACCCGTATATCTTTTAAATACTGGTCTGTGGCTCTAGCAAGCCCATCTTGAGCAGCTTGGATATACGCGTCTCCCGAGTTGAAGGCATTGATCGCCTCTTCGGAGAAGTTAGGGTCGCGGAGTGCAGCCCGCCGACGCCGATGATTCATAGCACTCTCCACTTCGGAATTTGTAGCGGATATTCTATCCGCATCCTCCGTAGGAGGACCGTCCGGTGTCGTCCCCATGTCAGCCTCCACCCTCGAGGTCGGTTCTGGAGTACGGCTGGTAGAGGCGTGACAGGCAGGATCCCTGGATACAGTCCGGCGGATACTCTTTCTGCCAAGACACAATGGACATTGTTATATTTTAAAGATGACAATCATGGAGCATGTTTCAAATCATACCTCTTCAATGGCGGCTCGGTCCTGTTTGCTTTCCTTTTAAGCCTGCACGGCTTGGGTGCCCCTTGTTGGTGAGTCGCCGCGGGTTCGGCACGGCGCCCCGATGGCCTTTCCCTGTAAAGCGCAGTACATGTGCGGTGGGTAAGGCGTAAAGAGGGGATCCTTTTCAGAAGTTAGGACTCCTGTTTTACTTACATATGATGCAGGGAGTAGGCCAGGATAGTCGGCAATGATGGCCACCAAGGCACCGTCACAGCTTGCCTGGTAGGACATCATGTCGAGGGGCTCCACAAATACGTCCGGATCTTCTTCGAGACCGGGGTCGAGGGCCCGGTTGTGGTCCACTAGCTGTGGAGGCAGGCTGTGGACCTCCCTCACAGGTTTCCGCAGTTCCTGTTAAGGACTAGCAAGGTAAATATTTGCAATGAAAGACTGCGGGAATGAAAAGAGTTGAGTAAAAGATAGCAACTCACCCAGCTAGGGGGGTTGTAGATGGAAAGTCCATCCCGTGGCTTAATGCGGATGAACTCCTCTTCTTCTCCTTTATACAAATCGGACAATATTATCGCCAGAGCGGTGGCGGAGTCCGGACCTTTCTGACCGCAGCGGGTGTCATCGTCTTCTCCATTGAAGTGCCACATGGGATGCCCCCGATACTAGAGTGGCTGCACCCCCCGCATTATGCATATTGAGATAACCTCGATTATTGTCAATCCAGATTTGGCAAGCGTCTTTATCCTGCCCATCAGTTGGAGGACCTCTCTGCTATCTTCCTCCTTGGGGCTCTGGGGATGCCCGGCTTGGCGTTTCTTAAATGGGGCATTTGTGAACTCGGGAAGACCCATCCGGATAGGGTCAGGAAGGGAGACGTCCTCTATGTAAAACCACTCGGAAGGCCAATCTTCAGATGTCTTCTTCAGAGTGCCGGACAGGTATCCGGTCCCGGCGATGCGCCATATCTCGGCTCTGCCCACTTGGTATATTGATCCCTCCTGATTGCGAGGGACGAGCCAGAACAACCTTTTCCATAGCTCGAAATGAGCTTCGTAGCCCAGAAATAGCTCACAAAGGGCGACATAACCTGCGATGTGCAGGATGGAGGCAGGAGTGAAGTTGTGCAGCTGGAGGCCATAATACTCTAGGAGCCCACGGAGGAATGGATGGATTGGAAATCTGATGCCCCTTAGCAAGTAGGGGACAAGGCATACTCGCTCCACCTGTATGGGTTGGGAAAACTCTCTGCTTGCTCCCCGCCATAAAAAGTAGCTAATCCGGCTCGGACGGGGACAAGGTATGCAGGTGGGAGAAACCCCTGGGTCTGCAATTCCACCAATTGGCCGTGGGATACGGTACACTTCTCCTAATCACCTGGCTTAGCACTATGCGAGCAAGAGGAGGAGCTGCGGTGGCCGGCCATGATGGGATGGTTTTTTTCGGGCGCGCTCTGATGAATCCTCGCTTGGGGAAGATGGTGTGATTTGGATCTGAGGATCCCCGTCTCTTTAATAGACAATTTACTTACATGGTCAGGGTGGCAAGTGTAAAAATGCCCCGGCTTCTCGCATTCGCTCGACACGTGGAGACTGACATTATTAGGTGCAGAAGCCGATGAGTGCAACATTAAATGGGAAGCCGGACACTGCTCGTTACAACAGGTACTCTAGAGAATTTGGAGAAGAACCCGCCTTGCAATGCCGAAGACAATCTGCGCGTCGGACTCATCGTCATTGAAGCCTGGTTCAGGGGCTACTAAGGGAGTCCTGGATTAGGGGGGGTCCTCGGACAGCCGGACTATATGCTTATGCCGGACTGTTGGACTATGAAGATACAAGATTGAAGACTTCGTCCCATGTCCGGGTGGGACTCTCCTTTGCGTGGAAGGAAAGCTTGGCAATTCAGATATGTAGATGTCCTTCTCTGTAACCGACTCTGTGTAACTCTAGCCCCCTCCAGTGTCTATATAAACCGGGGGGTTTAGTCCGTAGGATAAGAACAATCATAATCATAGGCTAGCTTCTAGGGTTTAGCCTCTACGATCTCGTGGTAGATCAACTCTTGTAATACTCATATCATCAAGATCAATCAAGCAGGAAGTAGGGTATTACCTCCACAGAGAGGGCCCAAACTTGGGTAAACATTGTGTCCCCCGCCTCTTGTTACCATTAGCCTTAGACGCACAGTTCGGGACCCCCTACCCAAGATCCGCCGGTGTTGACACCGACACCCCCCCCAGCAACGCTCACTATACATCTAGAGGCATCATCGATCGACTTCAGTTAGCAGCAGTAGCGAAGGAATCGCTCGATCGGGTTCAGTTAATAGCCATCGATCGATCGCTCGGGTTCGAGAACGCGCAACTGCGGTGCAATCGCTCGGGTTCGATTATATTAACGCCTCGCTCGGGTTCAGTTAGAGCCAACGCCTCGCACACACGCGCGTACGTGTACGAGAGAAACACGCATCGCTCGGCCTCGACCACCCACCGTAACCGGGAACGCGCTGAAATTTTCCTCGCCCTCGCTTCTACCACGGTTTTTTCCGTCATGGACGGCCCAAAGAATGTCATGCCGCTGCGTCTTCGTCCCATCTAGGACGAAAATCCCATTTTCTGTCATGATTTTTTTGTCATAGAAGTAGGAGCCCACCACATCTATGGTAACACCGGGTTTTGTCACAATTATCATCACAGAAGTGTCATAAGTATGACAGCAAAATTTCGTTCGGCCCAAAATGTCACGGATGTGTCTTTTTTTGTAGTGGTTCTAAGATTGATGTTGCTATGACTTTGCTATGATTAATGCTTGTCACTAGGGCCCGAGTGCCATGATTTCAGATCTGAACCTATTATGTTTTCATGAATATATTTGTGTTCTTGATCCTATCTTGCAAGTTGTAGTCACCTACTACGTGTTATGATCCGGCAACCCCGAAGTGACAATAGTCGGGACCACTCCCGGTGATGGCCGTAGTTTGAGGAGTTCATGTATTCACTAAGTGCTAATGCTTTGGTCCGGTACTCTATTAAAAGGAGACCTTAATATCCCTTAGTTTCCAATAGAACCCCGCTGCCACGGGAGGGTAGGACAAAAGATGTCATGCAAGTTCTTTTCCATAAGCACGTATGACTATATTCGGAATACATGCCTACATTACATTGATGAACTGGAGCTAGTTATGTGTCACCCTATGTTATAACCGTTGCATGATGAATGCCATCCGACATAATTATCCATCACTGATCCATTTCCTACGAGATTTTCACATATTTTGATCCTTGCTTCGTTACTTTTCCGCTTCCATTGTTACGATTGCTACAAAACTGCTACTGTTACTTTTGCTACTGTTACCGCATCTTCCATACTACTTTTCTGCAGATATTAAGTCTTTCAGGTGTGGTTGAATTGACAACTCAGCTGCTAATACTCAAGAATATTCTTTGGCTCCCCTTGTGTCGAATCAATAAATTTGGGTTGAATACTCTACACTTGAAAACTGTTGTGATCCCCTATACTTGTGGGTTATCATCTTATTTGATTCGGCGGTATTGTTGGATGAAACTGCCCGGACCAACCTTACATGACCACGTTCATGAGAGCTGTTCCACCGACAAACATGCAACTAGTTTTTCATAAAGGTGGCTGGCGGGTGTCTGTTTCTCCAGCTTTGGTTGAATCGAATTTGACTATGGCTGGTCCTTGTTGAAGGTTAATACAACCAACTTGATAAATCACTGGCGTGGTTTTGATGCATAGGTAAGAACGGTTCTTGCTAGAAGCCCGTAGCAGCCACGTAAAACTTGCAACAACAAATTAGAGGACGTCTAACTTGTTTTTGCAAGGCATGTTGTGATGTGATATGGTCAAGACATGATGTGGTAAACATTATTGTATGAGATGATCATGTTTTGTAAAAGTTATCGGCAACTGTCAGGAGCCTTATGGTTGTCGCTTTATTGTATGAAATGCAAACGCCATGTAATTGCTTTACTTTTATCACTATGCGTTAGCGATAGTTGTAGAAGCAATAGTTGGCGAGGAGACCACGACGCTACGATGGAGATCAAGGTGTCAAGCTGGTGATAATGGAGATTATGACAGTGCTTTGGAGATGGAGATCAAAGGCACAAGATGATGATGGCCATATCATGTCACATATTTTGATTGCATATGATCTTTATCTTTTATGCATCTTATTTTGCTTAGTACGGCGGTAGCATTATAAGATGACCCCTTACTAAAATTTCAAGGTATAAGTGTTCTCCCTGAGTATGCACCGTTGCAATAGTTCCTCGTGTTGAGACACCACGTGATGATCGGGTGTGATAGGCTCTACGTTCACATACAATGGGTGCAAGATAGTTTTGCACATGCGGAATACTCGGGTTAAACTTGACGGGCCTGGCATGTACAGACATGGCCTCGGAACACTGGAGACCGAAAGGTCGAACGTGAATCATATAGTAGATATGATCAACATAGAGCTGTTTACCATTGATGACTACTCCATCTCATGTGATGATCGCACATGGTTTAGTTTATTTGGATCACATATCACTTAGATGACTTGAGGGATGTCTATCTAAGTGGGAGTTCTTAAGTAATTTGATTAATTGAACTTAATTTATCATGAACTTAGTCCTGATAGTAATTGCATATCTATGTTTTAGATCAATAGCTCACTATTTAGCTCCCTTATTTTTGATATGTTCCTAGAGAAAACTAAGTTGAAAGATGATAGTAGCAATGATGCGGACTGGGTCCGTGATCTGAGGATTATCCTCATTGCTGCGCAGAAGTATTATGTCCTTGATGCATCGCTAGGTAACAAACCTGTTGCAGGAGCAGATACAGACATTATGAACATTTTTCAAGCTCGATATGATAACTACCTGATAGTTTAGTGCGCCATGCTTTGAGGCTTAGAACCGGGACTTCAAAATCGTTGAATGCCACGAAGCATATGAGATGTTCCAAGAGCTGAAATTGGTATTCCAGACTCATGCCCGTGACGAGAGGTATGAGACTGATGTCTGCTAGGACTACGTTGGTATTTTGCCAAACATGAAGGGATGATGTAGCACAACGACGGTAGGTATTTCCCTTAGTGATGAGACCAAGGTTATCAAACCAGTAGGATAACCAAGCAACACTACGTAAACAACACCTGCACACAAATAACAAATACTCACGACCCGACGTGTAAAAGGGGTTGTCAATCCCTTCCGGTAACAGCACCATAAATTGGCAAAGGATGTGAGAGAGTTGTAAATATTGATAGATCGAAAGAAAAATAAAATAAAGTGCAGCAAGGTAATTTTGTATTTTTGGTTTAATAGATCTGAAAATAAAAGCAAGGGAAAATAGATCGCAAAGGCAAATATATTAAAGAAGAGATCCAGAGGCCGTAGATTTCACTAGTGGCTTCTCTCGAGAAAAATAGCAAACGGTGGGTAAATAAATTACTGTTGGGAAATTGATAGAACTTCAAATAATCATGACGATATCTAGGCAATGATCATTATATAGGCATCACATCCAAGATTAGTAGAGCGACTCCTGCCTGCATCTACTACTATTACTCCACACATCGACCGCTATCCAGCATGCATCTAGTGTATTAAGTTCATGGAGAAACCAAGTAATGCAATAAGAACGATAACATGATGTAGACAAGATCTATTTCTGTAGAAATAGACCCCATCTTGTTATCCTTAATGGCAATGATACATACGTGTCGGTTCCCCTTCAGTCATTGGGATCAAGCATCGTAAGATCAAACCCATCACAAAGAACCTCTTCCCATTGCAAGATAAATATATCAAGTTGGCCAAACAAAACCCAAATATCAGAGAAGAAAGAAATACGAGGCTATAAGCAATCATGCATATAAGAGATCAAATAAGACTCAAATAACTTTCATGGATAAAAAGATAGATCTGATCATAAACTCAAAGTTCATCGGATCCCAACAAACACACGCAAAAAGAGTTGCATCATATGGATCTCCAAGAGACCATTGTATTGAGAATCAAAAGAGAGAGAGAGGAAGCCATCTAGCAACTAACTACGGACCCATAGGTCTACAAAGAACTACTCACGCATCATCGGAGAGGCACCAATGGAAGTGGTGAACCCCTCTGTGGTTTTGGACTCTGCGGTGGCTGGAATTGATTTTTGTCGACTCCCCTAGGGTTTCTAGAATATTGGAAAATTTATAGAGAAAAGAGGCGGTTCAGGGGACACCCGAGGTGGGCACAGCCCACCAGGGAACTCCTGGGACTCCAAGCGCGCGCTGGTGGGTTGTGCTCCCCTCGAAGCACCCCCAGGCGCTTCTCCGGTCTACTGGATGTCTTTTGGTCCAAAAAATCCACAAAAAGTTTCGCTGCGTTTGGACTCCGTTTAGTATTGATTTCCTGCGATGTAAAAAACATGCAGAAAACAACAAGTGGCACTTGGCACTATGTCAATAGGTTAGTACCCAAAAATGATATAAAACGATTATAAAGCATCCAAGAATGATAATATAATAGCATGGAACAATAAAAAATTATAGATACGTTGGAGACGTATCAGAGACCTCTGGCAAGTACTTTGGGTACTACAATCACTTGTATCAAATGGGAGTTAATATTCTAGATAAGATAGTGATTGATAGAGTTCTCTAGTCACTATCACCAGACTACTAGAACTTGGTGATGAACTATAATATGCAAGGGATAACGGAAAAGATTCCCGAGCTCTTTGCGATGCTGAAATCGGCGAAGGTAGAAATCAAGAAAGAGCATCAAGTGTTGATGGTTAACAAGACCACTAGTTTCAAAAAAAGGGCAAAGGAAAAGAAAGGGAACTTCAAGAAGAATGACAAGCAAGTTGCCACTCCCGTGAAGAAGCCCAAAGCTAGACCTAAGCCTAAAACTGAGTGCTTCTACTGTAAAGGGAATGGTCAATTGAAGCGGAACTACCCCAAATATTTGGCAGATAAGAAGGTAAGCAATGTGAACAAAGGTATATATGATATATATGTTGTTGATGTGTACTTTACTAGTGTTCATTGTAGCCCTAGGGTATTTGATATCGGTTCAGTTGCTAAGATTTGTAACTCGAAACAGGAGTTGCAAAATGAACATGATACTAGTTAAGGGCGAGGTGACGATGTGTGTTGGAAGTGATTCGAAGGTTGATAAGATCACCATCGTGTTGGGAAACGTTGCATGGAAAACAAAAAATTTCTACGCACACACAAGATCTATCCATGGAGATGCATTGCTACGTAGAGGGGGAGAGCATCTTCATACCCTTGAAGATCGCTAAGTGGAAGCGTTTATCAATGGGGTTGATGTAGTCATACACCTTCACGATCCGTCCCGATCAAGTACCGAGCGTCTGACACCTCCGTGTTCGGCACTGCGTTCAGCTCGATGACGTCCTCGCCTTCTTGATCCAGCAAGAGGGGCGGAGTAGTAGATGATTTCTGGCAGCACGACAGCGTGGTGACAGTGTTGGTGAAGTACAATCTCCGCAGGGATTCACCAAGCACAACAGAGACTATGACGGAGGATAAAATAGAGGGGCGGGGTTGCCGGCACACAACTTGGTGTATCTTGATGTGTTCCAGGTGCTAGCCCTACCCCTCTATTTATATGTTGAGCCCTGGGGTCGAAACTTGGAGTAAAAGCCTCCTCAAAGTCGGTTTTGCCCGGTAGAAAGAGTCATTCTCAGACTTCCAGGACCAGACGCCATAGTCCTTGGCGTCCGGCTCAGACGCCATGGGCCTCGGCGTCTGGCCCAGGGCTAGATGCCAAGGTCTCCGGCGTTTAGCCCCCTGGCCTCCGCAAAACTCCTTTTGCACCGACCTAAATCCCTGTGGGCTTTACTCCTTGGCCTAACCATATCATCCTATATATCAATCTTTACCTCTGGACCATTCCGGAGCTCCTCGTCATGTCTATGATCTCATCTGGGACTCCGAACAACATTTGGTCACCAACATACATAACTCATATAATATTATATCATCAACGAACGTTAAGCATGCGGACCATACGTGTTCGAGAACTATGTAGACATGCCCGAGACACCTCTCCAGTCAATAACCAATAGCGGAACCTAGATGCCCATATTGGCTCCTACATATTCTACGAATATCTTTATCGGTCGAACCTTATGACAACATACGTAATTCCCTTTGTCCATTGGTATGTTACTTGCCCGAGATTCGATCGTCGGTATCTTCATACCTAGTTCAATCTCGTTATCGGCAAGTCTCTTTACTCGTTCTGTAATACATCACCTTGTGACTAACTCCTTATTCATTTGCTTGCAAGCTTATGATGTGTATTACCGAGAGGTCCCAGAGATACCTCTCCGAAACTTGGAGTGATAAATCCCAATCTAGATTCATGCCAACTCAACAAACACCTTCAGAGATACCTGTAGAGCATCTTTATAATCACCCAGTTACATTGTGACGTTTGATAGCACACAAGGTATTCCTCTGGTATCCGGGAGTTGCATGATCTCATGGTCGAAGGAACATGTATTTGACATTCAAGAAAGCAGTAGCAATAAACTGAATGATCATATGCTAAGCTAACAGATGGGTCTTGTCCGTCACATTATTCTCCTAATGACGTGATCCCATTATCAAATGACAACACATGTGTATGGTTAGGAAACCTTAACCATATTTGATCAACGAGCTAGTCTAGTAGAGGCTCACGGTATTTGTTTATGTATCCACACATGTAGTTAGGTTTCCTATCAATAAAATTCTAGCATGAATTATAAACCTTTATCATGAATAAGGAAATATGAAATAACAACTTTATTATTGCCTCTAGGGCATATTTCCTTCAGTCTCCCACTTGCACTAGAGTCAATAATCTAGTTCACATCGCCATGTGATTAACACCCATAGTTTACATCGCCATGTGACCAATACCCAAAGAGTTTACTAGAGTTAAATAATCTAGTTCACATCGCGACGTGATTAATACCCAAAGAGTATTAAGGTGTGATCATGTTCTGCTTATGAGAGAGGTTTAGTCAACGGGTCTGTGACATTTAGATCCGTATGTATTTTGCAATTTTCTATGTCTACAATGCTCTGCATGGAGCTACTCTAGCTAATTGCTCCCACTTTCAATATGTATCCAGGTTGAGATTCATAGTCATCCGAATCGGTGTCAAAGGTTGCATCAACATAACTCTTTACGACGAACTCTTTATCACCTCCATAAACAAGAAATATTTCCTTATTCCTCTAAGGATAATTTTGACCGTTGTCCAGTGATTCACACCTGGATCACTCTTGTACATCCTTACCAAACCCATGGCAAGACACACAATAGGTCTGGTACACAACATGGTGATACGTCTCCGTCGTATCTATAATTTTCGATTGTTCCATGCCAATATTATACAACTTTCAAATACTTTTGGCAACTTTTTATACTATTTTTTGGGACTAACAACTTGATCCAGTGCCCAGTGCCAGTTCCTGTTTGTTGCATGTTTTTTGTTTCGCAGAAAACCCATATCAAACGGAGTCCAAATGGGATAAAAATTTATGGAGATTTTTTTTGGAATATTTATGAATTTTGGGAAGAAGAATTAGCGCAAGACGATGCCCGAGGGGGCCACGAGGCAGGGGCACGCCCCAGGGGGGCAGGTGCGCCCTGGACCCTCGTGGCCACCCCGTAAGGTGGTTGGTGCCCTTCTTTTGCCGCAAGAAAGCTAATATCTGGATAGAGATCGTGTTAAAATTTCAGCCCAATTGGAGTTACGGATCTCCGGGAATATAAGAAACGGTGAAAGGCCAGAATCTGGAACGCAGAAACAGAGAGAGACAGATCCAATCTCGGAGGGGCTCTCGCCCCTCCCAAGCCCTGGAGGCCATGGACCAGAGGGGAAACCCTTCTCCCATCTAGGGAGAAGGTCAAGGAAGAAGAAGAAGAAGAAGGGGGGCTCTCTCCCCCTCGCTTCCGGTGGCGCCGGAACGCTGCCGGTTGCCATCATCATCACCGCGATCTACACCAACACCTCCGCCATCTTCACCAAAACTCCATCACCTTCCTCCCCACTATTCAGTGGTGTAACCCCTCTTTTACCCACTGTAATCTCTACTTAAACATGGTGCTCAACGCTATATATTATTTCCCAATGACGTATGGCTATCCTATGATGTTTGAGTAGATCCATTTTGTCCTATGGGTTAATTGATGATCGTGATTGGTTTGAGTTGCATGTTTTATTATTGGTGCTGTACTATGGTGCTCTCCGTGTCGCGCAAGCGTGAGGGATTCCCGCTGTAGGGTGTTGCAATACGTTCATGGTTCGCTTATAGTGGGTTGCTTGAGTGACAGAAGCATAAACCCGAGTAAGGGAGTTGTTGCGTATGGGATAAAGAGGACTTGATGCTTTAATGCTATGGTTGGTTTTTACCTTAATGATCTTTAGTAGTTGCAGATGCTTGCTAGAGTTCCAATCATAAGTGCATATGATCCAAGAAGAGAAAGTATGTTAGCTTATGCCTCTCCCTCAAATAAAATTGCAATAGTGATTACCGGTTTAGTTATCGATTGCCTAGGGACAAATAACTTTCTCGTGACAAAAATCTCTCTACTAAAACTAACTTAGTTGTGTCTTCATCTAAACAACCCCTAATTTTTATTTACGCGCTCTTTATTATCTTGCAAACCTATCCAAAAATACCTACAAAGTACTTCTATTTTCATACTTGTTCTAGGTAAAGCGAACGTCAAGCGTGCGTAGAGTTGTATCGGTGGTCGATAGAACTTGAGGGAATATTTGTTCTACCTTTAGCTCCTCATTGGGTTCGACACTCTTACTTATCGAAAGAGGCTACAACTGATCCCCTATACTTGTGGGTTATCACATGGCATACTTTATAGAACCTATGACTGAGGCATAGGGAATGACTTTCATTCTCTCTCTATATTCTGCCGTGGTCGGGTTTTGAGTCTAACTCAACTTCACACCTTGTTACACACGCAAGAACCATTTCTTTAACTGATCCATTTTGAACTTCTTCAAAACTTTGTCAAGGTATGTGCTTTGTGAAAGTCCTATTAAGCGTCTCGATCTATCCCTATAGATCTTGATGCCCAATATATAAGTAGCTTCACCGAGGTCTTTCATTGAAAAACTCTTATTCAAGTATCCTTTTATGCTATCCAGAAATTCTATATCATTTCCAATCAACAATATGTCATCTACACATAATATCATAAATGCTACAGAGCTCCCACTCACTTTCTTGTAAATACAGGCTTCCCCGAAAGTCTGTATAAAACCATATGCTTTGATCACCTCATCAAAGCATATATTCCAACTCTGAGATGCTTGCACCAGTCCATAGATGGATCGCTGGAGCTTGCATACTTTGTTAGCACCTTTAGGATCGACAAAACCTTATGTGCATCATATAGAACTCTTTTTTAAGAAATCCATTAAGGAATGCAGCTTTGACGTCCATTTGCCAAATTTCATCATCATAAAATGCGGCAATTGCTAACATGATTCGGATTGAGTTAATCATCGCTACGGGTGAGAAGGTCTCATCATAGTCAACCCCTTGAAATTGTCGAAAAACTTTCGCTACAAGTCGAGCTTTGTAGACGATGACATTACCATCAGTGCCAGTCTTCTTCTTGAAGATCCATTTATTCGCAAAGGCTTGCCGATCATTGGGCAAGTCCACCAAAGTCCACACTTTGTTATCATACATGGATCATGTCTCAGATTTAATGGCCTCAAGCCATTTATCGTAATCTGGGCTCAACATAGCTTCTTCATAGTTCGTATGTTCGCCACGGTCTAGTAACACGATTTCCAGGACAGGATTACCGTACCAGTCTGGTGCAGAACGTGCTCTGTTCGACCTACGAGGTCCAGCAGTAACTTGATCTGAAGTTTCATGATCATCATCATTAGTTTCCTCTCTACTTGGTGTAGGCATCATGGGAATGGATTTCTCTGATGTGCTACTTTCCAAATTGAGAGAAGGTACAATTACCTCATCAAGTTCTACTTTCCTCTCATTCACTTGTTTCGAGAGAAACTCCTTCTCTAGAAAGGTTCCATTCTTGGCAACAACGATCTTGCCTTCGGATCTGTGGTAGAAGGTGTGCCCAATTGTTTCCTTAGGGTATCCTATGAAGACGCACTTCTCCGATTTGGGTTTGAGCTTATCAGGCTGAAGCCTTTTTACATAAGTGTCTGATGTCTACTACGCAACCTTCTCCTTGTAGACGTTGTTGGGCCTCCAAGTGCAGAGGTTTGTAGGACAGTAGCAAATTTCCCTCAAGTGGATGACCTAAGGTTTATCAATCCGTGGGAGGCGTGGGATGAAGATGGTCTCTCTCAAACAACCCTGCAACCAAATAACAAAGAGTCTCTTGTGTCCCCAACACACCCAATACAATGGTAAATTGTATAGGTGCAATAGTTCGGCGAAGAGATGGTGATACAAGTGCAATATGGATGATAGATATAGGTTTTTGTAATCTGAAAATATAAAAACAGCAAGGTAACAAGTGGTAAAAGTGAGCGTAAACGCTATTGCATTGGTAGGAAACAAGGCCTAGGGTTCATACTTTCACTATTGCAAGTTCTCTCAACAATAATAACATAACTGGATCATATAACTATCCCTCAACATGCAACAAAGAGTCACTCCAAAGTCACTAATAGCGGAGAACAAACGAAGAGATTATTGTAGGGTATGAAACCACCTCAAAGTTATCCGTTCTGATCGACCCATTCAAGAGTCCATAGTAAAATAACACGAAGCTATTCTTTCTGCTTTGATCTATCATAGAGTTCATACTAGAATAACACCTTAAGATACAAAACAACCAAAACCCTAATGTCACCTAGATACTCCAATGTCACCTCAAGTATCCATGGGTATGATTATACGATATGCATCACACAATCTTAGACTCATCTATTCAACAAACACAAACAACTTCAAAGAGTGCCCCAAAGTTTCTACCGGAGAGTCAAGACAAAAACGTGTGCTAACCCCTATGCATAAGTTCACAAGGTCACTGAACCCACAAGTTGATCACCAAATTATACATCACGTATATCACGTGAATATCCCATTGTCACCGAAGATAAGCACATGCAAGACATACATCAAGTGTTTTCAAATCCTTAAAGACTCAATCCGATAAGATAACTTCAAAGGAAAAACTCAATCCATTACAAGAGAGTAGAGGGGGAGAAACATCATAAGATCCAACTATAATAGCAAAGCTCGCGATACATCAAGATCGTGCCAAATCAAGAACATGAGAGTGAGTGAGAGAGAGAGAGAGATCAAAAACATAGCTACTTGTACATACCGTCAGCCCCGAGGGTGAACTACTCCCTCCTCGTCATGGAGAGCGCCGGGATGATGAAGATGGCCACGGTGAGGATCCCCCTCCGTGAGGGTGCGGAACAGGGTCCCGATTGGTTTTTGGTGGCTCTGAGAGGCTTGCGACGGTGGAACTCCCGATCTATGGTGCTCCTGGATGTTTTCGGGGTATATGGATATATATAGGCAAAAGAAGTCAGTCAGGGGAGCCACGAGGGGCCACGAGAGTGGGGGTGCGCCCAGGGGGTAGGGCGCGCCCTGGACCCTCGCGGTCTCCTCGAAGCTTCCCTGATGTCTACTTCAAGTCTCCTGGATTGCGTTTGTTCCAAAAATAACTCTCCCGAAGGTTTCATTCCTTTTGGACTCCATTTGATATTCCTTTTCTTCGTAACACTGAAATAGGCAAAAAAACAACAATTTGGGCTCGGCCTCCGGTTAATAGGTTAGTCCCAAAAATGATATAAAAATGTTTAATAAAGCCCATAAACATCCAAAGCAGGTAATATAATAGCATGGAACAATAAAAAATTATAGATACGTTGGAGACGTATCAAGCATCCCCAAGATTAATTTATGCTCGTCCTCGAGTAGGTAAATGATAAAAACAGAATTTTTGATGTGGAATGCTACCTAGCATATTTCTCAATGTAATTTTCTTTATTGTGGCATGAATGTTCAGATCCAAATGATTCAAGACAAAAGTTTAATATTGACATAAAAATAATAATACTTCAAGCATACTAACAAAAGTAATCATGTCTTCTCAAAATAACATGGCCAAAGAAAGCTATCCCTACAAATTCATATAGTCTGGCTATGCTCTATCTTCTTCACACAAAGTATTTAATCATGCACAACCCCGATGACAATCCAAGCAATTGTTTCATACTTTTGATGTTCTCAAACTTTTTCAATCTTCACGCAATATATGAGCGTGAGCCATGGACATATCACTATAGGTGGAATAGAATGGTGGTTGTGGAGAAGAAAAAAAAGAGGAGAAGATAGTCACACATCAACTAGGCGTATCAACGGGCTATGGAGATGCCCATCAATAGATATCAATGTGAGTGAGTAGGGATTGCCATGCAACGGATGCACTAGAGCTATGAGTGTATGAAAGCTCAACCAAAGAAACTAAGTGGGTGTGCATCCAACTTGCTTGCTCACGAAGACCTAGGGCATTTTGAGGAAGCCCATCATTGTAATATACAAGCCAAGTTCTATAATGAAAATTCCCACTAGTATATGAAAGTGACAACATAGAGATTCTCTATCATGAAGATCATAGTGCTACTTTGAAGCACAAGTGTGGAAAAGGATAGTAACACTGTCCCTTCTCTCTTTTTCTCTCAAATTTTCTGGTGGGCTTCTTTGGCCCCTTTATTTATTTATTTGGGCTTATTTTGCCTCTTTTATTTTTCATAAAGTCCGGAGTCTCATCCCGACTTGTGGGCGAATCATAGTCTCCATCATCCTTCCCTCACTTGGGACAATGCTCTAATAATGAAGATCATCACACTTTTATTTACTTACAACTGAATACTTAGAACAAAATATGACTCTATGTGGATGCCTCCGGCGGTGTACCGAGATATGCAATGAATCAAGAGTGACATGTATGAAATAATTATGAAATGAATGGTGGCTTTGCCACAAATACGATGTCAACTACATGATCATGCAAAAGCAATATGACAATGATGGAGCATGTCATGATAAACGGAACGATGGAAAGTTGCATGGCAATATATCTCGGAATGGCTATGGAAATGCCATAATAGGTAGGTATGGTGGCTGTTTTGAGGAAGGTATATGGTGGGTGTATGGTATCGGCAAAGTTGCGCGGCACAAGAGAGGCTAGCAATGGTGGAAGGGTGAGAGTGCGTATAATCCATGGACTCAACATTAGTCATAAAGAACTCATATACTTATTGCAAAAATCTATTAGTCATCAAAATAAAGTACTACGCGCATGCTCCTAGGGGGATAGATTGGTATAAAAAGACCATCGCTCGTCCCCGACCGCCACTCATAAGGAAGACAATCAAAAAATAATGCATGCTCCAACTTCATCACATAACGGTTCACCATACGTGCATGCTATGGGAATCACAAACTTTTAACACAAGTATTCCTCAAATTCACAATTACCCAACTAGCATGACTCTAATATTACTATCATCATATCTCAAAAAATTCATCAAGCATCAAATTGATCATAGCATTCAATGCACTCTGTATGATATTTTTTATTATACCCAACTTGGATGCCCATCATATTAGGACAAATTTTATAACCAAAGCTGTTCTAAAGACTCTCAAAATAATATAAGTGAAGCAAGGGAGTTCATTAATTTCTTAAACATAAAACCACCGCCGTGCTCTAAAAAGATATAAGTGAAGCACTAGAGCAAATGACAAACTACCCCAAAGATATAAGTGAAGGTCAAAGAATAGTCAAATAATTGTGCAACTATGTGAAGACTCTCTAACATTTAAGAATTTCAGATCTTGGTATTTTATTAAAATAGCAAGCAAAACAAAACAAAATGACATTTCAAGGATAGGACACATCATGTGAAGAATCAAAAACTTAGGTTCAACCGATACTAACCGATAATTGTTGAAGAAGAAAGGTGGGATGCCTACCGGGGCATTCCCAAGTTTGGATGCTTGAGACTTCTTGAAATATTATCTTGGGGTGCCTTGGGCATCCCCAAGCTTGAGCTTTTATGTCTCCTTAATTCCTTTTATATCTCGGTTTCCTAAGTCTTGAAAGCTTCATCCACACCAAACTCAACAAGAACTCATGAGATAAGTTAGTATTACCAATGCAAAAACCTTATCATTTTCTACTGTAAAAAATCACAAAAATTATTATTAAACATTGCATACTAAATGTCTCTGCATATTTAATAATCATGTCCTCAAATAGAATCATTGAACAAGCAAACATATGCAAACATAACAACAATCTGCCAAAACAGTACAGTGTGTAAAGAATGCAAGATTCATCATACTTCACTGACTCCAAAAGTCTACCATACTGTACAATATTTATCAGAGCTCAATATGCAAAAAGTTCAACATTATATCATTTTCTGTCTTTTCTAGGGAATTTTTGCAACAGCGGTAAACTTTCTGTTTTGAAACAGCAACATGTATACTTGCAAAATAAGCATGGTAAAGGCTATCCTTGACATTTTTATTGAAAATATAGATCCAAAACATTATTCTAAATAACATCAAGCAAATACTAACAAAAGAAAATGACGCTCCAAGCAAAACACATATCATGTGGTGAATAAAAATATAGCTCCAAGTAAAGTTACCGATGATGAGCGAAGGCGAAAGAAGGGATGCCATCCGGGGCATCCCCAAGCTTAGGCTCTTGGTTGTCCTTGAATATTACCTTGGGGTGCCTTGGGCATACACAAGCTTAGGCTCTTGCCACTCCTTATTCTATAGTCCATCCAATCTTTACCCAAAACTTGAAAACTTCACAACACAAAACTCAACAGAAAACTCGTAAGCTCCATTAGTATAAGAAAATAAATCACAACTTTGGTACTGTTGTGAACTCATTCTAAATTCATATTGGTGTAATATCTACTGTATTCCAACTTCTCCATGGTTCATACCCTCCGATACTACTCATAGAGGCATCAAAATAAGCAAACAACACATAGAAAACAGAATCTGTCAAAAATAGAACAGTCTGTAGTAATCTGTAACTCTCGAATACTTATGTAACTAAAAAATTCTACCAAATTAGGAAAACCTGAGAAATTTGTGTACCAATCTAGAGCAAAATGATTCAGATCAAAATAGCGTTTCTGTGAATTATAAAAACTAATTTTCTGGGTGCAAAAGTTTCTGATTTTCAGCAGGATCAACACAACTATCACCGTAAGCTATCCTGAAGGTCTTACTTGACACTTTATTGATACAAAAGCTATAAAACATGATTAACACAGTAGCTTAATCATGTGAACACAAAAAAACAGTAGGTATAGATATTGGGTTGTCTCCCAACAAGCGCTTTTCTTTAATGCCCTTTTAGCTAGGCATGATGATTTCAATGATGCTCGTATAAAAGATAAGAATTGAAACATAGAGGGAGAATCATGAAGAATATGACTAGCACATTTAAGTCTAACCCACTTCCTATGCATAGGGATATTGTGAGCAAACAACTTATGGGAACAATAATCAACTAGCATAGGAAGGCAAAACAAGCATAACTTTAAAACTTTAAGCACATAGAGAGGAAACTTGATATTATTGCAATTCCTACAAGCATATATTCCTCCCTCATAATAATTTTCAGTAGAATCATGAATTAATTCAACAATATAACCATCACATAAAGCATTATTTTCATGATGCACAAGCATATAAATTTTACTACTCTCCACATAAGCAAAATTCTTCTCATTCGGAGTAGTGGGATTATCATAAGAAACTCGAATACTATAAATAGTTTCCACATTAAAAGAGTAATGTTAAGAAAAAGGGTAATCAAAATCATGGCAAGTTTTATAAATATAATCATCACTACTTTTTATAGCATAAGTATCATCACAATAATCATCACAGGGAGGATGCATGCTATCATCATAATAAATTTGCATATCAAAACTTGGGAGACTAAAAATATCATCTTCATTAAACATAACATCCCCAAGCTTGGGACAAACATTAATTGCACCAAATAAATTCTCCAACAAGTCATTCTCATCAAACATAGCATCCCCAAGCTTGGGCCTTTGCATATCATAAGCATAATCACTCTCATCATTAATAGTATGGATAGCACCAATAGTACATCAATTATCATCATCACAATGAGTAATAGGAGCAACATCATTTGGGAGGGATACCTTTTTACCTTTGCTTCTATGTCTTTTCTTTTTCTTCTTCACATTATGCGTGGGTTTAATCCTCTTTTTGGAGCTCCTTATTAATGAGATTGGTTGAATACAAGGCTCCTCCTCGTTACCTGATTCATCATAAGAAATAATAGGAAGATATTGGGAAGTCTATTCCCTTCCATTAGTATTCTCTTCATCTTATATTTGTTTTCTTGTCTTTATGTAATTGGCAATATAAGGATTTTCAATGCAATTCACCGCACAATACATATAAATTTCCTCTAGATCAAAATCAAGAACTTTATCAAGGACAAATTCTGGAAGATCCTTAGTTATACGTTTGATTTCTTCATAACCCACAAGCAAACTAAGTTCATTATGATGTGCAATGGAAATCAAGTCATCACAATTTTTGGACATGACTCGATCATGAAACAATTTGCATTGGAGATTTAAATGATCACGTTCATTGCAAAGTTCACAAGGATGGCAAAGAAATTTTAAATTTTCAGCACAAACATCTAGCCTTTCTTGCAACCATTTAGTTTCTAAATACTTATGCCTCTTGCAAAATCTATCTTCACTCCACAAAAGTTGGTGTGTACTTGCAAACTCTCTGCACTCCACAAAAGTTGACATGCTTATAAGAGACATTTTCATCATGACTAGTGCAATCATCATTAGTACTATGGATATTCAAAGAGTTCATACTAACAATTGCAATCATGCTCATCATTCAAAGATTTAGTGCCAAACATTTTAATGCCTTCTTCTTCTAGCATTTTGGCACAATTATCGGAATCCTTATTTTCATGAAAGATATTAAAAAGATGAAGCATATGAGGCACCCTCAATTCCATTTTTAGCTTTCTTTTATAGACCAAACTAGTGATAAAACAAGAAACTAAAAGATTCGATTGCAAGATCTAAATATATACCTTCAAGCACTCACCTCCCCGGCAACAGCGCCACAAAAGAGCTTGATGTCTACTACGCAACCTTCTCCTTGTAGACGACGTTAAGCCTCCAGTGCAGGGGTTTGTAGGACAGTAGCAAATTTCCCTCAAGTGGATGACCTAAGGTTTATCAATCCGTGGGAGGTGTAGGATGAAGATGGTCTCTCTCAAACAACCCTACAACCAAATAACAAAGAGTCTCTTATGTCCCCAACACACCCAATACAATGGTAAATTGTATAGGTGCACTAGTTCGACGAAGAGATGATGATACAAGTGCAATATGGATGATATATATAGGTTTTTGTAATCTAAAAATATTAAAACAGCAAGGTAACAAGTGGTAAAAGTGAGCGCAAACGCTATTGCAATTGTAGGAAACAAGGCCTAAGGTTCATACTTTCACTAGTGCAAGTTCTCTCAACAATAATAACATATCTGGATCATATAACTATCCCTCAACATGCAACAAAGAGTCACTCCAAAGTCACTAATAGCGGAGAACAAACGAAGAGATTATTGTAGGGTATGAAACCACCTCAAAGTTATCCGTTCTGATCGACCCATTCAAGAGTCCATAGTAAAATAACACGAAGCTATTCTTTCTGTTTGATCTATCATAGAGTTCATACTAGAATAACACCTTAAGATACAAAACAACCAAAACCCTAATGTCACCTAGATACTCCAATGTCACCTCAAGTATCCGTGGGTATGATTATACGATATGCATCACACAATCTCAGATTCATCTATTCAACAAACACAAAAAACTTCAAAGAGTGCCCCAAAGTTTCTACCGGAGAGTCAAAACGAAAATGTGTGCCAACCACTATGCATAAGTTCACAAGGTCACTGAACCCGCAAGTTGATCACCAAAACATACATCAAGTAGATCACGTGAATATCCCATTGTCACCATAGATAAGCACATGCAAGACATACATCAAGTGTTCTCAAATCCTTAAAGACTCAATCCGATAAGATAACTTCAAAGGGAAAACTCAATCCATTACAAGAGAGTACAGGGGGAGAAACATCATAATATCCAACTATATAGCAAAGCTCGCGATACATCAAGATCGTGCCAAATCAGGAACACGAGAGAGAGAGAGAGAGAGAGAGAGAGAGAGAGAGAGAGAGAGAGAGAGAGAGAGAAAGAGAGATCAAAAACATATCTACTGGTACATACCCTCAGCCCCGAGGGTGAACTACTCCCTTGTCGTCATGGAGAGCGTCGGGATGATGAAGATGGCCACCGGTGAGGGACCCCCCCTCCGGCAGGGTGCCGAAACAGGGTCCCGATTGGTTTTTGGTGGCTACACAGGCTTGCGGCGGTGGAACTCCCGATCTATGGTGCTCCTTGATGTTTTCGGGGTATATATATATATATGTATGTATATATATATATATATAGAAGTCGGCTAGGGGAGCCACGAGGGGCCCACGAGGGTGGGGGGCGCGCCCTGGACCCTCGTGGCCCCCTCGACGCTTCCCTGACGTCTACTCCAAGTCTCCTGGATTGCGTTTGTTCCAAAAATAACTCTCCCGAAGGTTTCACTCCGTTTGGACTCCGTTTGATATTCCTTTTCTTTGAAACACTGAAATAGGCAAACAAACAACAATTTGGGCTCGGCCTCCAGTTAATAGGTTAGTCCCAAAAATGATATAAAAGTGTTTAGTAAAGCCCATAAACATCCAAAACAGGTGATATAATAGCATGGAACAATCAAAAATTATAGATACATTGGAGACGTATCAGTGTGGCAACCCAAAACTTTAAGAAACGACAGCTTAGGTTTCTTGCCAAACCACAGTTCATACAGTGTCGTCTCAAAGGATTTAGACAGTGCCCTATTTAACGTGAATGCAACTGTCTCTAATGCATAGCCCCAAAACAATAGTAGTAAATTGGTAAGAGACATCATAGATCGCACCATATATAATAAAGTACGGTTACGACATTCGTACACACCATTATGATGTGGTGTTCCAGGTGGCGTGAGTTGTGAAACTATTCCACATCGTTTTAAATGAAGGCCAAACTCGTAACTCAAATATTCGTCTCCGCGATCAGATTGTAGAAACTTTATTTTCTTGTTACGATGATTCTCCACTTCACTCTGAAATTCTTTGAACTTTTCAAATGTTTCAGACTTGTGGTTCATTAAGTAGATATACCCATATCTACTCAAATCATCTGTGAAGGTCAGAAAATAACGATACGCGCCGCATACTTCAACACTCATCGGACCGCATACATCGGTATGTATTATTTCCAATAAGTCATTGGCTCTCTCCATTGTTCCGGAGAACGGAGTTTTAGTCATCTTGCCCATGAGGCATGGTTCGCAAGTATCAATGATTCATAATCAAGTGATTCCAAAATCCCATCTGCATGGAGTTTCTTCATGCGCTTTACACCAATATGACCTAAACGGCAATGCAACAAATATGTTGCACTATCATTATCAACTTTGCATCTTTTGGCATCAATATTATGAATATGTGTATCACTATGATCGAGATTTAATAATCCATTTACATTGGGTGTATGACCATAAAAGGTTTTATTCATGTAAACAGAACAACATTTATTCTCTAACTTAAATGAATAACCGTATTGCAATAAACATGATCAAATCATATTCATGCTCAATGCAAACATGAAATAAGATTTATTTAGGTTCAACACTAATCCCGAAGGTAGAGGGAGTGTGCGATGGTGATCGTATCAACCTTGGAATCGTTTCCAACACATATCGTCACCTCGCCCTTAACTAGTCTCTATTTATTCTGCAACTCCTGTTTCCAGTTACTAATCTTAGCAACTAAACCAGTATCAAATGCCCAGGGCCTACTATGAATACTAGTAAGGTACACATCAATAACATGTATATCAAATATACCTCTGTTCACTTTGCCATCCTTCTTACCCGCCAAGTATTTGGGGCAGTTTCGCTTTTAGTGACCATTCCCTTTGCAGTAGAAGCACTCAGTTTCAAGCTTAGGTCCATCTTTGGGCTTCTTCATGGGAGCGACAACTGGCTTGCCATTCTTCTTGAAGTTTCCTTTCTTTCCCTTGCCTTTTTTCTTAAAACTAGTGATTTTGTTAACCATCAACACTCGATGCACTTTCTTGATTTCTATCTTCGCCGATTTCAGCATCGCGAACAGCTCGGGAATCGTTTTCGTCATACATTGCATATTATAGTCATCACGAAGTTCTAGTAGCTTGCTGATAGTGACTAGAGAACTCTGTCAATCACTATCTTATGTGGAAGTTAACTCCCACTTGATTCAAGTGATTGTAGTACCCAGACATTCTGAGCACATGCTCACTAGCTAAGCTATTCTCCTCCATCATGTAGGCAAAGTATTTGTTACATGTATCATACCTCTCAACACGGGCATACGTCTGAAATACCAATTTGAGTTCTTGAAACATCTCATATGCTCCATGACGTTCAAAACGTCTTTGAAGTCCCAGTTCTAAGCCGTAAAGCATGGTGCACTAAACTATCAAGTAGTCATCATATCGAGCTTGCCAAACGTTCATAACGTCTGCATCTGCTCCTGCAACAGGCATGTCGCTTAGCGGTGCATCACGAACATAATTCTTCTGTGCAGCAATGAGGATAATCCTCAGATCATGGACCCAGTCCGCATCATTGCTACTAACACCTTTCAACTTAGTTTTCTCTAGGAACATATCAAAATATATGTGAGCTATATCGTGAGCTATTGATCTATAACATAGACATGCAAAACTATCAAGACTAAGTTCATGATAAATTAAGTTCAATTAATCAAATTACTAATGAACTCGCACTTAAATAGACATCCCTCAAGTCATCTAAGTGATACGTGATCCAAATCAACTAACCCATGTTCGATCATCACGTGAGATGGGGTAGTCATCAATGGTGAACATCTCTGTGTTGATCATATCTGCTATATAATTCATGTTCGACCTTTCAGTCTCCAGTGTTCCGAGGCCATGTTTGTGCATGCTAGGCTCGTCAAGTTTAACCACAGTATTCCGCATGTGCAAAACTGTCTTGCGCCCATTGTATGTGAACGTAGGGTCTATCACACCCGATCATCACGTGGTGTCTCAACACGACGAACTGTAGTAACGGTGCATACTCAGGGAGAACACTTTTACCTTGAAATTTAGTGAAGGGATCATCTTATAATGCTACCGCCGTACTAAGCAAAAAAGATGCATAAAAGATAAACATCACATGCAATCAAAATATGTGACATGGTATGTCCATCATCATCTTGTGCTTTTGATCTCCATCTCCAAAGCATCGTCATGATCTCATCAGCACCGGATCGACACCTTGATCTCCATCATTGCGTTGTGGTCGTCTCGCCAACTATTGCTTCTACAACTATTGCTAACTCATAGCAATAAAGTAAAACAATTACATGGTGTATGTATTTCATGCAATAAAGAGACAACCATAAGGCTCCTGCCGGTGGCCAGATATCTTACAAAACATGATCATCTCATACAATAACATATATCACATCATGTCTTGACCATATCACATCACAACATACCCTGCAAAAACAAGTTAGACGTCCTCTACTTTGTTGTTGCAAGTTTTACGTGACTGCTATGGGTTTCTAGCAAGAACCATTCTTACGTACGCATAAACCACAACTGTGTTTCGTCAATTTTGCTGTTTTAACCTTCTTCAAGGACCGCCCACAATACTGCCGAATAAAAATAAGATGTTGGTGGTAATCACCGCCCACAACTCTTTGTGTTCTACTCGTGCATATCATCTACACATAGACCTGGCTCGGATGCCACTGTTGGGAAACATTGCATGGAAAAAAAAATTCTACGCACACGCAAGATCTATCCACGGAGATGCATAGCTACGGAGAGGGTGAGAGCATCTTCATACCCTTGAAGGTCGCTAAGAGGAAGCGTTTATCAAAGCGGTTGATGTAGTCGTACACCTTCACGATCCGTCACGATGAAGTACCGAACGTACAACACCTCCGCGTTCAGCACACGTTCAGCTTGATGACGTCCTAGCCTTCTGGATCCAGCAAGAGGGGCGAGTAGAAGATGATTTCCGGCAGCACGATGACGTGGTGACGGTGTTGGTGAAGTACAATCTCTGCAGGGCTTCGCCAAGCACAACAGAGACTATGACGGAGGATAAAATAGTGGGATTAACATTAACTAAAGTCATAACCTCTCCAAACCCACTTTTATCAAAAACTTCATAAGATTGAACATTCTCCAAATATGTGGGATCTAAAGTTGACACTCTTCCAAACCCACTTTCAATATTATTGTAAACATTTTTTATCAATCTCATATTCATCATGTGGCTTAAATAAATTTTCAAGATCATAAGAAGAATCACGCCAATCATTATCTTTGCAACAAGTAGTAGACATAGCAAAACTAGCATCCCCAAGCTTAGGGTTTTGCATATTATTAGCACAATTGACATCAAGAGTATTTATAGTAAAATCATTGAAATCATGCTTTTTATCGAAGGAACTACCAAGTATGGGTGCAATAGCAACGATCTCATGTTTAACATAAGGAACTATAGCAAATTCATCTTCATAAATATTGGCATCATGACCACAAGAATAGCAAGCATCATGTTCATCAAGGGATATTTCAATCAAATCATCAGAATCATCATTATCTATAGATTCATGCATATCATTATTTTCTTCCAAAGCAACAGTCATTCTCTCAATATTTTTTTAACATAGACATTATGAGTATAATTTTCATAGCAATATTTAAGTATGTCAAAATTTTCAGATTCGTAGAGAGTAATATCATACTTTTCAATCAAAGAAGCAACTTCATAAGCACCCTTAAAAGCAACAAAAATCTTCAATTTGTTTAATATCGTAGTAACTATAAACACCCTTTGCATAAGAAGATAAGATTTCATTTTCATTAAACTCACATAGGTAGGGAAGATGTTTTTTAGGGTTCTTAGAGCAACAAGTAAAATCATAAATTTCACAAAGATTCCAAGCATAGAACAACAATCTATTTATTTGATCCCATAAGAGTCTCCCTTTTTCAAACAAACAGTGACACACAAAATGAGCATGCTCATATAAAGATTTCCCATCAACTAGGCTAGTTGGGGTTTTAGCACCAGCGCATAAGGATCGAAGATGATCCAAGTAGAACACTTTAAGTGGATCCATATCAATAGATTTTTAGCAAGCAAAGATGCAAGCAAATAGAAGGCACGTGGAGACACAAAAAAACAGACATACGAGAAGAAGGCGAAGAAAAGGCAAAGGTGAAGTGGGTGAGAGGAAAATGAGAGGCAAATGGCAAATAATGTAATGCAAGGGAGAAGAGTATGTGATGGGTACTTGGCATGTCTTAACTTGTGTGAAGAACTCCCCGGCAACGGCGCCAGAAATCCTTCTTGCTACCTCTTGAGCACTGCGTTGGTTTTCCCTTGAAGAGGAAAGGTTGATGCAGCAAAGTAGCGAAAGTATTTCCCTCAGTTTTTGAGAACCAAGGTATCAATCCAGTAGGAGGCTACACGCAAGTCCCTCGTACCTACACAAACAAACAAGAACCTCGCAACCAACGCGATAAAGGGGTTGTCAATCCCTTCACGACCACTTGCGAAAGTGAGATCTGATAGAGATAATAAGATAAGATAAATATTTTTGGTATTTTTATGAGATAGATTGGAAATTAAAGATTGCAAAATAAAGTAGATCAGAAACTTATATGATGGAAAATAGACCCGGGGGCCATAGGTTTCACTAGTGGCTTCTCTCAAGATAGCATAAGTATTACGGTGGGTGAACAAATTACTGTCGAGCAATTGATAGAAAAATGCATAGTTATGAGAATATCTAGGCATGATCATGTCTATAGGCATCACGTCCGCGACAAGTAGATAGAAACGATTCTACATCTACTACTATTACTCCACACATCGACCTCTATCCAACATGCATCTACAGTATTAAGTTCATAAGAACAGAGTAACGCATTAGGCAATATGACATGATGTAGAGGGATAAACTCAAGCAATATGATATAAACCCCATCTTTTTATCCTCGGTGGCAACAATACAATACGTGCCTTGCTGCCCCTGCTGTCACTGGGAAAGGACACATAAGATTGAACTCAAAGCTAAGCACTTCTCCCTTTGCAAGAAACATCAATCTAGTAGGCCAAACCAAACTGATAATTCGAAGAGACTTGCAAAGATAACCAATCATACATAAAAGAATTCAGAGGAGATTCAAATATTTCTCATAGATAAACTTGATCATAAACCCACAATTCATCGGATCTTGACAAACACACCGCAAAAAGAGTTACATCGAATAGATCTCCAAGAAGATCAGGGAGAACATTGTATTGAGGTTCAAAGAGAGAGAAGAAGCCATCTAGCTAATAACTATGGACCCGAAGGTCTATGGTAAACTACTCACAACTCATCGGAGAGGCTATGGTGTTGATGTAGAAGCCCACCGTGATCGATTCCCCCTCCAGCGGAGCGCCGAAAAAGGCTCCAAGATGGGATCTCACGAGAACAGAAGGTTGCGGCGGTGGAAATAGTGTTTCGTGGTGCTCCTGGATGTTTTTGGGCTACATAGATATATATAGGCGAAAGAAGTCGGTCAGGGGAGCCACGAGGGGCCCACGAGGGTGGGGGGCGCGCCCACCCCCCTAGGGCGTGCCTCCCTGCCTCATGGCTTCCTCGACTGCTTCTTGACGTCCACTCCAAGTCTCCTAGATTGCGTTTGTTCCAAAAATAACTCTCCCGAAGGTTTCATTCCGTTTGGACTCCATTTGATATTCCTTTTCTGCGAAACACTGAAATAGGCAAAAAAACAACAATTTGGGCTGGGCCTCCAGTTAATAGGTTAGTCCTAAAAATGATATAAAAGTGTTTAGTAAAGCCCATAAACATCCAAAACAGGTAATATAATAGCATGGAACAATAAAAAATTATAGATACGTTGGAGACGTATCAAGCATTCCCAAGCTTAATTCCTGCATGTCCTCGAGTTGGTAAATGATAAAAACAGAATTTTTGATGTGGAATGCTACCTAGCATATATCTCAATGTAACTTTCTTTATTGTGGCATGAATGTTCAGATCCAAATGATTCAAGGTATAAGTTTAATATTGACATAAGAGTAATAATACTTCAAGCATACTAACAAGGTAATCATGTCTTCTCAAAATAACATGGCCAAAGAAAGTTATCCCTATAAAATCATATAGTCTGGCTATGCTCTATCTTAATCACACAAAATATTTAAATCATGCACAAACCCGATGACAAGCCAAGCAATTGTTTCATACTTTTGATGTTCTCAAACTTTTTCAATTTTCACGCAATACACGAGCCTGAGCCATGGACATAGCACTATATGTGGAATAGAATGGTGACTGTGGAGAAGACAAAAAAGGAGAAGATAGTCTCACATCAACTAGGCGTATCAACGGGCTATGGAGATGCCCATCAATAGATATCAATGTGAGTAAATAGGGATTGCCATGCAACAGATGCACTAGAGCTATAAATGTATGAAAGCTCAACAAAAGAGACTAAGTGGGTGTGCATCCAACTTTCTTGCTCACGAAGACCTAGGGCATTTTGGGGAAGCCCATCATTGGAATATACAAGCCAAGTTCTATAATGAAAAATTCCCACTAGCATATGAAAGTGACAACATAGGAGACTCTCTATCATGAAGATCATAGTGCTACTTTGAAGCACAAGTGTGGAAAAGGATAGTTACATTGTCCCTTCTCTCTTTTTCTCTCATTTTTTTATTTTGGTGGGCTTCTTTGGCCTCTCTTTTTTATTTGGGCTTCTTTGGCCTCTTTTATTTTTCATAAAGTCCGAAGTCTCATCCCGACTCATGGGGGAATCATAGTCTGCATCATCCTTTCCTCACATGGGACAATGCTCTAATAATGAAGATCATGACACTTTTATTTACCTACAACTCAAGAATTACAACTCAATACTTAGAACAAAATATGACTCTATGTGGATGCCTCCGGCGGTGTACCAGGATAGGCAATGAATCAAGAGTGACATGTATGAAAGAATTATAAAGGTGGCTTTGCCACAAATACGATGTCAACTACATGATCATGCAAAAGCAATATGACAATGATGGAGTGTGTCATAATAAAAAGAATGGTGGAAAGTTGCATGGCAATATATCTCGGAATGGCTATGGAAATGCCATAATAGGTAGGTATGGTGGATGTTTTGAGGAAGGTATATGGTGGGTGTATGGTACCGGCGAAAGTTGTGCGGCACAAGAGAGGCTAGCAACGGTGGAAGGGTGAGAGTGCGTATAATCCATGGACTCAACATTAGTCATAAAGAACTCATATACTTATTGCAAAAATCTATTAGTCATCAAAATAAAGTACTACGCGCATGCTCCTAGTGGGATAGATTGGTATAAAAAGACCATCGCTCGTCCCCGACCGCCACTCATAAGGAAGACAATCAAAAAATAATTCATGCTCCAACTTCATCACATAACGGTTCACCATACGTGCATGCTACGGGAATCACAAACTTTTAACACAAGTATTCCTCAAATTCACAACTACCCAACTAGTATGACTTTAATATTACCAACCTCATATCTCAAAACAATCATCAAGCATCAAATTGATCATAGCATTCATTGCACTCTATATGATAGTTTTTATTATACCCAACTTGGATGCCCATCATATTAGGACTAATTTTATAACCAAACCAAATACCATGCTGTTCTAAAAGACTCTCAAAATAATATAAATGAAGCATGAGAGGTCAATAATTTCTACAAAATAAAACCACATAGTGCTCTAAAAAGATATAAGTGAAGCACTAGAGCAAAATTGTCTAGCTCAAAAGATATAAGTGAAGCACTTAGAGTATTCTAATAAATTCTGATTCATGTGTGTCTCTACCAAAAGGTGTTTACAGCAAGGATGATTGTGGTAAACTAAAAATCAAACACACATATCATACATGATGCTCCAAGAAAAACACATATCATGTGGTGAGTAAAAATATAGCTCCAAGTAAAGTTACCGATAGACGAAGACGAAAGAGGGGATGCCTTCTGGGGCATCCCCAAGCTTAGGCTTTTGGTTGTCCTTGAATTTACCTTGGGGTGACTTGGGCATCCCCAAGCTTAGGCTCTTGCTATTCCTTATTCCATAGTCCATCAAATCTTTACCCAAAACTTGAAAACTTCACAACACAAAACTCAACAGAAAATCTCAGGAGCTCCTTTAGTGCATGAAAGCAAACCACTACTTTAGTGTACTGTAATGAACTCATTATTTATTTATATTGGTGTTAAACCTACTATATTACAACTTCTCTATGGTTCATACCCCCCGATACTAGCCATAGATTCATCAAAATAAGCAAACAACACACGAAACACATAATCTGTCAAAAACAGAACAGTCTGTAGCAATCTGTAACTTTCGAATAATTCTGGAACTCTAAAAATTCTACGAAAATAGGAAGTCCTAGACAATTCGATATTAATCTATTGCAAAAAGAATCAACTAAAAATCACGTTCCTGCAATTTATTAAAATTATTCTCTTGAACACTGCGTTGGTTTTCCCTTGAAGAGGAAAGGGTGATGCAGCAAAGTAGCGTAAGTATTTCCCTCAGTTTTTGAGAACCAAGGTATCAATCCAGTAGGAGGCTACACGCCAGTCCCTCGTACCTACACAAACAAACAAGAACCTCGCAACCAACGCGATAAAAAGGGTTCTCAATCCCTTCACGGCCACTTGCGAAAGTGAGATCTGATAGAGATAATAAGATAAGATAAATATTTTTGGTATTTTTATGATATAGATTGGAAAGTAAAGATTGCAAAATAAGTAGATCGGAAACTTATATGATGGAAAATAGACCCAGGGGCCATAGGTTTCACTAGTGGCCTCTCTCAAGATATCATAAGTATTACGGTGGGTGAACAAATTACTGTCGAGCAATTGATAGAGAAGTGCATAGTTATGAGAATATCTAGGCATGATCATGTATATAGGCATCACGTCCGCAACAAGTAGATTGAAACGATTCTGCATCTACTACTATTACCCCACATGTCGACCGCTATCCAGCATGCATCTAGAGTATTAAGTTCATAAGAACAGAGTAACGCATTAGGCAAGATGACATGATGTAGAGGGATAAACTCAAGCAATATGATATAAACCCCATCTTTTTATCCTCGATGGCAACAATACAATACGTGCCTTGCTGCCCTTGTCATCCTTTGTGAAAGGACACCGCAAGATTGAACCCACAGCTAAGCACTTCTCCCATTGCAAGAAAGATCAATCTAGTAGGCCAAACCAAACTGATAATTCAAAGAGACTTGCAAAGATAACCAATCATACATAAAAGAATTCAGAGGAGATTCAAATATTTCTCATAGATAAACTTGATCATAAACCTACAATTCATCGTACCTCGACAAACACACCGCAAAAAGAGTTACATCGAATAGATCTCCAAGAAGATCGAGGAGAACATTGTATTGAGATTCAAAGAGAGAGAAGAAGCCATCTAGCTAATAACTATGGACCCGAAGGTCTGTGGTAAACTACTCACAACTCATTGGAGAGTCTATGGTGTTGATGTAGAAGCCCTCCGTGATCGATTCCCCCTCCGGCGGAGCGCCGAAAAAGGCTCCAAGATGGGATCTCATGGGAACAGAAGGTGGCGACGGTGGAAATAGGGTTCGTGGTGCTCCTGGATGTTTTCGGGGTACGTACTGTTGGGGAACGTAGTAATTTCAAAAAATTTCCTACGCACACGCAAGATCATGATGCATAGCAACGAGAGGGGAGAGTATAGTCCATGTACCCTCGGAGACCGAAAGCAGAAGCGTTATGACAACGCAGTTAATGTAGTCGTACATCTTCACGATCCGACTAATCCAAGTACCGAACGTACGGCACCTCCGAGTTCAGCACACGTTTAGCTCGATGACGATCCCCGGACTCCGATCCAGCAGGGTGTTGGGGATGAGTTCCGTCAGCACGACGGCATGGTGACGATGATGATGTTCTACCGGCGAAGGGCTTTGCCTAAGCACCGCAACGATATGACCGAGGTGGAATATGGTGGAGGGGGGCACCGCACACGGCTAAGGAACGATCACGAAGATCAACTTGTGTGTTCTAGGGTGCCCCCCTGCCCCCGTATATAAAGGAGCAAGGGGGGAGGCCGGCCGGCCCTAGGGGGCGCGCCAAGGAGGGGGGGAGTCCTCCTCCTAGTGGGAGTAGGACTCCCCTTTCCTAGTCCAACTAGGAAGAGAGAGGGGGAAGGAAAGAGAGGGAGATGGAGAGGGAAAGAGGGGCCGCGCCCCCCTCCCTAGTCCAATCCGGACTCCTCATGGGGGGGGGGGGGATCACCTCCTGGGCTGCTTCCCTCTCTCCCCCCTCAAGCCCACTAAGGCCCAATACTTCCTCGGGGGGTTCCGGTGACCCCTCCGGCACTCCGGTTTTCTCCGAAATCACCCGGAATACTTCCGGTGTCCGAATATAGTCGTCCAATATATCGATCTTTATGTCTCGACCATTTCGAGACTCCTCGTCATGTCCATGATCACATCCGGGACTCCGAACAACCTTCTGTACATCAAAACATAAACTCATAATAAAACTGTCATCGTAACGTTAAGCGTGCGGACCCTACGGGTTCGAGAACTATGTAGACATGACCTAGAACTATTCTTGGTCAATAACCAATAGCGGAACCTGGATGCTCATATTGGCTCCAACATATTCTACGAAGATCTTTATCGGTCAAACCGCATAACAACATACGTTGTTCCCTTTGTCATCGGTATGTTACTTGCCCGAGATTTGATCGTCGGTATCTCAATACCTAGTTTAATCTCGTTACCGGCAAGTCTCTTTACTGGATTACGTAATACATCATCCATAACTAACTCATTAGTTGCAATGCTTGCAAGGCTTAAGTGATGTGTATTACCGAGAGGGCCTGTAGATACCTCTCCGAGCATTTGGAGTGACAAATCCTAATCTCGAAATACGCCAACCCAACAAGTACTTTCGGAGACACACAGAGAGCACCTTTATAATCACCCGATTACGTTGTGACGTTTGGTAGCACACAAAGTGTTCCTCCGGTAAACGGAGTTGCATAATCTCATAGTCATAGGGAGATGTATAAGTAATGAAGAAAGCAATAGCAACATTCTAATCGATCTATTGCTTAGCTAACTGAATGGGTCAAGTCTATCTGATCATTCTCCTAATGATGTGATCCCATTAATCAAATAACAACTCTTAGTCCATGGTTAGGAAACATAACCATCTTTGATTAATGAGCTAGTCAAGTAGAGGCATACTAGTGACACTCTGTTTGTCTATGTATTCACACATGTATTATGTTTCCGGTTAATACAATTCTAGCATGAATAATAAACATTTATCATGAAATAAGGAAATAAATAATAACTTTATTATTGCCTCGAGGGCATATTTCTTTCAGTCTCCCACTTGCACTAGAGTCAATAATCTAGATTACACAGTAATGATTCTAACACCCATGGAGTCTTGGTCTTTGATCATGTTTTGCTCATGGAAGAGGCTTAGTCAACTGATGCGCAACATTCAGATCCGTATGTATCTTGCAAATTTCTATGTCTCCCACCGGACTAGATCCCGGATGGAATTGAAGCGTCTCTTGATGTGTTTGGTTCTCTTGTGAAATCTGGATTCCTTCGCTAAGGCAAGTGCTCCAGTATTGTGACAAAAGATGTTCATTGGACCCGATGCACTAGGTAGGACACCTAGATCGGATATGAACTCCTTCATCCAGACTCCTTCATCTGCTGCGTCCGTAGCAGCTATGTATTCCGCTTCACACGTAGATCCCATACGACGCTTTGTTTAGAACTGCACCAACCGACAGCTCCACCGTTTAATGTAAACACGTATCCGGTTTTGCGATTTAGAATCGTCCGGATCAGTTTCAAAAGCTTGCATCAACGTAACCATTTACGATGAGCTCTTTGTCACCTCCATAAACGAAACACATCCTTAGTTCTTTTAGGTACTTCAGGATGTTCTTGACCGCTGTCCGATGGTCCACTCTGGATTACTTTGGTACCTCCCTGCTAGACTTATAGCAAGGCACACATCAGGTCTGGTACCTGACATTGCATACATGATAGAGCCTATGGCTGAAACATAGGGAACATCTTTCATTTTCTCTCTATCTTCTGCGGTGGTCGGGCATTGAGTCTTACTCAACTTCACACCTTGTAACACGTGCAAGAACCCTTTCTTTGCTTGATCCATTTTGAACTTGTTCAAAACTTTTTCAAGGTATGTGCTTTGTGAAAGTCCAATTAAGCGTCTTGATCTATCTCTATAGATCTTAATGCCCAATATGTAAGCAGCTTCACCGAGGTCTTTCATTGAAAAACTCTTATTCAAGTATCCCTTTATGCTATCCAGAAATTCTATATCATTTCCAATCAGTAATATGTCATCCACATATAATATTAGAAATGCTACAGAGCTCCCACTCACTTTCTTGTAAATACAGGCTTCTCCAAAAGTCTGTATAAAACCAAATGCTTTGATCACACTATGAAAGCGTTTATTCCAACTCCGAGAGGCTTGCACCAGTCCATAAATGGATCGCTGGAGCTTGCACACTTTGTTAGCTCCCTTTGGATCGACAAAACCTTCTGGTTGCATCATATACAACTCTTCTTCCAAAAATCCATTCAGGAATGCAGTTTTGACATCCATTTGCCAAATTTCATAATCATAAAATGCGGCAATTGCTAACATGATTCGGACAGACTTAAGCATCTCTACGGGTGAGAAGGTCTCATCGTAGTCAATCCCTTGAACTTGTCGAAAACCTTTTGCAACAAGTCGAGCTTTGTAGACAGTAACATTACCGTCAGCGTCAGTCTTCTTCTTGAAGATCTATTTATTCTCAATTGCTTGCCGATCATCGGGCAAGTCAACCAAAGTCCACACTTTTTTCTCATACATGGATCCCATCTCAGATTTCATGGCTTCAAGCCATTTTGCGGAATCTGGGCTCACCATTGCTTCTTCATAGTTCGTAGGTTCATCATGATCTAGTAGCATAAATTCCAGAATAGGATTACCGTACCACTCTGGTGCGGATCTTACTCTGTTTGATCTACGAGGTTCAGTAGCAACTTGATCTGAAGTTCCATGATCATCATCATTAACTTCCTCACCAATTGGTGTAGGTGTCACTGGAACTGGTTTCTGTGATGTACTACTTTCCAATAAGGGAGCAGGTACAGTTACCTCATCAGGTTCTACTTTCCTCCCTCTCACTTCTTAGGAGATAAACTCCTTCTCTAGAAAGTTTCCGAATTTAGCAACAAAAGTCTTGCCTTCGGATCTGTGATAGAAGGTGTATCCAACAGTCTTCTTTGGATATACTATAAAGACACATTTCTCCGATTTGGGTTCAAGCTTATCAGGTTGAAGTTTTTTCACATAAGCATCGCAGCCCCAAACTTTAAGAAACGACAACTTTGGTTTCTTGCCAAACCATAGTTCATAAGGCGTCATCTCAACGGATTTCGATGGTGCCCTATTTAATGTGAATGTAGCCGTCTCTAAAGCATAACCCCAAAATGATAGCGGTAAATCTGTAAGAGACATCATAGATCGCACCATATCTAGTAAAGTACGATTACGACGTTCGGACACACCATTACGTTGTGGTGTTCCGGGTGGCGTGAGTTGTGAAACTATTCCGCATTGTTTCAAATGTACACCAAACTCGTAACTCAAATATTCTCCTCCACGATCAGATCGCAGAAACTTTATTTTCTTGTTATGATGATTTTCAACTTCACTCTGAAATTCTTTGAACTTTTCAAATGTTTCAGATTTATGTTTCATTAAGTAGATATACCCATATCTACTTAAGTCATTTGTGAAGGTGAGAAAATAACGATATCCTCCACGAGCCTCAACATTCATCGGACCACATACATCTGTATGTATGATTTCTAACAAATCTGTTGCTCTCTGCATAGTACCGGAGAACGGTGTTTTGGTCATCTTGCCCATAAGGCACGGTTTGCAAGTACCAAGTGATTCATAATCAAGTGGTTCCAAAAGCCCATCAGTATGGAGTTTCTTCATGCGCTTTACACCGATATGACCCAAACGGCAGTGCCACAAATATGTTGCACTATCATTATCAACTCTACATCTTTTGGCTTCAACATTATGAATATGTGTATCACTACTATCGAGATTTAATAAGAATAGACCAATCTTCAAGGGTGCATGACCATAAAAGATATTACTCATATAAATAGAACAACCATTATTCTCTGATATAAATGAATAACCGTCTCGCATCAAACAAGATCCAGATATAATGTTCATGCTCAACGCGGCGGCACCAAATAACAATTATTTAGGTCTAATACTAATCCCGAAGGTAGATGTAGAGGTAGCGTGCCGATCGCGATCACATCGACTTTGGAACCATTTCCCACGCGCATCGTCACCTCGTCCTTAGCCAATCTTCGCTTAATTCGTAGTCCCTGTTTCGAGTTGCAAATATTAGCAACAGAACCAGTATCAAATACCCAGGTGCTACTACGAGCATTGGTAAGTTACACATCAATAACGTGTATATCACATATACCTTTGTTCACCTTGCCATCCTTCTTATCTGCCAAATACTTGGGGCAGTTCCGCTTCCGATGACGATGCGCTTGCGGTAGAAGCACTCGCTTTCAGGCTTAGGTCTAGGCTTGGGTTTCTTCTCCTGAGCAGCAACTTGCTTGCTGTTCTTCTTGAAGTTCCCCTTCCTCTTCCCTTTGCCCTTTTTCTTGAAACTAGTGGTTTTGTTGACCATCAACACTTGATGCTCCTTCTTGATTTCTACCTCCGCAGCCTTTAGCATTGCGAAGAGCTCAGGAATTGTCTTATCCATCCCTTGCATATTATAGTTCATCACAAAGCTCTTGTAGCTAGGTGGAAGTGATTGGAGAATTCTGTCAATGACGCTATCATCCGGAAGATTAACTCCCAGTTGAATCAAGTGGTTACAATACCAAGACATCTTGAGTATATGCTCACTGACAGAACTATTGTCCTCCATCTTGTAGCCATAGAACTTATTGGAGACTTCATATCTCTCAATCCGGGCATTCTTCTGGAATATTAACTTCAACTCTTGGAACATCTCATATGCTCCATGACGTTCAAAACGTCGTTGAAGTCCCGGTTCTAAGCCGTAAAGCATGGCACATTGAACTATCGAGTAGTCATCAGCTTTGCTCTGCCATACGTTCTTAACGTCGTTAGTTGCATCAGCAGCAGGCCTGGCACCCAGCGGTGCTTCCAGGATGTAACTTTTCTGTGCAGCAATGAGGATAATCCTCAAGTTACGGACCCAGTCCGCGTAATTGCTACCATCATCTTTCAACTTTGCTTTCTCAAGGAACGCATTAAAATTCAACGGAACAACAAAGACGGGCCATCTATCTATAACCAACATAGACAAGCAAGATACTATCGGTACTAAGTTCATGATAAATTTAAGTTCAATTAATCATATTACTAAAGAACTCCCACTTAGATAGACATCCTCTAATCCTCTAAGTGATCACGTGATCCATATCAACTAAACCATGTCCGATCATCACGTGAGATGGAGTAGTTTCAATGGTGAACATCATTATGTTGATCATATCTACTATATGATTCACGCTTTCGACCTTCGGTCTCCGTGTTCGAGGCCATATCTGTTATATGCTAGGCTCGTCAAGTTAAACCTGAGTATTCGCGTGTGCAACTATTTTGCACCGTTGTATTTAAGCGTAGAGCCTATCACACCCGATCGTCACGTGGTGTCTCAAAGTACGAAGAACTTTCGCAACGGTGCATACTCGGGAGAACACTTTTACTATGATAATTTAGTGAGGGATCATCTTATAATGCTACCGTCAATCAAAGCAAGATAAGATGCATAAAAGACAAACATCACATGCAATCAATATAAGTGATATGATATGGCCACCATCATCTTGTGCTTGTGATCTCCATCTTTGAAGCACCGTCATGATCACCATCGTCACTGGCGCGACACCTTGATCACCATCATAGCATCATTGTCGTCTCGCCAATCTTATGCTTCAACGACTATCGCTACCGCTTAGTGATAAAGTAAAGCATTACAGGGCGATTGCATTGCATACAATAAAGCGACAACCATATGGCTCCTGCCAGTTGCCGATAACTCGGTTACAAAACATGATCATCTCATACAATAAAATTTAGCATCATGTCTTGACCATATCACATCACGACATGCCCTGCAAAAACAAGTTAGACGTCCTCTACTTTGTTGTTGCAAATTTTACGTGGCGGCTACGGGCTTAGCAAGAACCAATCTTACCTACGCATGAAAACCACAACGATAGTTTGTCAAGTTGGTGCTATTTTAACCTTCGCAAGGACCGGGCGTAGCCACACTCGGTTCAACTAAAGTTGGAGAGCTGACACCCGCCAGCCACCTGTGTGCAAAGCACGGTGGTAGAACCAGTCTCGCGTAAGCATACGCATAATGTCGGTCCAGGCCGCTTCATCCAACAATACCGCCGAACCAAAGTATAACATGCTGGTAAGCAGTATGACTTATATCGCCCACAACTCACTTGTGTTCTACTCGTGCATATAACATCAACACATAAAACCTAGGCTCGGATGCCACTGTTGGGGAACGTAGTAATTTCAAAAAATTTCCTACGCACATGCAAGATCATGGTGATCCATATCAACGAGAGGGGAGAGTATAGTCCACGTACCCTCGTAGACCGAAAGCGGAAGCGTTATGACAATGCGGTTGATGTAGTCGTACGTCTTCACGATCCGACCGATCCAAGTACCGAACGTACGACACCTCCGAGTTCAGCACACGTTCAGCTCGATGACGATCCCGGGACTCCGATCCAGCAGGGTGTCGGGGATGAGTTCCGTCGACCTGACGGCGTGGTGGCGATGATGATGTTCTACCGACGCAGGCTTCGCCTAAGCACCGCAGCGATATGACCGAGGTGGAATATGGTGGAGGGGGCACCGCACGGCTAAGGAGCGATCACGAAGATCAACTTGTGTGTTCTAGGGTGCCCCCTGCCCCGTATATAAAGGAGCAAGGGGGAGGCCGGCCGGCCCTAGGGGCGCGCCAGGAGGGGGAGTCCTCCTCCTAGTGGGAGTAGGACTCCTTTCCTAGTCCAACTAGGAAGAGAGAGGGGAAGGAAAGAGAGGAGAGGGAGAGGGAAGAGGGGCCGCGCCTCCCTAGTCCAGTCGGACTCCTCATGGGGGCACCTCCTGGGCTGCGTCCCTCTCTCCCCCCTCAAGCCCACTAAGGCCCAATACTTCCCCGGGGGGTTCCGGTAACCCCTCCGGCACTCCGGTTTTCTCCGAAATCACCTGGAATACTTCCGGTGTCCGAATATAGTCGTCCAATATATCGATCTTTATGTCTCGACCATTTCGAGACTCCTCGTCATGTCCGTGATCACATCCGGAACTCCGAACAACCTTCGGTACATCAAAACATAAACTCATAATAAAACTGACATCGTAACGTTAAGCGTGCGGACACTACGGATTTGAGAACTATGTAGACATGACCTAGAACTATTCTTGGTCAATAACCAATAGCGGAACCTGGATGCTCATATTGGCTCCTACATATTACGAATATCTTTATCGGTCAAACCGCATAACAACATACGTTGTTCCCTTTGTCATCGGTATGTTACTTTCCCGAGATTCGATCGTCGGTATCTCAATACCTAGTTTAATCTCGTTACCGGCAAGTCTCTTTAATCGTTCTGTAATACATCATCCTGCAACTAACTCATTAGTTGCAATGCTTGCAAGTCTTAAGTGATGTGTATTACCGAGAGGGCCCAGAGATACCTCTCCGACATTCGGAGTGACAAATCCTAATCTCGAAATACGCCAACCCAACAAGTACCTTCAGAGACACCTGTAGAGCACCTTTATAATCACCCAGTTACGTTGTGACGTTTGGTAGCACACAAAGTGTTCCTCCGGTAAACGGGAGTTGCATAATCTCATAGTCATAGGAACATGTATAAGTCATGAATAAAACAATAGCAACATACTAAACGATCAAGTGCTAAGCTAACGGAATGGGTCAAGTCAATCAGATCATTCACCTAATGATGTGATCCCATTAATCAAATAACAACTCTTTGTCCATGGTTAGGAAACATAACCATCTTTGATTAATGAGCTAGTCAAGTAGAGGCATACCATCGACACTGCTTTGTCTATGTATTCACACATGTATTATGTTTCCGGTTAATACAATTCTAGCATGAATAATAAACATTTATGATGAAATAAGGAAATAAATAATAACTTTATTATTGCCTCTAGGGCATATTTCCTTCAGGTAGATATATATAGGCGAAACAAGTCGGTCAGGGGTGTCACGAGGGGCCCACGAGGGTGGGGGGCGCGCCCATCCCCCTAGGGCGCACCTCGTGGCTTCCTCTATTGCTTCTTGTCGTCCACTCCAAGTCTCCTGGATTGCATTTGTTCCAAAAATAACTCTCCCGAAGGTTTCATTCTGTTTGGACTCCGTTTGATATTCCTTTTATGCAAAACACTGAAATAGGCAAAAAAATAGCAATTTGGGCTGGGCCTCCGTTTAATAGGTTAGTCCCAAAAATGATATAAAAGTGTTTAGTAAAGCCCATAAACAACCAAAACAGGTAATATAATAGCATGGAACAATAAAAAATTATAGATACGTTGGAGACGTATCACTATCACCACCCACAACTCTTTGTGTTCTACTCGTGCATATCATCTACGCATAGACCTGGCTCGGATGCCACCGTTGGGAAACGTTGCATGGAAAACAAAAAATTTCTACGCACACGCAAGAGCTATCCATGGAGATGCATAGCTACGGAGAGGGGGAGAGCATCTTCATACACTTGAAGATCGCTAAGAGGAAGCATTTATCAAAGAGGTTGATGTAGTCGTACACCTTTACGATCCGTCCCGATCAAGTACCGAACATACGTCACCTCCGTGTTCAGCACACGTTCATCTCGATGACGTCCTCGCCTTCTTGATCCAGCAAGAGGGGCGAAGTAGTAGATGAGTTCCGGCAGCACGATGGTGTGGTGACGGTGTTGGTGAAGTACAATCTCCACAGGGCTTCGCCAAGCACAATGGAGACTATGAGGGAGGATAAACTAGAGGGGCGGGGTTGCCGGCACATGGCTTGGTTTATATTGATGTGTTCCAGGTGCTAGCCCTACCCCTCTATTTATATGTTGAGCCCTGGGGTCGAAACTTGGAGTAAAAGCCTCCTCAAAGTCAGTTTTGCCTGCTAGGAAGAGTCCTCCAAAGACTTCCAGGACCAGACACCATAGTCCTTAGCATCTAGCCCACACCCCATGGGCCTCGGTGTCTGACCTAGGGCTAGATGCCAAGGTCTCCGGCGTTTGGCCCCCTGGCCTCCGCAAAACTCCTTTTGCAATGACCTAAAGCCCCGTGGGCTTTACTCCTTGGCCTAATTAACCATATCATCCTATATATCAATCTTTACCTCCGAACCATTCCAGAGCTCCTCGTCATGTCCGTGATCTCATCCGGGACTCCGAACAACATTCGATCGCCAACATACATAACTCATATAATAGTATATCGTCAACGAACGTTAAGCGTGCAGACCCTACGTGTTCGAGAACCATGTAGACATGACCGAGACACCTCTCCGGTCAATAGCCAAGAGCGGAACCTGGATGCCCATATTGGCTCCTACATATTCTACGAAGATCTTTATCGGTCAAACCTTATGACAACGTACATAATTCCCTTTGTCCATCGGTATGTTACTTGCCCGAGATTCGATCGTCGGTGTCTTCATACCTAGTTCAATCTCGTTACCGGTAAGTCTCTTTACTCGTTCTGTAATACATCACCTTGTGACTAACTCCTTAGTCATTTGCTTGCAAGCTTATGATGTGTATTACCGAGAGGGCCCAGAGATACCTCTCTGAAACTTGGAGTGATAAATCCCAATCTCGATTCATGCCAACTCAACAAACACCTTCGGAGATACTTGTAGAGCATCCTTATAATCAGCCAGTTACATTGTGACGTTTGATAGCACACAAGGTATTCCTACGGTATCCGGGAGTTGCATGGTCTCATGGTCGAAGGAACATGTATTTGACATTCAAGAAAGCAGTAGCAATAAACTGAACGATCATATGCTAAGCTAACAGATGGGTCTTGTCCATCACATTATTCTCCTAATGATGTGATCCCGTTATCAAATGACAACACATGTCTATGGTTAGGAAACTTTAACCATCTTTGATCAACGAGCTAGTCTAGTAGAGGCTCACTAGGGACACGGCATTTGGTTATGTATCCACACATGTATTTAGGTTTCCTATCAATACAATCTAGCATGAATAATAAACCTTTATCATGAATAACGAAATATAAAATAACAACTTTATTATTGCTTCTAGGGCATACTTTCTTCACATCGCACACTCCTTTACCTTTGGGATTAGTGTTGGACCTAAAATAAATGTTATTTCGTGTTTGCATTGAGCATGAATATGATTGGATCATGTTTATTGCAATATAGCTTTTAATTTAAGTCAAAGAATAATTGGTTTTCTGTTTACATGAATAAAACCTTCTATGGTCATACACTCAATATAAATGGTTTATTCATAATATTGATGCCAAAAGATGCAAAGTTGATAATGATAGTGCAACATACTTGTGGCACTACCGTTTAGGTCATATTGGTGTAAAACGCATGAAGAAACTCCATGCAGATGGGCTTTTGGAATCAGTTGATTATGAATCATTTGATACTTGCGAACCATGCCTAATGGGCAAGATGAATAAAACTCCGTTCTCCAGAAGAATGGAGCGAGCTAATGACTTATTGGAAATAATACAGACCGATGTGTGCGGTCTGATGAGTGTTGAGGCTCGCGGAGGGTATCATTATTTTATGACCTTCACAGATGATTTGAGCAGATATGGGTATATCTACTTAATGAAACACAAGTGTGAAACATTTGAAAAGTTCAAAGAATTTCAGAGTGAAGTGGAGAATAATCATAACAAGAAAATAAAGTTTCTACGATCTGATTGCGGAGGTGAATATTGAGTTACTAGTTTCGACTTCATTTAAAACAATGTGGAATAGTTTCACAACTCACGTCACCTGGAACACCACATCATAATGGTGTGTCCGAACATCGTAACCGTACTTTGTTAGATATGGTGCGGTCTATGATGTCTCTTACCGATTTACCACTATCGTTTTGGGGTTATGCATTAGAGAAAGCCGCATTCACGTTAAATAGGGCACCGTCTAAATCCGTTGAGACGACACCGTATGAACTATGGTTTGGTAAGAAACCTAAGCCGTCATTTCTTATTTGGGGTTGCGATGCTTATGTGAAAAAGCTTCAGCCTGATAAGCTCAAACCCAAATCGGAGCAGTGTCTCTTCATAGGATACTTAAAAGAAACTATTGGGTACACCTTCTACCACAGATCCAAAGGCAAGATCTTTGTTGCTTAGAATGGATCCTTTCTAGATAAGGGGTTTCTCTCGAAACAAGTGACTGGGAGGAAAGTAGAACTTGATGAGGTAATTGTACCTTCTCTCGAATTTGAAAGTAGCTCATCACAGAAAACCATTCTCGTGATGCCTACACCAGCTAGAGAGGAAGCTAATGATAATGATCATGAAACCTCGGGTCAAGTTACTACCGAACCTCGTAGGTCAACCAGAGCACATTCCGAACCAGAGTGGTATGGTAATATTGTTCTGGAAGTCATGTTACTAGACCATGACGAACCTACGAACTATGAAGAAGCTATGATGAGCCCAGATTCCGACAGATGGCTTGAGACCATGAAATCTGAGATAGGATCCAAGTATGAGAACACAGTGTGGACTTTGGCGGACTTCCCCAATGATTAGCAAGCCATTGAGAATAAATGGATTTTCAAGAGGAAGACGGACACTGATGGTAGTGTTATGATACGTCTCCATCGTATCTACTTTTCCAAACTCTTTTACCCTAGTTTTGGACTCTAACTTGCATGATTTGAATGGAACTAACCCGGACCGACGCTGTTTTCAGCAGAGTTGCCATGGTGTTATTTTTGTGTAGAAATAAAAGTTCTCGGAATAACCTAAAACTTCACGGAGGGAATTAATCAAAAATATTGTCGAAAGAATCAAGTGAAGGGGCCCACACCCTGGACACAAGGGTGGGGGTGCACCACCCGTCCTTGTGGGCCCCCTGGACCTCCACCGACCTCAACTCCAACTCCATATGTTCACGTTTGGGGAGAAAAAAAATCAGAGAGAAGGATTCATCGCTTTTTATGATACGGAGCCACCGCCAAGACCTGTTCTTCCTCGGGAGGGAAGATCTGGAGTCCGTTCGGGGCTCCGGAGAGGGGAACCCGCCGCCATCGTCATCATCAACCATCCTCCATCACCAATTTCATGATGCTCACCGCCGTGCGTGAGAAATCTCATCATAGGCTTGCTGGACTGTGATGGGTTGGATGAGATTTACCATGTAATCGAGTTAGTTTTGTTAGGGTTTGATCCCTAGTATCCACTATGTTCTAAGATTAATGTTGCTATGACTTTGCTATGCGTAATGCTTGTCACTAGGGCCCTAGTGCCATGATTTCAGATCTCAACCTATTATGTTTTCATGAATATATTTGTGTTCTTGATCCTAGCTTGCAAGTTATAGTCACCTACTACGTGTTATGATCCGGCAACCCCGGAGTGACAATAGTCGGGACCACTCCCAGTGATGACTGTAGTTTGAGGAGTTCATGTATTCACTAAGTGCTAATGCTTTGGTTCGGTACTCTATTAAAAGTAGGCCTTAATACCCCTTAGTTTCCATTAGGACCCCACTGCCATGGGAGAGTAGGACAAAAGATGTCATGCAAGTTCTTTTCCATAAGCATGTATGACTATATTCGGAATACATGCGTACATTATATTGATGAATTAGAGCTAGTTCTGTGTCAACCTATGTTATAACCGTTGCATGATGAATGGCATCTGACATAATTATCCATCGTTGATCCATTGCCTACGAGCTTTTCACATATTGATCTTTGCTACTTTACTTCTCTGCTGCTACTATTACAATTGCTACGAAAATACTACTCTTACTTTTGCCACTGTTACCGTTACTTCCATACTACTTTGCTACTAAATATTTTGCTGCAGATATTAAGTCTTTCAGGTGTGGTTTGATACATCTGCAACGTATCTATAATTTTTGATTGTTCCATGCTATTATATTACCCGTTTTGGATGTTTATGGGCTTTACTCTACACTTTTATATCATTTTTGGGACTAACCTACTAACCGGAGGTCCAGCCCGAATTGCTGTTATTTTTTGCCTATTTTAGTGTTTCAAAGAAAAGGAATATCAAATGGAGTCCAAACGGAATGAAACCTTCGGGAGCGGTCTTTTTGGAACAAACACAATCCAAGAGACTTGGAGTGGACGTCAAGCAGCAAACGAGGCGGCCACGAGGGTGCCCGGCGCGCCCCAGGGAGGGTAGGCGCGCCCCACCCTCGTGGCCCCCTCGTGGCTCAACCGACCTACTTCTTCCTCCTGTATATATCCACGTACCCCAAAAACATCCAGGAGCACCATGAAATATATTTCCACCGCCGCAACCTTCTGTATCTGCGAGATCCCATCTTGGAGCCTTCGCCGGCACTCCGTCGGAGGGGGAATCGATCACGGAGGGCCTCTACATCATCTCCAAGGCCTCTCCGATGAGTTGTGAGTAGTTTACCACAGACGTTCGGCTCCATAGTTATTAGCTAGATGGCTTCTTCTCTCTCTTTGAATCTCAATACAAAGTTCTCCGCGATCTTCTTGGAGATCTATTGGATGTAACTCTTTTTGCGGTGTGTTTGTCTAGATCCGATGAATTGTGGGTTTATGATCAAGTTTATCTATGAGAAATAATTGAATCTTCTCTGAATTCTTTTATGTGTTATTGGTTATCTTTGCAAGTCTCTTCGAATTATCTGTTTGGTTTGGCCTACTACATTGATCTTTCTTGCAATGGGAGAAGTGTTTAGCTTTGGGTTCAATCTTGCGGTGTCCTTTCCCGGATGTTAGGGCAGCAAGGCACGTATTGCATTGTTGCCATCGAGGATAAAAAGATGGGGTTTATATCATATTGGTTGAGTTTATCCCTCTACATCATGTCATCTTGCTTAATGCGTTACCCCGTTCTTATGAACTTAATACTCTAGATGCAGGCAGGAGTCAGTCGATGTGTGGAGTAATAGTAGTAGATGCAGAATCGTTTTGATCTACTTGTTGCGGCCGTGATGCCTATATACATTATCATGCCTAGATAATCTCATAACTATGCACTTTTCTATCATTTGCTCGACAATAATTTGTACACCCACCGTAATACTTATGCTATCTTGAGAGAAGCCACTAGTGAAACCTATGGCCCCGGGTCTATCTTTTATCATATAAGTTTTCCATCTACTTTTTTCCAATCTATATCATAAAAATACCAAAATATTTATCTTATCTTGTTATCTCTACCAGATCTCACTTTTGCAAGTTACCGTGAAGGGATTGACAACCCCTTTATCACGTTGGTTGCGAGGTTCTTGTTTGTTCGTGTAGGTACGAGGGACTTCTGAGGAGCCTCCTACTGGATTGATACCTTGGTTCTCAAAAACTGAGGAAATACTTATGCTACATTGCTGCATCACCCTTTCCTCTTCAAGGGAAAACCAACGCAGTGCTCAAGAGGTAGCAAGAAGGATTTCTGGCGCCGTTGCCGTGGAGGTCTTCGCTCAAGTCAAGACATACCAAGTACCCATCACAAACTCATCTCCCTCGCATTACATTATTTCCATTTGCCTCTCGTTTTCCTCTCCCCCACTTCACCCTTGCCGTTTTATTCGCCCTCTCTTTTCCGTTCTCCTCTCTCTTTTGCTTTCCTCTTGTGTGCTTGTGTGTTGGATCGCTTGTCACGATGGTGCAAGATAATACCAAATTGTGTGACTTTTCCAATACCAACAATAATGATTTCCTTAGCACTCCGATTTCTCCTCTTAATGATGTTGAACCTTCTGAAATTAATGATGCTTTGTTGAATCTTGTTATGAAAGATCAATTCTCCGACCTTCCTAGTGAAGATGCCGCTACTCATCTAAACAATTTTGTTGATTTGTGTGATATGCAAAAGAAGAAAGATACGGATAATGATATTGTTAAATTGAAGTTATTTCTGTTTTCACTTAGAGATCGGGCTTAAACTTGGTTTTTGTCTTTGCCTAAAAATAGTATTGATTCATGGAATAAGTGCAAAGATGCTTTTATCTCTAAGTATTTTCCTCCCGCTAAGATCATCTCTCTTAGAAACGATATTATGAATTTTAAACAACTTGATCATGAGCATGTTGCGCAATCTTGGGAAAGAATGAAATTAATGATTCGCAAATGCCCTACTCATGTTTTGAATTTATGGATGATCATACAAAAAATTTATGCCGGATTGAATTTTGGTTCTAGAAATCTTTTAGATTCAGCCGCGGGAGGCACTTTTATGGAAATCATTTTAGGATAAGCTACTAAACTCCTTGATAATATTATGGTTAATTATTCTCAATGGCACACCGAAAGATCTACTAGTAAAAAAGTTCATGTGATAGAAGAAATTAATGTTTTGAGTGGAAAGATGGATGAGCTTATGAAATTGTTTGCTACTAAGAGTGCTCCTATTTATCCTAATGATATTCCTTTGTCTACTTTGATTGATAATAATAATGAATCTATGGATGTGAATTTTGTTGGTAGGAATAATTTTGGTAACAATGCTTATAGAGGAAACTTTAATTCTAGGCCGTTTCCTAGTAATTCCTCTAATAATTATGGTAACCTATGATTTTGAGAATAGTGTTAAATAATTTATGATCTCTCAAAAGAGTTTCGATGCTTTGCTTGAAGAAAAATTGCTTAAAGTTGATGAATTGGCTAGGAACGTTGATAGACTTTCTCTTGATGTTGATTCTTTGAAACTTAGATCTATTCCACCTAAGCATGATATCAATGAGTCTCTCAAAGCCATGAGAATTTCCATTGATGAGTGCAAAGAAAGAACCGCTAGGATGCGTGCTAAGAAATATTGCTTTATAAAAGCGTGTTCTTCTAGTTTCCATGAAAATAATGATGAAGATCTAAAAGTTATTGATGTGTCCCCTATTATATCTTTTTTTTTCAATATGAATCTTGATAATGATGGGACTGGATATGAGACAACTTTAGTTAAAAGGCGTCCCAATGATTCGAAGTTTTTAGATCTTGATGCTAAATTTGGTAAAAGTGGGATTGGAGAGGTGAAAACTTTACATAGCAATGAACCCACTATTATGGATTTCAAGGAATTTAATTATGATAATTGTTCTTTAATAGATTGTATTTCCTTGTTGTAATCCGTGTTGAATTCTCCTCATGCTTATAGTCAAAATAAAGCTTTTACCAAACATATTGTTGATGCTTTGATGCAATCTTATGAAGAAAAACTTGAGTTGGAAGTTTCTATACCTAAAAAACTCTATGATGAGTGTGAACCTACTATAAAAATTAAAATTAAAGATCATGAATGCTATGCTTTGTGTGATTTGGGTGCTAGTGTTTCCACGATTCCGAAAACTTTATGTGATGTGCTAGGCTTCCATGAATTTGATGATTGCTCTTTAAACTTGCACCTTGTGGATTCCACTATTAAGAAACCTATGGGAAGGATTAATGATGTTCTTATTGTTGCAAATAGGAATTATGTGCTCGTAGATTTCATTGTTCTTGATATAGATTGCAATCTTTCATGTCCTATTATTCTTGGTAGATCTTTCCTTAGAACGATTGGTGCAATTATTGATATGAAGGAAGGGAATATTAGATTCCAATTTCCATTAAGGAAAGGCATGGAACACTTTCCAAGAAATAAAGTCAAGTTACCTTATGAATCTATTATGCGTGCCACTTATGATTTGAATGCCAAAGATGGCAATACATAGATCTATTCTTGCTTTTATGCCTAGCTAGGGGCGTTAAATGATAGCGCTTGTTGGGAGGCACCCCAATTTTATTTTTGTTTCTTGCTTTTTGCTTCTGTTTAGTAATAAATATTTCATCTAGATTCTGTTTAGATGTGTTCTTATTTTTTAATTAGTATTTGTGCCAAGTAGAACCTATAGGATAACTTATGGTAATAGTTAATTTGATTCTGCTGAAAAACAGAAACTTTTGCACGCACGAGAATAATTTTAATAAATCACAGAAACATGCTTTTGCGTTGATTCTTTTTGAAGTAGATCAATAGGCAAATTTCCCAGGACTTCCTATTTTGGTAGGATTTTAGAGTTCCAGAAGTATCCGAAAGTTACAGATTTATACAGACTGTTCTGTTTTTGTCAGATTCTGTTTTTCGTGTGTTGTTTTCTTATTTTGATGCATCTATGGCTAGTATCGGGGGGGGGGGGGGTATGAACCATAGAGAAGTTGGAATACAGTAGGTTTAACACCAATATAAATAAAGAATGAGTTCATTATAGTACCTTATGTGGTGGTTTTTTCTTTCTTGCACTAACGGAGCTTATGAGATTTCCTGTTGAGTTTTGTGTTGTGAATTTTTCAAGTTTTGGGTAAAGATTTGATGGAATATGGAATAAGGAGTGGCAAGAGCCTAAGCTTGGGGATGCCCACGGCACCCCAAGATATTCAAGGATAACACAAAAGCCTAAGCTTGGGGATGCCCCGGAAGGCATCCCCTCTTTCGTCTTCGTCTATCGGTAACTTTATTTGGAGCTATATTGTTATTCGCCACATGATATGTGTTTTGCTTGGAGCGTCTTGTATGCTATGAGTCTTTGATTTTTAGTTTACCACAATCATCCTTGCTGTACACATCTTTTGGGAAAGACACACATGATTTGGAATTTATTATAATACTCTATGTGCTTCACTTATATATTTTGAGCTAGACAAGTTTTGCTCTAGTGCTTCACTTGTATCTTTTAGAGCACGGCGGTGGCTTTATTTTTTAGAAATTTTTGATCTCTCATGCTTCACTTATATCATTTTGAGAGTCTTTTAGAACAGCATGGTATTTGCTATGGTTATAAATTTGATCCTAGAATGATGAGCATCCAAGTTGGGTATAATAAAAACTATCATAGAAAGTGCATTAAACACTATGATCAATTTAATGCTTGACAATTGTTTTGAGATATAAAGGTGGTAATGTTAGAGTCATGCTAGTTGGGTAATTATGAAATTGAGAAATACTTGTGTTTAGGTTGTCAAGTCCCGTAGCATGCACGTATGGTAAAAGTTGTGTGACAAATTTGTTGCATGGGGTGCTCTTTTAATTGTCTTCCTTATGTGTGGAGGTCAGGATCACGTGATGGTTAACTCCTACCAACCCTTCCCCTAGGAGCACGCGTAGTAGTACTTTGCTTCGAGGGCAAGTAGACTTTTGCAATAAGTATGTGAGTTCTTTATGACTAATGTAAGTCCATGGATTATACGCACTCTCACCCTTCCACCATTGCTAGCCTCTATTATACTGCGCAACTTTCGCCGGTATCATGCACCCACCATTTACCTTCCTCAAAACAGCCACCATACCTACCTATTATGGCATTTTCATAGCCATTCCGAGATATATTACCATGCAACTTTCCACCGTTCCGTTTATTATGACACGCCCCATCATTGTCATATTGCTCTTTGCATGATCATGTAGTTGACATCGTATTTGTGGCAAGGCCACCTTCATAATTTTTCATACATGTCACTCTTGATTCATTGCATATCCCGCACATCACGGAGGCATTCACATAGAGTCATATTTTGTTCTAAGTATTGAGTTGTAATTCTTAAGTTGTAAATCAATAAAAGTGTGATGATCTTCATTATTAGAGCATTGTCCCAAGTGAGGAAAGGATGATGAAGACTATGATTCCCCACAAGTCGGGATGAGACTTGGACCTTATAAAAATAAAAGAGGCCAAAGAAGCCCAAATAAAAAAAGAGAAAAAAGAGAGGCCAAATAAGCCCACCAAATAAAAAATAAAAAAAGAAAAAAGAGAAAAAATGAGAGAAAAGAGAGAAGGGATAATGTTACTATCTTTTTTCCATACTTGTGCTTTAAATAGCACCATGATCTTCATGATAGACAGTCTCCTATGTTGTCACTTTCATATACTAGTGGGAATTTTTCATTATAGAACTTGGCTTGTATATTCCAATGATGGGCTTCCTCAAAATGCCCTAGGTCTTCGTGAGCAAGCAAGTTTGATGCACACCCACTTAGTTTCTTTTTTTGAGCTTTCATATATTTATAGCTCTAGTGCATCCGTTGCATGGCAATCCCTACTCACTCACATTGATATCTATTAATGGGCATCTCCATAGCCCGTTGATAAGCCTAGTTTATGTGAGACCATCTTCTCCCTTTTTGTCTTCACAACCACCACCCTATTCCACATATAGTGCTATGTCCATGGCTTGCGCTCATGTATTGCGTAAGAGTTGAAAAAGCTGAAGCACGTTAAAAATTATGAACCAATTGCTTGGCTAGAACCGGGGTTGTGCATGATGGGAGTATTTTATGTGATGAAAATGAAGCATGGCCTAACTATATGATTTTGTAGGGATAAGCTTTCTTTGGCTATGCCATTTTGATAAGACATGATTACTTGTTAGTATGCTTGAAGTATTACTATCTTTTTGTTTTATGGACTTTTATCTTGAATCATTTGGATCTGAACAATCATGCCACAATAAAAAATTACATTGAGAATTATGCTAGGTAGCATTCCACATCAAAAATTCTGTTTTTATCATTTACCTACTCGAGGACGAGCATGAATTAAGCTTGGGGATGCTTGATACGTCTCCAACGTATCTATAATTTTTGATCGTTTCATGCTATTATATTACACATTTTGGATGTTTATGGGCTTTACTCTAACTTTTATATCATTTTTGGGACTAACCTACTAACCGGAGGCCCAACCCGAATTGCTGTTTTTTTCCTATTTCAGTGTTTCGAAGAAAAGGAATATCAAACGGAGTCTGTCGTGGAATTAACACGTCAGATGTCCTAGTGAGAGGACTTAGTCGTGGAGCCATCGCAACGAGATTACCTTAAAGGGGTTAAACTGTACAAAGGACACATGGAGTTTATACTGGTTCGGCCCCTTGCGGTGAAGGTAAAGGCCTACGATCCAGTTGTGGTGGAATCGATGGGGTCTCGATGAGAAGGGAGCGAATCCGCTTTACCTATCTCTCGAGTTGTTGTTTCTTGTCCCTGAACCGCCGCCGGGTCGTCCCTTTATATACACAGGTTGATGCTCGGCGGTTTACAGAATACCGAGACTGGCTCATACACGTGTCCGGCTCAGTTTCTACCTTTCCCTAACTTACAATACAAGTTATACACCTCATGGCGGTTTATGACTATGGGCCCTAATCCTCCCTTGGGCCCTAGGCCTCTAAGCTTCAATAGTAAAGTGCCATATTCCTTGTCTTCATGGGCTTCTATACGGATGAGCATAACCCGGCCCCTCCTGGGCGGTTTATACTCAGTAGTTATACCCCCAACATTAGGCCCCATATTGATTTTAAACCGGCATGATGACCACAATCTCCTTCGTGGATTTCATGCAAGATCTCACAACCTTCTTCAGGAGAAACACAACGCTGAAATGCCCCTGAGACACTGCAATGATGTAACTCGCCATTGACAATAGTCATGGACTTAGACCGCTGGATTATCTGCTTGGCCAAAACTTCGTCCTCTGGTAACTCGCCCTGGTTCATGTACGCCAGGTACGGCAATGTCCAATCAGGGATAGCATGAAGAACCGCCACCAATTGAGCTTCTGGGTCAGGAATAGCCAAATCATCCTCCGTCGGTATCTTGACTAACGAATTATGTAAAACATCAAGAAAAACATTAGGCGGGAACGGTTTACGCTGGGATTCAAGCCGGCTTAGAGCGTCCGCCGCTTCATTCTTGCGCCGATCAATGTGCTCGACCTGGTAACCCTTAAAATGACCAGCAATGATATCTACCTCACGTCGATAAGCCGCCATAAGTGGATCCTTGGAATCCCATGTACCAGATACCCGCTGAGCCACTAAATCGGAGTCGCCGAAGCAACGTTCCCGGATTAGGTTCATCTCCTTAGCCACCCGAAGACCGTGGAGCAAAGCCTCATACTCAGCTGCATTGTTAGTACAGGGAAACATTAAGCAGAGAACATAACAAAATTTGTCACCTCGAGGGGAAGTAAGAACCACTCCATCCCCCGAGCCCTCCAATTGTCTGGATCCATCGAAGTGAATAGTCCAGTATGTGTTATCTGGTTTATCCTCCGGTGCCTGCAACTCTGTCCAGTCATTGATGAAATCCATGAGGTGCTTGGGATTTGATAGCAGTGCGAGGCATATATTTTAACCCGTGAGGCCCAAGCTCAATAGCCCACTTAGCAACCCGGCCAGTCGCCTCCTTATTCTGAATGATGTCTCCCAATGGAGCGGAACTGACCACAGTGATGGGATGGCCTTGAAAGTATTGCTTAAGCTTCTGGCTTGCCATAAACACTCCATACACCAGCTTCTGCCAATGGGGATATCTCTGTTTGGACTCGATAAGTACCTCACTAGTATAATAAACCGACCATTGAGCCGGATATTCCTTACCAGCCTACTTGCGCTCCACCATGATAGCCACGCGGACAGCTCGGGCATTAGCAGCCACATACAATAGTAAAGGTTCCTTATCAATGGGGGCAGGAAGAACGAGCGGTTCGGCTAACTGCCTCTTCAAATCCTCAAATGCCGCATTAGCAGCATCACTCCAGACAAAGTTGTCTGTCTTCTTCATCATCTGATAAAGCGGGATCGCCTTCTCCCCCAACCGGCTGATAAACCGTCTTAGCCCTGCAATACGACCCGCCAGCCGTTGAACATCATTGATACACGCCGGTTTAGCCATGGACGTAATAGCCTTGATCTTCTCTGGATTAGCTTCAATGCCCCTGTTAGACACCAGAAAACCCAAGAGCTGGCACACCAAAAACACACTTAGCTGGATTAAGCATCATCTTATAAACCCTCAAATTATCGAAAGTTTCCTGCAGGTTAGCTATGAGTGTCTCTACTTTCCTGGATTTCACCATGATATCATCCACATAAGCATGAACATTGCGCCCAATCTGATTATGAAGGCAATTCTGCACACACCGCTGATAAGTCGCCTGAGCACTCTTGATCCCAAAAGGCATAGAAACATAGCAGAAGGATCCAAAAGGATTTATAAAAGCCGTCTTCTCTTGGTCCTTAATTGCCATTTTGATCTGATGGTAACCCGAATAAGCATCCAGGAAACTCAAACGCTCACAATCCGTTGTAGCATCAATGATTTGATCAATACGAGGGAGGGCAAAGGGATCAGCTGGGCAAGCCTTGTTCAAATCCGTGTAGTCCACACACATACGCCAAGTGTCGTTCTTCTTAAGTACCAGCACTGGGTTAGCCAACCACTTAGTGTGAAAGACCTCCACAACAGATAGCCGGGCTACCTCTTCACAAATGGCCTTGCGTCTCTCTTCATTAAAGCAGCGAGGGAACTGCTTGACCGGTTTAAACTTTGGATCAATATTAAGAGTGTGCTCAGCGAGTTCCCTCGGTACACCTAGCATGTCAGAAGGTTTCCATCCAAAGACGTGCCGGTTCTCACGGATGAACTCGATGAGTGCGCTTTCATATTTCGGATCCAAGTTAACACTGATCCTAAACTGCTTTGATGAATCGTCGGGAACAAAATCAACCAACTTGGTCTCATCAGCCGATTTAAACTTCAAAGCCAGATCATGATCTGTAGTAGGTTTCTTCAGAGAAGTCATATCCGCCGGATCAACATTGTCTTTGTAGAATTTTAACTCCTCTATTGCACAAACTGACTCAGCATAAGCTTCATCACCTTCCTCACACTCCAAAGCAATCTTCCGGCTGCCATGAGCTGTGATGGTCCCCTTATGACCCGGCATCTTGAGCTGTAGGTAAACATAACACAGCCTTGCCATGAACTTAGCATAAACCGGCCGTCCAAACAGGGCATGGTACGGACTTCTGATTTTGACCACTTCAAAGGTCAATGTCTCGGACCTTGAATCATGATCGTATCCAAAAACCACCTCCAGAGCTATCTTACCGACCGGTTAAGAAGATTTACCAGGTACCACACCGTGAAAAATGGTGTTCGACGGTTTAAGATTCTTATCCGTTAACCCCATACACCGGAAAGTTTCATAATACAAGATGTTGATACTGCTCCCTCCATCCATGAGAACTTTGGTGAACTTATTACCTCCAACATGTGGTGCGACCACTAACTCCAGATGACCCGGATTATCAACCCGGGGCGGATGATCTTCTCGACTCCACACAATAGGCTGCTCAGACCAGCGCAGATAATGGGGCACCGCCGGTTCAACGGAGTTCACTGCCCCCTTATGGAGCTTCTTATCGCGCTTGCACAGACTAGTAGTGAAGACATGATATTGTCCACCATTTAACTGCTTCGGGTTACTCTGGTAACCCAACTGCTGCTGTTGCTGATTCCCTTATTGATTATAACCACCTTGGTTGCCCTGATTGCCTTGATTGCCCTGATTGCCCTGTCCACCTTGGTTACCCTGAAAACCTGAACCGGAGTTACCTCCACCATAACCCGATCAGTGAAACCCGGGTCCCGAACCGCCGGACGGTCCATGATCATACCGGAGGAGATCTGAATTTTTGAACTCTCGCATAATGAAGCAATCCTTCCATAGGTTCGCATGCGGTTTTATCTTAAGGCCCCGTGCTTTGGGCAAGGCTGGTTCAACAGACGCCCAGATTCATACTGATCCTCCGCCCGTGAAGCGGTTTACCCTTACGGCGCTGATTATTGCCCTGCACATTGGTGTTAGCCACAAAGCCAGAATTATTATCTGCCTTGCGCTTACTGTTATTCCCATGGCTTCCCTGGTTATGCTGCTGCCCTTCTGCGCCGACGTTCTTCTTTCCCTTCTCCGGCTCCTCGTCGTCAGACTCGGGATCCTTGGAATTATCAGAATCGACATACTTAACCAAAGCCGCCATAAGTGTTACCATGTCATTGCAGTGACGCTTGAGCCGTCCGAACTTCAATTTCAACGGTTTAAACCGGCAATTGCCCTCCAATGTTATGATTGCCGAATCAGCATTCATGCGGTCCGATGAATGCAGAATTTCTGAAACCCGGCGCACCTAATGAGTCATTGATTCGCCTTCTCCTTGGACACAGGCGGCCAGATCCACGATTGACATGGGTTGCTTGCATGTGTGTTTGAATTTTGCTATAAACCGGGCCTTCAACTCGTCCCATGAACCGATCGAATTAACCGGCAGACTTTTTAACCAAGTACGGGCCGTTCCGTCCAACATCATGGTGAAGTACTTTGCACACGCCGCTTCATCCACATCTAGCATCTCCATCGCCATCTCATAACTCTCAACCCATGACTCGGGGGGTAAATAGGCGGTGTAATTAGGCACCTTACGCGGGCCCTTGAAATCCTTGGGTAACCGCACATTACGTAGAGCTGGGGTGAGACACGACACCCCCCAAGAGCTGAAAGCGAGTCCTCGTTCAACTGATGTCGTCAGTTGAACCGTAGCGGGTTGATGATTCGCGTACTGTGCTGCCAACTGCGCTGCTAACTCTGCCTCCCGATGTGCTCTACCATTGTTCACCACATCTTGAGCATTCATACCACCGTGCGCCGGATTAGGCCCTCGAGGGGTGTCACAGTGCCGCGCACTGCTTGACACAGCCGGTTCATCAATGTGCCTGTTGTAACTCTTGCTCGGACGAGGGGTTGAATGTATTCTGTCTCGGCTATATGAATAAGCCTGCTGCTGCACCATAGCGGTTTGAAGAAGATCCCTGGCCCGAAACTTTTCAACCGCCGCTAGTGACTCGCCCTCCATTGGTATAGCTGCCAATCGAGACGCCGCAGCAATCATGTTATCCAGAGGGCTAGAGAAGTGACCCGGTGGTGTCGGCATGTATTGCGGCGGGTTATCTATTCGTCGAGGCGGGTCCATCATCCGTGGCTGATCCGGCGCTCCTGTCCCAGGTGCTTAAGTCCGGTTCACCGCTGCCGGATCACTAGGTCCAGCTCCTGGCATGTTGAAGAGATTCATTCTTTCATAAACCGGTAGAAGACGAGACCGGTGCCTCCTCCTCAACACTTCGTTCGAAGCGTTCTGATCCAGCATGAGCCGGTAATTCTCTGCTTGAATCCACTGCGACTGAGCATCTAAAGCGGCTCGCTCATCAGCCATCCTGGTGTCCTCAGCTGCCAAGTCCTCCTTGGCCTGAGTTATCTGATCCCGCAGCTTTGTAACCTCGGCGTCATGCCGATCTTGAGCCTCCGGGGTAACCGCTGTGGCCAATAGTGTCATCCAGGCGTCCAATAAACCGGACATCAATTGAGCCGGCCGGTGCACAGGGCCTCCAGCCCCGGCTGCCGATCCGGAAATCGTTGCTGCTGCAGTTGAAGATTGCAATGTGGGCTGCGTACCAGCCATGAAGATTGAAACCCGGTTTGGCGGTTCAAAGGGGTCCGGAATACTGTCGCCATCGGAATAGCCCCCGATCCGGCCATCTTGCAATTGGTACAGTGACTCGGTTTCGCCGGTAGATGATTCGTCATCTGGGTAGACGACCGTCTCACCATCGGATACCGCTTTAGATTCCGTACCATGGTTGAATCCAACGAACGCACGCTTCATGGCAGGCTGAACCCGGGCAGGACTCGCACACTGAGCCGTCTCAACGAGGTTGGTGGAGGTGTCCGGCTCATGGCCCAGTTCGCCGATCTTGCCGATCAAAACGTGAATTCCGCCAAAGGGGACCCGGTACCCGTACTCAATTGAGCCGGCCTCGGGGCCCCAGCCTGCGTCGTCGATGTAGAGCTTGCCGCGACGACTCTTGGTCATCCGGCCAACCGCGTATCCCTTGAGTCGTTCAATGTTGCCCTTCAAGAACTCGAAACCATCGTGCGATAGCCCCATGGTGGGCGCCAACTGTCGTGGAATTAACACGTCAGATGTCCTAGTGAGAGGACTTAGTCATGGAGCCATCGCAACGATATTAGCTTAAAGGGGTTAAACCGGACAAAGGACATAGGGAGTTTATACTGGTTCGGCCCCTTGCGGTGAGGGTAAAAGCCTACGATCCAGTTGTGGTGGAATTGATGGGGTCTCGATGAGCAGGGAGCGAATCCGCTTTACCTATCTCTCGAGTTGTTGTTTCTTGTCCCTGAACCGCCGCCGGGTCGTCCCTTTATATACACAGGTTGATGCCCGACGGTCTACAGAATACTGAGGCCGGCTCATACACGTGTCCGGCTCAGTTTCTACCTTTCCCTAACTTACAATAAAAGTTATACACCTCATGGCGGTTTATGACTATGGGCCCTAATCCGCCCTTGGGCCATAGGCCTCTAAGCTTCAATAGTAAATCACCATATTCCTTGTCTTCATGGGCTTCTATACGGATGAGCATAACCCGGCCCCTCCTGGGCGGTTTATACTCAGTAGTTATATCCCCAACAGAGTCCAAATGGAATGAAACCTTCGAGAGCTATCTTTTTGGAACAAACGCAATCCAGGAGACTTGGAGTGGACGTCAAGCAACAAACAAGGCGGCCACAAGGGTGCCCGGCATGCCCCAGGGGTAGGCGCGCCCCCACCCTCGTGGTTCCCTCGTGGCTCAACCGACCTACTTCTTCCGCCTATATATATCCACGTATCCCGAAAACATCTAGGAGCACCACGAAAAACTATTTCCACCGCCGCAACCTTCTGTATCCGCGAGATCCGATCTTGGAGCCTTTCGGCCAAGCGCCCCATTGGAGGGGAATCGACCATGGAGGGCCTCTACATCATCCCCAAGGCCTCTCCGATGAGTTGTGAGTAGTTTACCACAGACCTTCGGGTCCATAGTTATTAGCTACATGGCTTCTTCTCTCTCTTTGAATCTCAATACAAAGTTCTCCTCAATCTTCTTGGAGATCTATTCGATGTAACTCTTTTTGCGGTGTGTTTGTCGAGATCCGATGAATTGTGGTTTTATGATCAAGTTTATCTATGAGAAATAATTGAATCTTCTCTGAATTCTTTTATGTGTGATTGGTTATCCTTGCAAGTCTCTTTGAACTATCAGTTTGGTTTGGCCTTCTAGATTGATCTTTCTTGCAATGGAAGAAGTGCTTAGCTTTGGGTTCAGTCTTGCGGTGTCCTTTCCCAAGGATGTTAGGGCAACAAGGCACGTATTGTATTGTTGCCATCGAGGATAAAAACATGGGGTTTATATAATATTGCTTGAGTTTATCCCTCTACATCATGTCATCTTGCTTAATGCATTACTCTGTTCTTATGAACTTAATACTCTAGATGCAGGCATGAGTCGGTCGATGTGTGGAGTAATAGTAGTAGATGCAGAATCGTTTCGATCTACTTGTTGCGGGCGTGATGCCTATATACATGATTATGCCCAAATAATCTCATAACTATGCACTTTTCAATCAATTGCTCGACATTAATTTGTTCACCCACCGTAAGACTTATGCTATCTTGAGAGAAGCCACTAGTGAAATCTGTGGCCCCCGGGTCTATCTTTTATCATATAAGTTTTCCATCTACTTTTTTTGCATCTTTTACTTTCCAATCTATATCATAAAAATACCAAAAATATTTATCTTATCTTATTATCTCTATCAGATCTCACTTTCACAAGTTACCGTGAAGGGATTGACAACCCCTTTATCGCGTTGGTTGCGAGGTTCTTTTTTGTTTGTGTAGGTACGAGGGACTTTTGAGGAGCCTCCTACTGGATTGATATCTTGGTTCTCAAAAACTGAGGGAAATACTTACACTACTTTGCTGCATCACCCTTTCCTCTTCAAGGGAAAACCAACGTAGTGCTCAAGAGGTAGCATGGTTGAATTGAAAACTTAACTGCTAATACTTGAGAATATTTTTTGGCTCCCCTTGTGTTGAATCAGTAAATTTGGGTTGAATACTCTACCCTCGAAAACTATTGCGACCCCCTATACTTGTGGGTTATCAAGACCTTTTTCTAGCACCGTTGCCGGGGAGCATAGCTCTATTCTTTGAGTCACTTGGGATTTATATCGGTTGATCACTATGAGGAATATGAAAGACACCAAAACCAAGATCTATCCCTCAACAACGAGGGGAGGTAAGGAACTGCCATCTAGCCCTACACTTTATTCTCCTTCTATTTTGAGTAAACTTGCGACACCTACACCTGCTATTGATTCTGAGATGTCGCATGTTATTGATGATGCCACTTCTGCAATGCATGATGCTTATGATGATGCTACTTATGTGCTTGATAATTCTGTGCCACTAGGTGAATTTCTTGACGAACAACTTGCTAGGGTTAGAGAGAATGAAATTACTAAAACAGATGATATTATTGAAACTGAAGATTATGATTCTCCTCCTAGATAGGAATTTCCTGTTGTACCTAAGGTTATGTTATGGATGAAGGAACTGCTAGAGACTTCTTTGATTGCAATGATAGGGAGGATCTTAAGAAATTCTTAGCTAAGATGAAAGAGAAGTCTTTGAATGCTGGAATGAAATATGATCCCAATTTTTCTACTTCACCTATCTTTGTTACTGATAAGGATTATGAATTCTCTGTCGACCCTGAGTTAATTACTTTGGTTGAATCTGACCCTTTTTATGGTTATGAATCTGAAACTCTTGTGGCACATCTTACTAAATTGAAATACATAGCCACCCTATTTGCTCATGAATAAAAAATCTGCTATTACTATCACTACAAAAAAATACACTTCCGTGATGATACATTTTTGTCACAGTAGGTCGCATTTTCTGTCATGCATGTACATCCATGACGATTTTATGACAAAATCAAGATAGTCATACCAGTGTTGTCGTAGAAGTGTTCCATGACATTACCAAAATTATCATCACGGAAGTGTCCACTTCCATGATGATAAATCCCGCGTCACAGAAGTGCTTTTGTCAAGGGTGACCGACACGTGGCAACCACCGTAACGGAACGCCGTTAAGCTATCGGGTCGGGTTTTGGATCCGATAACCCGTTAACAGCCCCGACCAATGGGGATTTTCCACGTGTAAAATCATCATTGGCTGGAGGAAACACATGTCGGCTCATCGTTGGGACAGATGTCATCCACTCATTGGACAGAAGGCGCCTATGATACATCGACACGTGGCACGGCCCAACAGAGGCCCATTCATGTGAGAAGGCCGACCTGTTTGACTTGGTCAAAAGGTGGCGGACCGGCCCATGTAAATCCTGTTAACGGCCTGTTCGCATATAGCCCATTTACAGCCCGCTAACCCAAGGCCCGTTACGACCTATCCGAATTAAGCCCAATAGCGTCATCTGGGCCACCAAATATGATTCCAGCCCATTTTCACTTCTAGCCCATGTATGGCCCATGACGTCTTTCGGCCCATATGAGGCCCTATGTAACTCTTGGCCTATTAGTGGCCCGTGGTGAAACTGGCCTGTAATGAACAATGTATCACTTTACACCCATTAACGACCCGCGGTGAAACTGGCCCGTAATGAACAGTGTATCACTTTATACCCATTAACGGCCCGTTATTCCGTTGGGCGGTTTCCAGCCCATATTATCTTTCGGCCTTCTCAGAGCCCATTTATTCTTGGGCTCATTTCCAGCATTCGTTTACTTACGGCCCGTTACTGTCATTTTCTGCTTGTGGGCCAAATTCAGCCCGTGGTTACAGTCGGCCCGTTTGTGGTCTGTTAATACGTTGGGTCGTTTTCATAGCGTCATGAAATACGGCCTATTAACGATGGCCCGTTATGGTCGGCCCATGAACGGACGATTCCAACTCTAGCCCGTTTACGGCCATAATGCGGCCTGTTATTAGCCCATGTTATCATACTGCCTGTATAAGGCCCATTGGTGATACGGCCCATAGAAGGCCCATTGTTTCTACGACCCGTAGAAGGCCCATTGTTTCTACGGCCCGTAGAAGGCCCATTGTTTCTACGGCCCATAGAAGGCCCACTATTTCTATGGCCCGTATAAGGCCCACTGTTTCTATGGCCCGTAGGAGGCCCAGTGTCACTATAGTAAATATTAGCTATGGTTATTGTAGCCAATTCTAAAAAAAGGTTATTGTAGCCTAGTTTTAAAAAATAGGTTATTGCAGCGACTAGCAAACCGCGGAAAAAGAACTGCAATGACTACAAGCAAACAAATAAACAATACAACAAGGAAATAAATAAGCAAGCAACTTACGCTAGGCTATCACGGCCATCACATATTACATCCTTTGGGCATCAAAGTTCGCCACCGATTGCAAATAAACGCTACCGACGAAGAATATACAAACCGAGAGCACTTTAAGGCACTAGGCACGGCGTGTCGGGCCCCCAAACAGCTGAAGAAGCTGAGTAGACCTCAGTTGTGTCAACGATAGATGCATAAACACTAGATTTAAGGCATGATGGTGCGCACGGCAGTCCTCTGACATCTTCATTGCATCTTTGACTTCAAGTTAGAGCTGAGCTGAAGCAAGCCTTTCCGCTTTAAGTTGAGACTGAAGAAGTCGAACTGATTGAGGCAACGACTGCACAGAGGTTGTCTCGCACTTGCTGGTGAGTAGCTTCAACTCACTGTCTTCATCAAGACAGGACCTTGGGGTCATCTCGCTGTCCTCAAGATGGTTTGGCTCTATCTTCCCTAAAGTTCTGCCTGGCGTAAGAGATACGACTCTGAAAGATAAACAAGGAGACACGTAACAGGTTTCACAATTATATAAGCAAATAAATGGATCTATTCTGCATAAGGAACATGTTTTTACAACTACAATTTGAAACTGGTAGTTGTTGCAAACGTCCAATCAGATGTAAACAGCAAAGCAAACAACAGTGGAGGAAATGATGCCTATCCAAATCTATACTTGAACAAAGTTTGAAGGCTTGAGAAGGATGAACTTACATTACATGTTAACACGGGCTGGCCAAAGCCCTTCTCCATGTTGATGGAAGGATAATTCAATAAATTCCCCAAAGAAAATTATTTATAAGCGTTGCCATTATTATACATTTTGCAAAGAGTAAATATAGATCAAATAATATTCGAAGAAACAGAGGATAATGAAGCTCAAAGTGCATCGATGATACATAATCAAATAGCAATTAATTAAGTACAGTGTTACAAGGCAAAAGGGAGAGAGGTACTGACAAGAGCAATGCAGAGCCCATTATTGTTTTGAGATCGTATGATCCTTTGAGCAAGGAGATTCATCTGAAGTTAGTTTTCATACAATAGAGAAGGTAATGCACAAGAAGAAATTTAGGAGTTCAAATTTTGGATTGATATCATAGACAGTACCTGACGCTGGGCTCCCAGCAGTTCTAATAGGGGTTTGGCCACTGGAGTAGGGGTAAAGTGTGGTATAGTTGGGCCTCTGTTTTCTGTGGCTGCTGATCTATCTGATTTAACATGTATCACTTCCTTTTCCAAATACCTAGTTTGTACTCCTTGAGGATCTGTACTCACCCTCTTCCTTTTGGACATCTATTACTAAAGAACAACATTCGACTGGAAAAACATAGTGTGATGACACATGGAATAGGTACATAAAATGGATAGTTATGGCATATAATCATATATGATGCTTAAACTAAGCAGATGGTGTAACAAAGTAGAAGTAATGCAAGAGGTCAGATGCAAAATATGTGCGACCAATGCAACTTTGCAAAGTTAGAGCAAGCACCTTGATGGGTGAATAAGATAGGCCATCCTCCACCATGCCTAGTTTGTTAGCCAGTGGATCGTTCCGCAATATTCCTCTCGTGCGCCCATTCTCATATTCATTTTGATAATGTTCAATATCTGACATGCACGGAAACATAAAAACAAATGAGATTTTCTTTGTAATGCAGAAGTGATTCTAATCCAATACTGCCTCCCTTTAAACCCCTTTGTGCTATCTGTGCAATTCTTTTAAAAGATGCCATGCATGTTGTAATTTGGTGTGCGCATTAATATAATGTGGCCTACTACTCAAAATATGAGAGCTCCAGAAGTGATGACACTTCGCAGATGGTAGCTACAACATATAGTAAAGAAGAACAAGTCGACTGACTGTGATTCAAAATATACTAAGGAGAACAACTCGACCGACCATTAATCGCAAGAGAAGAGTATCATCTTAAAGAAGAGCAGAAGAGCAAGCAGATTGAAGATATTACAAGTCTTTCAATACAATGTCGGTTGGCCACCCATGATGAACCAGAGCGCACAGAGAAATACTATTCTTTCCGGTCTCTCCATATGGGGCTCACATACATTTCGAAACTAAAGTAGGAACATTTAGCTCACCAATTAAACATCTCTCAGTTTTACTAATATCAGCAATAATATCAGATATGAATTTGTAAAACTAAGCTTGTTTAGCTCGATGGGTGGAGCAGTGCTATTACGACACGAACCATGTAGGCTGATTGTGGTCATCATAAAATGGGGAAAACATAAGCATGATGAGTACAGTGTTGACCATGGCAGTGGGATGGCAGATCTGAAGCTGCAAATCGCGCAAAGGGTAGTTAGCAACCGATGTTTTCTTTGAAATAACAACTAAGATTTGGTATGGACAAGAAAGTACGGTCAACAAGTGACAAAGAAATGCAACTATGCTGTCTCTCTACATGTCGCGACATGCATTTGGAAACTCAAGTGGGACCTTTAGCTAACCAATTAAATGTGTCGGTTAACTAATATCAGTATCATATCACAATCATATTTGAACAACTAAGCTTTTGAATTCTGAGTGTTGTGTTGTTTAGCTTGAAGGGTGGAGTAATGCTAGTACGACAGAAAGCACCTACGCAGATCATAGTAGAGTAGATAAAAGGGGAAAACCCTAAGCATCAAGAGAAAAATCAGGAAAGTGGAACTAGCTGGACCAGTGGGTGGCGCACATGCTTTTCGAAACGAATATAGGAACATTAGGTGACCAATTAAACGTTCTCTGTTCTAGTGATATGAGCATCATATCAGATTCGTATTTCAACACGTAAGCTTTGGGTTGAGGTCTTGAGGAGCAGTGCTAGCACGACACGAAGCACCTACGATGATGGTAGTGAATATAAAGGGGGGAAACCATAAGCTTTACGAGTATAGTGCCCGTGCCATGGTGGATCTGAAGGTGCAAACCGGACAAAGCTACTTCGCAACCAATGTTTGCTTTCAACTAGCCACTACGATTTGGTACAGACAAGAAAAGTAAAGTAAACAAATTACGATCTATTTTCCAGGTGAGATCAATAACTTAAGCACATATGGAAGAGTACCACCTCCCTTTCGACGCCGTGTAGGCCTATGCTGATATGTTGAGGGTGCTGCGGGTGCGATGACTGTTGGCGGCGGGGAAGAAGACTTTAGACGGTAGACGGCCTTGTCGGGGGATATATCCTGTTGCCGTGGACGAGGCGGTCGTAGGAGCAGCAATGGCAAGGTGGACGACGGCACCGATGAAGCGAGAGGAGGTGATGAAAGGATCCTGGTCTAGCGCAGTGGATGAGAGACGTCCACCTCTTGTAGTGGACGACGGGGTAGGGGTAGCAGCTCCGGCAAGGTGGAGGATGGGGTGGCGGACGGAGGAGGCTGGCCGCAGTGCGGAGGTTGTCGTGCCGCCGATGGTGTATGAATGGGGAAATGGAGGGGAGGGGGGATCTCAAACTTTGGGACACACTTCTCTGAAATTGGGGAAAGTTACGAACTTATCCCCCGTTCAAAATTTCGGACATCGCGTCAGTTGGGGATAGAACGGTAATCTCGCATCTCCCAAATATTTGCCGGTAACTATTTCGGGCGAGGAGAGGGTGTTTTGCCGCCCATGGTTGGCGCCCACTGTGTATGAACGGGGCTGACAGGTAGGGTGGTTGTGTCACGTCTGATGGAAATTACACATCTGCCCCTATTTAAAATATTAGCCTACATCGATTTTGGACGAGGAGAGTTTGTTTTGCCGCCCACCGTGTATGAATGGGGAAATGGAGGAAGAGACACATGTTGACGGTGTCCTGGACTAGGGGGTACTCACCACGTCGTCCCCCGATCAGTTAGATTGGGCCGAGGACCCCCAGGGCCGCATACTCATGGGCCAGTCCGGACAGCTGCCGCATACAAGGAAGATTCCAAAGACTTGGTGATCAAGACAAGGACTCCTCCCCCACTGGCGTATTCGGCTAGGACTCTTGTTATCCTAGGCCTCTGGTGCATTATCTAAACCAGGGCCAGGCTAGTCGACACATATACAACAACCATACCATAGGCTAGCTTCTAGAGTTTAGCCTCTCTGATCTCGTGATAGATCTACTCTTGTACTACCCATATCATCAATATTAATCAAGCAGGAGTAGGGTTTTACCTCCATCGAGAGGGCCCGAACCTGGGTAAAAACATCGTGTCCCTTGTCTCCTGTTACCATCCGCCTAGACGCACAGTTCGGGACACCCTACCCTAGATCCGCCGGTTTTGACACCGACATTGGTGCTTTCATTGAGAGTTCCGCTATGTGTTCGGCAAAAGGTCGATGGCTCGCTGCAGATCAACCGCTGCGACTTCGCATCTTCGTCACCAGCTCAACTGGTCACCTTGGTTCGACCAAGGGCTGCGCTTCTACCTCCGATCGTCATGTTCGGATGAGGCCTTCATCAACATCAACTCCGATATCTATCAAGATCATGGAGGAATCATCCAGGGAGCCCGGGGGCTCAACGTCAACATTGCCCTCGGGCGACCGTACTGTTTTTCTGGACAGCGGACTTGTGTCCGCCGCCACCGCCTCCTCAAGTGTCGTTTTAACGATTGCTTCGGCGGAATTGTGCGCAATTGAGTCTACAACAACCCTGGAAAATTTCGTCGAGTTCCGATGGAGGAATCTCTGGCAATCTCCGATATACCGGACCCGCATTGAATCTGGACGAGAATCCGGACGAGTTTAGGGCGTGGTGTCCAGATTCTAGCTCGGACTTCCTTTGGAAGATCCAACCGTTGATCGGCTGCGGAATTCTTATATCTACCACCCCTCAAAAGCACAGCTCAAACCGACCGTCAAAACTCCGGGAACCTTCCGATTAGTGCATCACTTGTCGGATCTGTTTTCCGCGCAAAAACAAATCCGACCCGAGTTCGTCATTTTTACGAACGGGATTTTAGACATCCTTTTTGAAGGAAGTTTTGTATGGGGTATTGTGTTTTGTTCCCGAACACATCCCACTAACTTTAAAATCTTTTGAACATGATCTTCAGTATCATGCTGGTGTCGAACCAGTCCGGCAATATTGCTCCACGGCCGCCGACCTGTGCTAAACACATCGTCACTTTGTTGAGCCGAGCTCAACTTCTTCGGATCATCGTCTCGGCAAGCCGAACCAGAGTTCGGCATTGGAAAGGATAAATCATAACCAACATCGCCGCCCCATGGATTACACGGAGCAGGCACACCGGCATCGCCGCACGGTCACTTCATCAAGCCGACATTGACCACGTCACGACCTGCATCGGCAGGGCCGCACCGTTGCTCCTTCGAGCTGGTGTCCATCACGCCGACCTACTTCGACCAATCGGCTGACATCAAGGCTCCGACATCTCGGCTGGACCGGGGGCTTCGCCATCTCTTCATCAACCTACTCCGGTGACTTTGGCGTCACCAAACACCAACTTCGTCCACGATTAGTTTGGACCGAGGGCTTTGCCTCGGCAAACCAACATTTGCCAGCATTGCCATGCCGCCGCTTTATCGCCCATCGGGCAATGGGTGTCCGGATTGAGTCCCAATTTTGGGAATCACCTTCCTTCGGATTGCTACAACAAATAAACCAGGTGCTATTAATCCTAGTATTTTTTGCTTGTTAGGGTTCATTTTTCCCAAGGAATTATTACTCTGGTTAATCCATCATATGTACACAATTCCATCAAATGGTGGCCGCATTATTGACGGTCGCATGGTGGTTCGGTCAGTTTCCATACATAGTCCGGTGAACGCCGCATCCAGAACTCGGACCGACCTGTGAATTCAGGCTTTGCCACACCTTTGCTGCATCACGCCGACACCCTGCATCGACATTGACTTCGGGCTAGGCCATATTTCTTTTATTACTCACTTTGCATAAATTATTTATTATGCAACATTTTTTTATTATTATTATTACTATTACCCCCGGTTTGCACTATTTTTTGTGCACAGGAAAATGATCCAGCCGGACTATATCCTTTGGCGTCACCTCAGCTGGATGGGGGGCTTCGTCAACACTTCATTACCCCATCTTTGGGAACTTCGCATCACTCGCCGGCCTGCATTGACCGTGCTATGTCACCACTTCGGAGTGCCGAGCTCTTTGCTCCGCCACCTCGGGACCGGCTTGGGGGATGGAACCTTGTCCCACATCAAGCTCGGACCGCATCATCAATACCAAACACATTAACCAGCTAAGTTGCCTTCTTGTTCAAAGTTTTAAATTTTTAACTGGTGTTCGGTTCGATCAAGCATTATACCTTTTTGGAAAAAAGTTGCTTGTAAAAAATTTCCTTGTCCAAACATTGTTTGTGACGCCCAAATTCAAATACCCCGTTTACTTGGGGGCTCCATTGTTGGAGCTTTTCCTCTTGCATATGATTATACTTGTACGGCTTCGTTCCTTGTTTGTGTATTACACCACAATATGCACCATATTGACTTAAGCCATTTGCAAGCTGGGTTGCCTTGTTCCTGTGTTTACCCCTACGTTTCCGATTGTTCGGCTAGGGAGTAAAGGGAGCACCTCTGCGATTGTCACGATCGGGTCACCCGAGCCGGACCTCAGACTGGGTGAAGCTGAAAGCTAGCGCTCTTACTGTTTTCAATAATGGTAGGCACACAATGGAACTCATGAGTACAAAAAATCTATTGCACAAGTCTCATATTAACAATGAGCACCGAAGAAAGGTATCTGTGGGGGTACTATTTTCTTCGAAGATGCTTCTTACACTTTATCAGTAATATAGCATAAGTTCCCTGAGCGCGCTTTGTCGGTTACAGCCTTATGACCTGATTGCCTGGTTATTGGAAACACTGTCGATACTCTCGACAGGTGGAGTATATAACACTTTTTGGTCTCTGACCGAAGAGGGAGAAGCCAACGGTCGGTTAAGACGCGTTTAAAGTTCGGGTGAACATAGATATGATATAAGTACTTCGGTACATACAATCATTCTTTTACCCAAGTCACTTGGGGGCTCTTAAGTTTATTTGAGCTACTTTATAATAAGTGTTCTTCTTATTAGTCGTTGCAAAGTCTTTTTCTATCACTCCTTTCTCGATACAAGTGTGTGGTCAATAGCCGGATAGCCTTGCTTCTCTCTAAATCCGCTTGAGTGCAGTTTGCTAAACTATCCTCGGAGAAGCACTTCGCCTTCGGGATAAGGAGGTTAAAGCCGTAGGCTGACCCGCTTGAAGTTTTGAGATAGGATGTGTCATTATAAAGCACGGCAGGAAACACAATTTTCTTTTTCTAAGTCCAATTTTCGATTTGGCACCGAACACTCGATTTAGTTCGTATGTCCAGTTTTTACTGATGCTTCTTTTTTTGGCTTTTCGAGCCTATGGCACTTTTAAACTATTTGTGTGTTTCCAGCATTAGTCTCACAGTGCAACGCCAGACACGTTTAGGGATTCGGAAAAAACAATCTCGGATATTGCTATATATGCATCGGTTTTGAATTGTGTCTTCGGTCAATAGTTGGGTTGCCCAGCCCCTGTGCTTGCCTCCTACGTTCCGCTTTGTTCGACTAGGTGTGCAAAGGGAGAACCACTGCGATTGTGCTTCCATTTATGGTCAAGCACCTCAGTGGAGAAAGCCGAAAACTGACTGTCACAATGGGCGTAAACTGGTCAGCGATCCGATGACTATGTTAAATGATGGGCCGTTCATAACAATGGCCGAAGTGTTTACGTCTTGACCTCTACTGTCGTCGAACACTACCGGGGGCTATTAACTGGGCTCCCAAACTAAATCCTCGATATTTTGCTCTTACATTGGAGCTGAGGTTTCATGATCATGCTTAGCATGACAACCCAAAGAAAGGAACCGATAGCGGGACTATTTTGTTTGGAAGACATTTCTTCATTAAACAAAGTAATATAACATGTCTCTCCGCGTACCTTTGTTTATAAAACCGTATGGCCAGATTGCCTTGTTTGTTGTAAATCTTTGCCCTCATAAAGGCTTTATAAAGTAGGACAAACACTCCTCGGCTATCGGCCAAGGAGGTGGAAGCCGATGGTCGGTCAACAAAGTTTTGTACAATGCGGATCCGAGCATTAATGACGTAAAGTACTTTGATGCATAGAGTCATTACACATAATTTGTGATTTTACTATGGATATCGTTCCTTAATTCGGTCTCCCGTGCCCGCATTAAGGCTCGGGGGCTACTGGCTTCGGGCTTATTATTTACAAATATTAAAGGGGCACATCAATCCCCTGATCTGGTGTTGCCACCCGACCATTGTCTCGGGGGCTACTGCATTGCCTGTTCTATGCAGAAAATTTTAAGTGCAATACAGTTTGCGAGGAGATTTTGATCCTCAGGTTGGTCGGCCGCACCCAACCTGAGTCTTGACGACTGAGCACGCCGCTTTTTGTGTCCCGAAGTATTCTGCCGAGCTAGGACTTGATCCTCAGACCGATTTTTGCAAATCAACCTGAGTCTCAGCGGCTACGGGGATCAGCGGTCTTATGTCATCCTTCATGAGCATCTCGGCAGAGAATAAATTGCACCAATAAAAAATATTGACAAAAATCGGCCCACATTCGGGGTGGTGCACCACCTCGGAAGCAGTCCTGCATAAAGCTCGGACGCTAATGGCTGGCTCCATAGGGGGCATTTCCGGCATTAAGCTCGGCTAAACTCCTTCAAATTTCTTTGAACAAAGGTGATTTACGACACCTTGGATTTAGTCCGGCGTTGGAGCTCGGATACATAGTCCGGCGTTGGAGCTCGGATACCATCCGACGTTGAAGCTCAGATACATAGTCCGGCGATAGAGCTGGGAAGCAGTCCGGCGTTGGTGCTCGGCTGCAAAAGATACCTCAAATGCAGTCCGGCGTTGGAGCTCGGACGCAAGAGGACGCTGCCGCCCGGGAACAACTTCAAACCCGAGGTGTGGCATAAAAATAACAAGGCATTGATAAAGGCCGGAAACTTAAAGGGGCTCCTCGGATAACCGACTTGTAAACTCTTCGAATGCATTTCGGCGATCCTCAAGATCGAAGATGAGAAGATTTGTTGAACCAGTTTTCAAGATCGGCACGAAGATGAAGAACAGTTCGGAAGAATCGAGGAGCGTCCCCAACTTGAAGACCGGTTCAGGGGCTCTTGGACGGTGTCTGGACTAGGGGGTACTCACCACGCCGTCCCCGATCGATTAGATTGGGCCGAGGACCCCTGTACGCATACTCATGGGCCAGTCCGGACAGCTGCCGCATACAAGGAAGATTCCACAAGACTTGGTGATTAAGACAAGTACTCCTCCCCCACCGGCATATTCGGCTAGGACTCTTGTTATCCTAGGCCTCTGGTGCATTATATAAACCAGGGCCAGGCTAGTCGACACATATACAACAACCATACCATAGGCTAGCTTCTAGGGTTTAGCCTCTCTGATCTCGTGGTAGATGTACTCTTGTACTACCCATATCATCAATATTAATCAAGCATGAGTAGGGTCTTACCTCCATCGAGAGGGCCCGAACCTGGGTAAAAACATCGTGTCCCTTGTCTCCTGTTACCATCCGCCTAGACGCATAGTTCGGGACCCCCTACCTGAGATCCGCCGGTTTTGACACCGACACATCTCTTTTGGACGAGCTTGAATAAAATGTGTTTTGCCGCCCACGTTTGGCGCCCACCATGTCTGAATGGGCTCAGAGGCTGTCGTGTCACGTCTGGTTGAAGTTACTAGTCTACCCCTATCGACAACAGTGTAAATCCGGTTGATAAGGATGTCAAGTGTCAGGGGTAGACAGTAATTTCCATCTCTCAAAACTTGCTTCGGGCAGCCCACAAATTATAGTGGGTGTTTAGCCGCTTGCTCAAAACTTGGGAGAATTAGCATTCACGTTTGCCGTGGTACATGGCAAACTAAATTCAAATCCAATTTGTATTCGATTAAGAATATCCACATATAATTATACGTTTTGTTATTTATTTCTTCAAAACCACAACAAAGATTTATTCCACCTTTATATATGATTATGATTTAGAAATGTCGTGATCTTCAAATTCAGTAGGTTGGATACACTCTATTTCAAATAGTTATTTCATCCAATACAATATGCTCACACGAAAAACAGTTCACCTTATGTCAATCATACAAGTACTGAGGATTACCTCACCTAAAAAATTCGGATCATTACAACACATGGACAACATAGGGGTCTTGCAACATAATCCATTCAGAGACATGACACAACATGCAAGTACAATAATCTAATGACAATTTCAACTGGTATCTAAAGAAGAACCGGGATTACCTTGGGCTTCAGATAGCAGAAATAGCAGGACCTCTTCCGTCTTCAAATGCAACATTCTTACTTCCTCCAATTCTTGGGTTGCTTGCATAATGTGTGCCGCTAATTCCGTAATTTCCAGCCTCAAGATAAAGATTACCTCATTCATGGCAGCCACGCCATCTCTTTATGCATCTAGTAGAGCCTCAAGCACTATAATATATATGCTCAGATTGCTCTCCGTGGCGTTGCCTCCGAATCGCTACCTTACGGTAACATGGATGGCGACCGCTTCCACAAATAGATTCTAGGGTTGTACATTGTGTCCTAGTGTGAACGGCATCATGAAAGGTTTCCGCTGGACATAAGTAAGAGATAGTTATCGTATGATCCAGGCAGTAAGCTTACATGGTAAACGACGGACGAATTATTGCGAGCATGGCAAACTATATTTAAATAGTTCGAAGCAGCATCAGCCGAAAAGAAATTAAAATGGTAAGATGAAACTAGGGATGTAAGTGGCAAATAAACGACATCTGCCAGTCCCATCTAGTTAGTTTTTTCTACCTCCCTAGTTCATTTTCCTCAAAAAACAAAAACTCTTATGAACTATCATACCACTATTGGACTTTAATCGGGATTAAACGGGACCCAGTTGACATCCCTAGTTGAAAGGGAGTGTACAACCGCTATATTTAAGTTGCCAAGGCATCTAAGCAGTTGAAATAATCTGAGAAAGCACTTAACAATGTGGCCTCATATAAACTACGAAGACAGTCTTGTGATGAAGTTGAGAGGAAAAGTTAAGGACTCAAATGAAATAGGCATGCATTTCTTTACGATAGTACAAAGAGGCACTCACGACATATTGGCCAACTCAGGTATAGCGTAACAACAAACAAGCATTCGAATCAAGCAATATAGCAAAGCAGACAACTAAACTATTTGTAATTCGGTAGGATTACAAGTTGAGGGCACAAGCCAAGAAAGCAGCCCACTCGCATTACATTTCACATGTACTAAAACACACTGGCTTACCATATGTTGTTGTGAAGCCTAGCTGCTGTTGCAATGTTCTTTGAAGATATCACAAGATCTCGTGGTTGCAAATCTAGTTGTTATAGTTTATTCTCGCACCATCTATTTAGGTAAAATTAATTTTAATCGCATGCACCGGGTCCGAATTGATCATCAATGGTTCATCTAAACTAATGAAAGAAGGGTGTGTGCATACACGAAAATATATCTGCTTCCCTCTATTTTTATGCTTGTTCGAGGTGCCAGCCCCAAAAGAACAAATATTTTGCTTGATGGGGTTGGCAGCTCCATAATTAATAGAAGCATCAAATTAGTCATGCAACTTGGGAAGATCAAGAACACGCAAACAAGTAATGAACAGAGGCTCGGAGCAGTGATGTAATAGCTAGCATCAGAAAATGTAGGGTAACACGAACAAAAAGCAGCGGAACCACATGCTAGTTTGCTGATGTGTAATTAAGCATAGAGAACATTAAGCAACCGATGGAACCAACAGTGGCATCGTAACAAAACTAAAACATATTAACTATATGTGCACCGGTATGTAATTTAGCACATGTAACATGTTCACCGCCGTAAGTATGGCCCTACTGTGCAAGCAGAATAAAAGCGTCTCATGAAAACTGAATGATGCCCTGAAGAAATTCAAAGGTGCGGTGCTTATGCTAGGAAAGTGAACGTAGGCGCCGGCCGTTGGATAATAGTACCTGATTCTCGGCGGCGTATGGGTATCGTTGTCATACTTGATAGCTAAGGATCGTCGATGGTGCTCGTGTTGCGGTTGAGTTTGGGCCGACTGTCACCGTCGCTGAAGCGGCTCCGGTGCTACGGTTGCGGCGCCTGTCGACATACAAGAAAGCTCATCTGTGGTAAGTGAACAGTTGCACGATAAAGAGAAAAACCGAAGGATTACAAATCGAAATAACCTGATGAGGCTGCGGCGTCGGTAAAGCAGGGCCGGTGGAGTTGAATATGGCATCCGTGGAGCGGGTCCGGTGCAGTGGACGAAGGCTTCGGGCGCATTGTCTGATGCTTTCGGTGAGGCGGATTTGTTGCCGTGGACGAGGGCTTGTATGAAGGGCCAGCGAAGGGGCAGACGAGGGAGTCAGTGAAGGGCCTACCTGTGGTGGATGAGGGCGCCGGTTAAGCAGATCTGGTGCGGTGGACCATGATGGCGGTCAAGGAGATCTGGAGTGGTGGACAAGCCAGTCGCTAAAGCGGCTCTAGTGAAGTGGTGAGTTGGCAGTTGGGGGTTCCAAGGTGCTGAAGGTAGAACCGGCGGGGTGTGAGGTCCACCGCTGCGGTAGAGGACTAGATTCGGCGGCTTGCCGTGGTTGGGGGGTCGGGGAGGGGAAGGGGAGGGGCTTTGGGGAAGAATGTTGGCGACAAAGAGGGGAAAACAATGGAGTTACCAAAGCAGCCCTTTTCCATTCATGTGGCAGTGGTAAAACAAGAATATCACAGGGCTAAACTTTCGGGCGCGTGATATTTTGATGTGAGCGGGAAGTTTGAAAGCTTTTGGCGCCTAAAATTATAAGTATACTTCTCTCGTACGGCCGACTATGATATCATGGCCGACAATTTGTTTGTTTTGCATAAAAAAAATGTGCAAGTTTTGAAAATCAATGTCTCCAACTCAAACTTAGATTGTCCATTCAATTCAAATATTGATCATTGAGCTACTACAAGCAAATACCATCATACGGTCCAATTCAAATGAAATTCCAAATGTGTTTATCCTAAATATGATGATAAAAGCAAAAATGTGTATGTGTATGAATAAAGTGGATGATCATAAAGTTTGAACATGCCCGTATGTGTATATCTCTAGGTTTGATATATGAATTTGAAATCACGAAATCCCGGCTTAAAAAATGTACCTCCGTTTAAATGAATTACAAAAGCTAATGATGGAGTCGAATTCCAAAATTCCAATCTTAGGTTTGTAATTCTGGTACATCAAGGTATATCACGCATGTTCAAAAGTACCGTTATCTCATAGCACAAACTGTGAAACAAATTGATCAACCATGAGTGCACAATATCTCAATTACTCTAAAGTCCCTCAATTATAGACACCTCACTCTTTATCTGAAGTCAACCCCCCCCACCACACGCACAGACATAGAGAGAAGTCGTTCTCTCCCCCAAACACCAACACACGAGCACATTAACACCCTCTCTCTTGTAAAGTCCGGACCCCAACATAGGTCTTTATCACTTTGTCTCTCGGGCATGCACACATCTCTTCCCTCACTCTCTAGGTCTCCCGCTATCTCTCTTACCCAAGCACACGCACTATGAAGAGTGTATATTTCCCATACACACAAAACGTCGCCCCCAAACGTCTATCTCCCTAGTTATGTGGTTCTCGCGCACTCACCTCACACACCACCCCACTGCAAACAAGCACGCTTTGTCTCCTTGTGCACCACTCTCCTCTTTCTATCTCTCCCACATGCAGACCCGCCCCAGCTCCTTCCCTATATACATATATGTCGTGACTCTTTGCATAGCTCCCTAATGTATAATCGTTCTCGATTTCTCGCATTGTTCTCTACACCATCTATTCTAGATATCTCATGAAGTCCCTATCACACACACGATGACTCGCTTCCCTTGCGCCTCCGTTCATAGGCCAATTTCAGACAACATGGGCATTGTCTCCCTATCTATACGCCATTTATCGACACAAACGACCCCTCTCGCCCCCTCTCTTCCTCTCTCTCTCTCTCTCTCTCTCTCTCTCTCTCTCTCTCTCTGTCGCTAGCTCTCTCTTTCTCTCGCTCTCACACACCTCTCCCACACACACACACACTCGATGTCTCTTCCAAATAGTCTGCTCCCCCCGCCCGCACCCGTGCGATCTCGCTACTACACATGTCACACCATTCCCCCTTCCCTTATACTAGGTTTACATCATCATGGTCTCTCTACTCCACATACACTCTCTCCCCATCACGCATAAATGCGTGCACAAACACACACAAACACGCACAAACACCCATTTATCTGGATCCTCATCCCTCCCCATGTCCGCATGTGTATCTCACACACTCACTCTCTAATTATGTCAGGACCCCGATTCCAAGTCACATGAATCTAGCCGGTAACACCTCATATCACTTTGCGGCCTCACGCATGGTATTCCCACGGGTGTCGCATTACCATGGCCCGGGACCGTTTGCGCCTTTTGGCTCACGTATATGATAGTGTCGCTAGCATCCATATGATAGAGAACCCGGGCCGACATGGCTAGTCGTGAACCCAAAGCGACACTAACCCATGGGGACATGCATACATGAACTGGGCTGTAGCACTGGGCTAACAGGACTCCGGGAACCCGGGCTGTAGCAGGCTAGGCAGGACTCCGGATGTCACCGCGTGACATTTCCCCGAAGGGACAGACTCAGGAACGAAGTGAAACACATGCCGCCACCAAGTGTCCAGAGCAGTAGTGCTGGGCTAGCAGGACTCCGGTGAACCGGGCTGTAGCGGACTACTATCGCTTAGGAAGCACTAGACTACATTTCCCCATAAGAGAGGCTGCCAAGGATAAACAACTAGATTGTCGGATCCCACACATACCAAATATTTCAAACATACACACAATATGCTCAATATGTGTAAATACAACATGGCATCACAACATAACTCTACGACTCAAAGTATTTATTCATTAGGCTCCGGGAAGCGAGATATTACAAACATGGGTTTCTCGACCCAGCATTCAGAGCATACAAGTCAAACACATGCGGAAGCTTAACATGTCTGAGTACAGACAACTATAAATGAAAAAGGCTGAGAAGCCTGACTAACTACCAGATCCGCCGAGGGCACAAGATCGTTCTTGAGGTAACAAGCTAAACGTCAAGTCCACGGAACTACTAGCGAGACCGACATCTCTCTCGCAAAACATAAAATAAGCAAACGTGAGTACAAATGTACTCAAAGCAAGACTTACATCGTAACTAGCTACATATGCATCATTATCAACAAGGGGTGGTGGAGTTTGACCGCAAAGAAGCCAGCTTTGACTCGGTGGCTATCCTGAACTACGACTGCAAGTAACTCTTTTGAGGTGGCGCACACGAGTCCACATATTCACCATTCAATACACCACTATGGATTCGATCCCGCCTTCCTACGATAACGCCATCCATAGCACTCACGCTTATCTTGCGCATTTTAGAGTATCCACTTTCACTTGTCTATGAACTGATATAGGCAACCCAGAAGTCCTTTTCCGTGGACACGGCTATTCAAATAGATCATATTAACCTTGCAGGGGTGTACTTCTTCACACACGCTCTCGCCACTTACCGCCATGTACACGTCATGTATCTCGGCAACCTTCAAGCGGAAGCCTGGTGAGGGTGTCGGCCACGGCCTACCTAAACACTCAAGTCCCTAGTCTAGTTTTATTGCCTATTCGGGTTCCATCTGCAGGGAGTGCGGCTGAGGTTTGCACTAACGGCCCCGAATGATGTGTGCAGGGTTCCCGAGACACCAAACGGGCGCTCGGTACACCGGGCCACGTGCCTACCGCAACACAGCCCACCCCTAAGGACAGCACAGGCGGCCCCCAAAGATGCTACAAACACCAGAGACTACTTTGCAACTCCCGGACAAAGGACAAGGGTGGTTAAGAAGCCGAGAGAGTCAATTAAGGATCCCAATGTGTGGTAGTAACTGTTCATGGATCACAAACACAGAACTCAGTTCCCGAGGACGGCTTCAATGAGACAACCCACCATGTACTCCTACATGGCCTCTCACCGCTACCTTTACCAAATCGTGTTCACACACTTAGCTCACACACAGTAGGACATGTTTACACACCTCCGATTCATCCTCGATGAATCAGACCTGACTCAACTCTAAGCAGTAGCAGGCATGACAACAAGCATGAATGAGTAGGCACAACAGGGCTCAAACAACTCCTACTCATGCTAGTGGGTTTCATCTATTTACTGTGGAATGACAGGTCATGCAGAGGATAAAGGGGTTCATCTACCGCAGCATGTAACAGTTGAATCGTTGTTGTCCTAATGCAGTAAAAGAGAGCAGGAGTGAGAGAGTGGGATTGTATCGGAATGAACAAGTTGGTTTTGCTTGCGTGGCACTTCTGAAGATATTATAGTTCTTCATCGGTGTCATCGAACAATCGTCGGAACATCGTCTACTGAGAGGGGACAAACACCGGCAACAGAGAAAGAACGCAATCAATGCAATGCGACAATATGATGCATGATCATGACATGGCAATATGATGTGTGATAGGTCTAATGCAACTTGGGACAGAAAGGTTTGAGTCCATTTGAATCAAGGATTCAAATGGTCACCCAAAATAATAAGTGATATAAGTGCATTAGCTTATTTCACCTAAACAGCAAGTTTAAGGTGTTCTGACATCCATGAAACTAGTACAGATGGAAAGATTGGATTTTTCTGATCATTTTTCATATATAATTTGTTTGATTTGGAGTTACGGTTGAATTTCTATGATTTTTAGAAGTTAGCTCTATTTTTTGGAATTTCCTGAATAAGAATAAATCCAGTAAATGATTTATTGCGTCAGCATTGCGCCAGGGCGACGTCATAAAGACAACAGCGGCTGGTCCAGGTCAAACTTGACCAGTGGGATCCACTAGTCAGTGACCCAGTGCTGCGTAGAGTCACAGACAAGTGGGGTCAGGTCTACGGCCACATCAACAAGTCAGCCCTGACGCGTGGGTCCACTGGTTTTGTTAATTAATCTAACTTAAATCTAACTAGCGGCTTAATTAGGCAGCAGAGCCCGCTGTCAGTGTCTAGAGAGTTAATTGAGCGGTTATTAGCACCTAAGTAAGCATCCACGTCAGCCCGCCGGAGTTTTGGCCGGCGGCGACCAACAACGCGGGGGCGACTCGCCGGACTTGCGCTATGAGCGGCGGCTGGACGCGCGGAGACCACCGGGGCGTAGCCCGTCGTTGTCCGCATCCAGGGAAGCAGGTGGGAGGAGCTGGGGAGGTCGGAGCTCGCCGGAGCGGAGCTCGCGGTGGCGCCGGAGCTCGGCTCGAGCAGCAGAAGGGGCTAGAGGCGTAGGAGGGCAGGGGAGTAGGGGGGGGGGGAACGATGGCGGGGCTCACAGCGGTGTCGTGGGGGCTGTTCTTCGGCTCGGGGGAGGCGCCGGAGAAGACGGGCGATCTCGGGCGGCCGACGATGAGGATGACGGCGATGGCGGCTCCTCGGGGTGCTCCGGCTTGCGTGGATGAGGGAGACGATGCAGGGAAACGGCGCGGAGCTCGTGGGTACGACGAGAGAGCGAGGGGGAGGCGGTAGCTACGGCTACGGCTGCGGCCAACGGCGGCGATGGGCGGGTTCGGTGGCGTAGTAGGGAGAGAGCAGAGGAGGGAGAGAGGTCCAGGGAGAGAGGAGAGGGGCTAGGGGCTGCGTGGCGTCGCCTGGTGCAACGAGGAGGAGCCAGGCAGGCTGGGAGGGAGGAGGTGGAGGCCTCGGGCGCGCTGGCGTCGACACGCCTCTGCCTACTGGCAGAGGTTGAAGACAACCGCTTCGCCCTGGTGGGCTGGGCCTCAGCTACAATGCTGGGCCAGCTGGGCTGCCAGGTGAGCGCAAGGTAAGCTCTCTCTCTGGTTTCTGTATTTTAATTTCTATTTTCTATTATTTTGTAATCTTTAGGGCTTTATTAAAAATACCAAAACGTTTCCAAAAATCCTGAAAATATTTGTGGGCAGCAACTGAGTTATTTCAGAGGCCCTCATCTGTTTTCAGAATTTTTGAAGCATTTAAACTTATTTATAGAATTTAAATGCCCCAAATCAAATACATATGATTTAAATCAAAAATCCAGGATGACCTAAAAATATGTCCATCATTGTTGGCAGAGGTTTTTACCTTTATCAAAAATCATGAACATTTTCAAAGGGCATTTTGGATTCATTGAAAATGATGGTTTTTTTATTTGAACATAGTTGAATTCTTTCTGATGCTAGGGTTTGATCAATCCCCATTTCAATTTAAATGGAATTTAAACATGATGCAACAAGATGCAAACACTAGGCAACACCAGAACTAGGGATGTGACAACTCGCCCCCACTAAACAAGAATCTCGTCCCGAGATTCGAGTCGTGAGGTAAGAAGTCAGAGGGTCACAAGCTAACACGATCTTCACAATCCAACTGTCCTTCTCTAAATGTTGATTCATTGCTTCATATTGATCTTGAAGTCTTTGCGTTCTAGATCTTCATCCAACTCGATGACGTTAGAAAGAAACTCTATCGGAAAGAATCATTGAAACTCTCCATACCCGGCTAAGGCAATTCACAACGATCGTTTGAAAGGGGTTCAGGGAAATGTCATACTCAGTTCGGAAAGGAAACGATGGTTATAGAACAACTCGGCAAACGGAAGGCACATTCCAATTGATACCGAGGATATAACCTAGTGACTGAGTGTGCTCTCAAGAACATGAGCATTTCCATAATCATCAAGGTTTTACCAACATCCGTGCCGAGGATCCTGGCAACACATCTTACTACCATGATGAATAATGATGGATGATGCGAATACAAAGGAAGATAACACCTTCTCATACTTCCCCTTAGCGAGGCCAAGAGAATGAAATCTGGATGATCGACCGAGAGACATTTAGCACTCCGCTTCTGATGTTCTCCCTGATGTTCTAGCTTCCACGATCATGCTTAAAAGCATCGACATGGCCATCAAGCAAAGGTCGGACTTTGAGAGCACAAAAATCCATAAGGAACAACTTGTGGAATAAGTCATACCAAATCCTCATGGAGAAGGGTTGAATTGCTTGTTCAAGATACTACAATAATAGATCTTCCGGCTAGGTGTGTCGGCCAGAACATCAACCTCGTCGGGACCTACATCATTGTCGGATTTCGGGTTCCGGCAGACCCTTAAGGTTCGAACTATGGGGTGCGCGCGGAGATCCAACCCTCCACCGTCTCGTACCTCGCCGAATCGCTGGGACCTAAACTACTGAAAAGAACAACAGAAGAGACGGAAGATTTATACTAGTTCGGGCCACCGTTGTGGTGTAATACCCTACTCTAGTTTGTGGTGTGGTGGATTGCCTCTTGGGCTGATGAAGAACAGTACAGGGAAGAACAGCCTCGCGAGGGTCTGTTCTTGGTGGGTGTGATGAACTGCTAGGTGGTGCTCCGTCGCCCTATCTACTGGTTCCTTGGTGAGGATCCCGATCTCATATCGGAGGGCCGATCCCAGATCCCCCTCTCTGAGTGTGGCTACTCCTATTTATAGGCGAAGGCCCTGGGCCTCTTCCCAAATATTGAGCGGGAAGGGCGCCAACAATTGTCCATTTTGAAGGGGAACAACGGGTACACTTATCCTGACTAAAGTTGGTCCTCGCCTGCCAAAGGCTACTGGTGATGGCCTTTGCTTGGGCTCCACGATGACTCCCTTCCAGCCGCTGGGGCTGGTCTTGGTCTTGTTGCACCAACGGATGCCTTTGCTCGATGCTCTACTTTGTGCTTGCTCCCTTTGCACCAAAGAGGAAAGGAGGGGCAGGCGGCTGGGCGCTCGGATCGGCGCCCTTGGTCGTCATGGCTTGCGTCATGGGCACCTCGCGAGGTACCCTGCCTTGAACTCTCCGCCTCCTCATGAGCCAACCCGACGAGGCCGTGCTCGAGGAAGCTCATGGTCGCCCACCTCATGAGGCTTGGCCCCTCGCGAGGGTCTTGAGCTTGTGTTGATGAAGATGGGTCGCCCTGGCCTCCTTTGAGCCACGCCGCAGGCCGCAGTGAGCAAGTCTAGGGACCCCTGCTCCTGAACACCGACAAGAGCCCCGGCCCACGGGCGCCGCCGAACTTGGCCGGGCAGAGAGGCGAAAGGGCAAGTGCGAAGCATCGCGGGCCCTAACAGCCTGCGGCCTTGGGCGATGCGTGGCAGTTGATTGGACGTGGGCGACACTGTTCCCCCACGCATCCTTATTTCGAGCCTTTCTAGGCGGACACGCTGCTGCACACATCCGTTCCCCTCTTTGCTGCTTGTGCGCTCCAGTCCTTCGCCCTCTCGAACTCCAGCTTCCATTTCCAATCCAATCTCGAATCTCCCCCTCCCCCTTTCAATCGCCATGGCTCCGACGAAGAAGGGGAAAGGGAAGAAACCTGTGCCTCCGCCTCGCCGCCGCGGCCTCCTCAATTGTCGACCCGTCGATCATACTCAATCTGGAGGGGTTGGGCAAGGTTAGTTCAGCTCTGGCCACCTCCTTCAACGAATGCGGGAGGACGACGGCTTGGCCCGCGTCCCACTTCGCCATCGACAGGATAGTCACCGAGGTCCGGTATTTCGCTGACGCTCTGTGGGCGGGGCTGGTTCCCCCCTTCTCTGACTTCTTCAATGTCGTGCTTTCCCACTATCAGATCCACATGATGCATTTGGGTCCTGAGTCCATTACTCTCCTCTCGGTCTTCGCCTTCGTTTGCGAAGCAATGATGGGCATCCTTCCCTCGATTGCCTTGCTGCGCCACTTCTTCTCTCTGCGCCTTGTCGACCCCACTCAATGCTCGGCGTGCGTGAGCTTCGTCGCCGCGCCCGAGACAGCGGCGTCAGGGATTGACTTCAGCTTGCCTCCGCCCGCGGCTGAGTTCCGCGAGAGGTGGTTGTACGTGGATGTGGGGTTGCCCAGCCCCCTGCTATCGGAGCCAACCTCGCCCGCTGTCCCCAATTCAGGCTGGGGCCAGGAGACGCTTTCAAGCCCTCGGCTCATCTTTGTCTGGCGCCGCATCGCGTTCCTGAGGTCGCTTGTTGTAACATCGCCCAAGGTGGTGAAGGAGTTCCTGATGCGCCACATTGCTCCTCTCCAACGCCATCCCACCGGATGTGGGCCTTCAACGGGCCTGGTGATCGTATGAGGCTCCAGGAAGAAGACCTGACGCCTGAAGCGCTAAGGAAAGTGCTCCTGGTCCTGACTGGCGACCCTAACCCCGGTGGCATCCGGCATGAAGGGGCCTTGCTGTACCTCTGCCGGAACAGGGGTGATTTGGTGAACCAGATGCCTATCTTCGATGAATGGGGGCCGCGCCCCGCTGGTCTCCAGGGGCCTCGCGAGAATCCAGTGGTGGTGACAGCCCTTCCAGTCGGCCAAGGCGGCTCCTCCTCGAGTGGCGGAGCAGGGAGGCACGAGCCGCCAGAGGCCGAAGGGACCCCCGCCGGGGTGACAGCGTCGGGCGATGCTCGTGAGGGGGCAGCTCCTGAGGCTCATGCCGCTGCGGCTGAGGGCGGCAGGCAGCCGCCCGCAGCGCCCGCGGATGGAGCCCCCGAGGCCCCTGCTGCTTCTCTTGGTGAGGCGACTAGCAGCGCGTGTCAGGCAGACGCCCCTGACGCAAGTTGTCTTGATGCTTCTCCCTCACCGCAGGCTGATCCCTGCACTCAAATCTTGGATCGTTTCCGCGTGAACTTCGAGGCCCTCCGGAAGAGAAGGGAGGCCCTGGGCGATGACTACCCTTGTCGCCTGCTGAAGCGTAGGAAGTACTTCGCCACTGATGAGTAAGCCTTCTCCTTCTCTAGCTCCTGATTTTTCTGCTGCTTGTACTGATCCTTGCCCTGCAGGCCCCTTCCTGCCGAGCTCACGGAGACGGGTGAGGAGCCGTCCTCCCCGGCTTCACCCCCTCCCCCGTCCGTGAGTGCTCCAAGCAGTGGAGCCCTGGTGGTGAGGGCGACCGGGGAGGTGAACCGTCCCGAGGCGCGTCGTGGCCCTGCGCGCCTCGCGATCCTTCCTCGAGAGCCTTCCCGAGGCATAGCTAGCCTGCCGTGGGCTTCTCGCCTGGTCGTGGACGGCGACTGGCTGAGGCGACTACTGCGCCCCTCGTTTGGGGATGGGCTGGCCCCAGGCCGGGCTTCTGGCGCGGCGTGCCCGGGCTGTCGCGAGGGTGCCAGCCCCAGCCTGCCCGGAGGGGAGTGCTGATTCGTGGCTCCCGGCGCCCGTCTGGGGCGGTTGATGGTGTGGAGGACGTGCTCGAGCGCGCCCGGGAGCACCGCGCCCTTCGCCAAGGATTTCTTCGAAGGGCGGCTGACACGGTGAGCCTTCTTGGTGAAGAGCTTGATGACGAAGACGCGCGCCTTGAGGCCGAGGGCCTGCGCCTGGCCGCAGAGAGGAGTGAGCTGGAGGGCGCTGCCGCCCTTGCGCGCCACCCGCGTGATATTGTTGATGAAGAGGCCAAGGCGTCGCTGGCAGCCTCTCGGGAGGCCTGTTCTCGGGCCATCGAGGAGGCCCGGGAAGCTAACAGGCGACGAGAGGCAGCAGAGGAGCGGGCACGGGAACTCCTGGCCCGGTGTCACTCGTTGGAGGAGCAAGTGGAGCTGCGCGAGGCAGCCCTCGCGTCGATGAAGGTGGCCTCCGGCGACCCGGCGGAGCTCCAGAAGCGTGAGGAGGCGTTGACGCTTGAAGCCGCCAAACGCGCGCGCGAGTACGAGCGCTTGGACACGAGGGAGCGCTTGGCGATGCGGTCAGAGGATGAGGTCGCTGCACGTGAAGCCCGCGTCCTGGAGAGGTCGGGCGCCGAGTGGCGGCGGCGCGCTCGAACCTCGAGCGCGAGTTTGAGGAGCGGCTGGGGTTGATCAAGGCCGAGGCTGAGGGCAGGACTGCTGCCTTGAGGGCCAAGCTGGAGGAGGCGACGCGGCGGGCCGATGCTCTTCGGGCCGCCCTCGAGGTGGCGCAGAGGGAGTCCACCACCTCTTAGGCCGAGGCGCTCCTTCTTCGCCAACGGGTGGAGGAGGCCGAGGCCGTCGCGCGCCAGAATGCGGACGAGATGCGTCAGCGGCGAATCCTGGAGCATGAGCACCGTCCCATGCTCGCCACGCTCCGGGAAAGAGCCAACGCAGCCTTGGATAATATCTGCGAGGCGGCAGTAGGCGAGCCGCACGCGGTTAACTACACCGGCAACCTTCAGTTCTTCACCGACGTGGTGGCGCGGCTGGAGGCGCGGTCGGTCAGGGCCAAGAGGTTGGTGGAGGAGAGGAGCCGCGCGCTGCTCGGGCGCGCCTTCTCTCGTGTCTTCAGCCATCTCTGGGACATGGACCCCACTTCGATTTTGATGCAGTTATCGCCCGATTCCTCAGCCGTCCGGGCGACTGGCGACTTGGTGGAAGACAACGTGGATGCCCTCGTCCGGGCCTTCGCTTCGGACGACGACGGCGTGATCGTGGTCGCTGATGAGGGCAGCGTGGTGAACGGCCCTGACGCCGCCGATGACCCCGCAGACAGTGACGGCGAGGCCAGCGACGCCAAAGAACGGCTCGGGAGGTGCTCCCGAGGACGCATTGGGGATTTATCCGACTGATTATGTATTGTCCTTGCTCCATTACCCTGCATGAATAGAACTCAGGTTTTGGCCTGATGGTTGTGAGAGCATTTTGGGAGGGGGAGCCCCTCTTGTAAAACTTGTGTTCATCATATTAGCAGGTGTTACATCGCCCATACGCCCGCGCCAAGTGGTTGGCTAAGCGACGCGCTAGTTGGCTGGTTTACCTTTGATTCGTACGAGCCCCGAGATAGCCTGTGGGAGGCCGAGGCGATTTGAGTGTCTCCCGATCGAATCCGTAGGACCTGCAGTAAAAACCCTCCGGAGAGGATGCGGCGGCGACAGGCTGGGCTGCGCGTAAGCTAGGCCTGGCCCGGCTTGCGAGGGGCTCGCGAGGGGAGGCAGCTGGGGCGGAGTTGTAACCGAAACGCGAGAGATTTGCCTGAACGAGACTAAGCACCCCTTCCCCGAACACACGCAAATCTCAACTTCGAATCCAACTTAAATTCAGCGAGGGAAAATGACAATCAAATGGAAAGGCGAAGAAAGCAGAAGAAAAGCCGCGTCTGGCACCTAGTCTAGTCTTGGACGTCTTCTCACCAGCACGGAGCTAAGTGCTGCCACTGGGCTTGGGAGGGAGCCCTGTGGCCCGAGGCCCGCACTCGAGACTCCGGCATGTACAACCCCACTCATTATTACGTGAGAGTGTCACGGTGCGGCGAGCTTCACATGCACTGGGCCTTCTTCACAGGTACCGGCCTTGCTTCATATCGCCAGACGAAGGCCCCGCCTTGCGCCACACTCTAGTGCCACCAACGACGACCGAAAACCAGGACGCCGCCGGTGGGGTAGAGCGGTCGCCAGCGGTTCCCCCGACGACCACGGGTCCTCCGCCAGGGGCAGGCCCTAAGGCACCTCCCCAGCAGAGGGCCTACCTCCTGAGAACGCTTTGCTCCGAACGCCGCGGTGGTGATGTCGGGTATCTGCCCCTCTCTGGCAGCCCCCTGCGCCCCCTCCCGAGGGGTAGGAGACTGTGGGAGCGGGGCAGCCGCTCGTCGTGGCGACCTGTACCTCCTGCGACCTATGGTTAGCGTATGTTTGCTCTTGAGGAAGTAGCGGTACCCGATAATCGTCGCCCCCTGCGTGACCAGTGGGACCGTCTTGAGGCTCCTGGAAGAGCGCAGCTTCTGGTGCCTCATCCCCCCAGCTTGGGCTGAGGAGCGAGTCTTGTTCTCCCTCATGCGGGTGCCCTTGGTCCATCATGTGGGGCACGTATTCTTCCGGCGCCGTCATCCTGAAGGCCACGCCGTAGTGCTGAGCGTGTCTTGCTGCTCTGCTTGACGCGCCCGTCGTAGGGTGGTGGCGCAGCCAGTCCACCAGGCCGTGGAGTTACGCCGAGTCCTTCTTCTCCAAGGGCCGGGCGGGGCAACCCCGCCGCCGCCCGGCCAATGACAGCTTTCGCCGGTGTTGGAGTAGCTTTGGAGCCCGAGCGCGTGTAGCCCGTGCGGGCCGCCTGGGCTGAGATGGAAGCTGGGTGCAGAAGGGTGAGCCTCGAGGCGGCGGCCAGAGCTCGCCACCCGCTCCCAGAGCACGCCGCGGCCGCCCTCCAAAGAGCTCGCCTGCAGCAGCTCTCGGGCCACCGTGAGTGCGGCCTTGAGTTCGCCTTTGCTCCGGCGGGTGTACGGTGACGTGGTCGCGGCGTGATTGGAGGCCCTTGCTGCCGACCGTGCCTGCCGCGGCGTGAGAGCCGTCGGAGCCTGTCCGTGTCGCCCGCGGCCCGCAGCGCCCTGCGGACCGCGAGCTGCCCGAGGCACGGGGTCGCCCGATGCGAGCGGCTCTGCGTGGGCGGGCCACGCCGCCCAAGGATCTGGGTTTCCCGCTTGGTCGCTGGACATGGTGATGGCGATGCGACGGGACACGAGGTGGCAGAAGGCGGATTCCGGCGCACCCCTACCTAGCGCGCCAAATGTCAGATTTTGGGTTCCGGCAGACCTTTAAGGTTTGAACTCTGGGTTGCGCGCGGAGATCCAACCCTCCACCGTCTCGTACCTCGCCGAATCGCTGGGACCTAAACTACTGAAAAGAACAACACAAGAGACGCATGATTTATACTAGTTCGGGCCACCGTTGTGGTGTAATACCCTACTCTAGTTTGTGGTGTGGTGGATTGCCTCTTGGGCTGATGAAGAACAGTACAGGGAAGAACAACCTCGCGAGGGTCTGTTCTTGGTGGGTGTGATGAACTGCTAGGTGGTGCTCCGTCGCCCTATCTACTGGTTCCTTGGTGAGGATCCCGATCTCATACCGGAGGGCCGATCCCAGATCCCCCTCTCTGAGTGTGGCTACTCCTATTTATAGGCGAAGGCCCTGGGCCTCTTCCCAAATATTGAATGGGAAGGGCGCCAACAATTGGCCATTTTGAAGGGGAACAACGGGTACACTTATCGACTAAAGTTGGTCCTCGCCGCCAAAGGCTCGTGATGACGCCTGCTTGGGCTCCACGATGACTCCCTTCCAGCCGTTGGGGCTGGTCTTGGTCTTGTTGCATCGAAACGGATGCCTTTGCTCGATGCTCTCGCCTGCGCTTGCTCCCTTTGCACCAAAGAGGAAAGGAGGACGCTGCGCGGGCTCGCGCCCGACTGGCACCCTTGGTCGTCATGGGTTGCGTCATGGGCACCTCGCGAGGTACCCTGCCTTGAACTCTCCGCCTCCTCATGAGCCAACCTGACGAGGCCGTGCCTGAGGAAGCTCCTGGTTGTCCGCCCCGCGAGGCTTGGCCCCTCGCGAGGGTCTTGATCTTGTGTTGATGAAGATGGGCCGTCCTGGGCCTCCTTTGAGCCACGCCGCAGGCCGCAGGCAGTCAAGTCTGGGGACCCCCGTTCCCAGAACGCCGACAATCATAGATCTTGGAAATGTTCCAGCCATCATATCTGCCTGAGATTCAGATCTGGCTGTTAACCGCATTTTTCAGACATCATGTCTGGAAAAGAAATTTTGCAACACAAATCGACAAGACGATGTTGCGAGATTCTCAAGAAATGAACTACAATAGCAAACTCCAAAACATGAGCTAGTTCTGCTACATACATGTGAACATGATGTCCAAGACAAGCATGACCACATAGTAGTCTTATGATAAAACACTACAGAGTTCAGGTGGGGAACCATAATCGAGGATATCGAAGTCCTTACATAAGTCTTGCTCTTAAGAAGGAACTTCTTCTCCTTGAACAAATCAATCAGTGGCTTGGTGTGCTAGAAATACATATAGAATGAAGGTTGCAAGTCTTCAATCCACAGAATACTTTGCACGTATGCATGACTGATTTGGGATGATTCCAGAGGAAACAAAACAATCCTTCTCGGATCCACAGCGGCAACTTACATCAAGTGCACGTGATTTAGAGAAAGTCGCTCCTTTCATCCAAGCATATGCTTCATGAACGGGACATGAAGATAATGCTTATAAAGTTTCCAATACTAGCTAGATGTTCAACACAAATCATGGAGAAGATAACAATGATGCTGATGGGCTCAACAACAATTCATCCAGGTTTCCATATAAATGGAATTCCATAATTATGTGAACACGGTGGTAGCATTGGTCAGACAAAAGGATATAATGGTGTATGCCCGAGGAATCAACCACGAGTAAGACAACATTATGAATATCGTTGGTTCTAACTTGATTTGACGATAGCCCACACTCAAATCAAGGTTTGGACAAGACAATAGATTCAACAACTGATCACGGGGATCAGTAGATGAAGATATCATCTTTCTTCAACACACACACACAAGAATATCCCTTTGGAACGAACTAAGTTAGGCAAGCTTTTATCTTCCAACTCTCCAAGTTGTCGTCCAACTTAGCCAACTAGCTAAGGGGTATCCAACACAGATTCTTTGAGAAAGGGTGGTTACAAGAAAACCAACTTGATCACGAACTCAACATAGCGGTCAGGTGACAACCTGGTAATACTTCCGAGAAGATATTCGGAAAATCACGAACCACCGATATGTTACTAAGCTCGAGAACAATCTTGCTTTTCAGAGCAAGAAGATATGATCAAATAAGCAAGGGATTGATTAATCCTAACTCATTGATCGAAGAGTGCACCAGAAATAAGGACTAGGTTGCACAATCTATCTTAGAATGATGATTCAATACCAACACGCTAAGAATGAGATTATTGTCCATTAACTACCAAGCAACGGGGTTGCTAGCAGTATTGAGTTCACACATCACGATTCACTTGTCGGCATTCCGGTTGCAACAACACGGAACCGAGGAATGAATAATGATGGCGAGAAGTATCACTGCATCAAGAGTTCATAGAATGGTGTGCAATTCTCATGACAATCCTGACACATAGAAGGTAATACTTCAAGGTAGAATGGACCAGAAGCTGGATTGGCATTTTGATCTATGGAATACAATTTCTTTGACCTAATCCTGGATATGGATGGGATTCTAGAGTTTGTTTCTCCTAGTCATTCCGGATTAGAATGGCTTGACGGACCACAAGAGTAGTAGGCATCGATGAACGAACGCACGCATACTCTTGACTAACAATTGATAGACGAAGGTCAGAAGACAAACTAAAGGGGGACAACTCAAAGGAACATATGATTTTCTGAGTTGTGGGTGCATAGATTAGTATGTCGAACCAAGTTCAACATTTCTTCCGGATAACCCATGCGGAAAGGTAGGACTGGCAGATTCACAACATAGGATAGGAAACTCATTGAGAGCACTCTTGTTGTGATCTTTCGGTTCAAGAGAACTTCTGCCAAAATAGTTCCATGTATTGGAAGAAGGAAATACCACGGACCTCGAGGACTATCACAAAAGTTACTAATAACCTAAAGGTACGAGCAACACTATCAACATGAGATAAGTGGAGTGAATTTTGGGTTCAAAACCCAGGAGTAGAATACCTACTACTAGGTAGCATCACGGAATGCTTTCGGGAATAACGGCCAGAATCTTCACAATGGGAACACAAAACATTGCTAGATTACTAGGTGACTCCCTAAACACCTAGGGTCATAATAATCGCTCCAACATATATGTCAAGGCAATAAATTACCTCAGCGCAACAGTTAGTGTGCTTATACTGACCATAAAGGTCATCGAGAATGGAAAGAAAGGATTTGCAAATGCATCAGACTACTTAGAAACCTGGGATGACTCAGACAGCATAACGGCTGTAAATGCTCAAAATGATTTGAGACATCCTGCAAAATTGGTGGCATAACCACTCAGAAGCACAATAACAAGGTTCCGAGACAAACTATGAACACACGGAAGTAGTAGAAACTGAACTGGAGCTTAAAATCAACAATCTTAAAGGTCTATGGATTAGTAACACGTCATCCTGATAGATAGATAAGAAGCCTAGTTCTTAAACCCCGTAGAAAAGAGGAGGATGACTCAGATCAGAAGGCCATGAGGTATAAGGAGTAAAAAGGGCCTTACGTTCCCTTCCACAATCAATTCCCTTATATAACTAAAGCATTTCTAGACTCAACTTCGACCAGTTTGGCTTGGTAATCCTACAGGCAGTCAGGCTCTGATAGCAAAGCTGTCAGGACCCCGATTCCAAGTCACATCAATCTAGCCGGTAACACCTCACATCACTTTGCGGCCTCACGAACAGTATTCCCACGGTTGTCGCCTTACCATGGCCCGGGACCGTTTGCGCCTTTTGGCTCACGTATATGATAGTGTCGCTAGCATCCATATGACAGAGAACCCGGGCCGACATGGCTAGTCGTGAACCCAAAGCGGCACTAATCCATGGGGATAGGCATACATGAATCACATCGAGCATGTCGGTCGTGACATGTGAATCCGGGCTGTAGCACTGGCTAACAGGACTCCGGGAACCCGGGCTGTAGCAGGCTAGGCAGGACTCAGATGTCACCGTGACATTTCCTCGAAGGGATGTACCACGAGAACGAAGTTAAACACATGCCGGCCAGTCAAGTGTCCTGAGCAGTAGTGCTGGGCTAGCAGGACTCCGGTGAACCGGGCTATAGCGGACTACTATCGCTCATTAAGCACTAGACTACATTTCCCCATAAGAGAGGCTGCCAAGGATAAACAACTAGATTATCGGATCCTACACATACCAAGCATTTCAAACATACACACAATATGCTCAATATGTGTAAATACAACATGGCATCACAACATAACTCTACGACTCAAAGTATTTATTCATTAGGCTCCCGGAAGCGAGATATTACAAACATGGGTCTCTCGACCCAGCATTCAGAGCATACAAGTCAAACACATGCGGAAGCTTAACATGTCTAAGTACAGACAACTATAAATGAAAAAGGCTGAGAAGCCTGACTATCTACCAGATCCTGCCGAGGGCACAAGATCGTAGCTGAGGTAACAAGCTAAACGTCGAAGTCCACGCGGAACTACTAGCGAGACTGACATCTCTCTGCAAAACATAAAATAAGCAAACGTGAGTACAAATGTACTCAGCAAGACTTATATCAGAACTAGCTACATATGCATCATTATCTACAAGGGGGGTGGTGGAGTTTGACTGCAGCAAGCCAGCTTTGACTCGGTGGCTATCCTGAACTACGACTGCAAGTAACACTTTTGAGGTGGCGCACACGAGTCCACATATTCACCATTCAATACACCACTTTGGATTCGATCCCGCCTTCCTACGAGAATGCCATCCATAGCACTCACGCTTATGCTGCGCATTTTAGAGTATCCACTTTCACTTGTCTATGAACTGATATAGGCAACCCAGAAGTTCTTTTCCGCGGACATGACTATTCGAATAGATCATATTAACCCTGCAGGGGTGTACTTCTTCACACACGCTCTCGCCACTTACGGCCGTGTACACGTCATGTATCTCGGCAACCTTCAAGTGGAAGCCTGGCGAGGGTATTAGCCACGGCCTACCTAAACACTCAAGTCCCTAGTCCAGGTTTATCGCCTATTCGGGTTCCATCCGCAGGGAGTCCGGCCGAGGTTTCCACTAACGGCCCCGAATGATGTGTGCTGGGTTCCCGGGACACCAAACGGGCGCTCGGTACACCGGGCCACGTGCCTACCGCAACACAGCCCACCCCTAAGGTCAGCGCCGCGTGCGGCCCCCAGCATGCTACAAACACCAGAAACTACTTTGCAACTCCCGGACAAAGGACAAGGGTGGTTAAGAAGACGAGAGAGTCAATTAAGGATCCCAATGTGTGGTAGTAACTGTTCATGGATCACAAACACAGAACTCAGTTCCTGAGGACGGCTTCAATGAGACAACACACCATGTACTCCTACATGGCCTCTCACCGCTACCTTTACCAAATCGTGTTCACACACTTAGCTCACACACAGTAGGACATGTTTACACACCTCCGATTCATCCCCGATGAATCAGACCTGACTCAACTCTAAGCAGTAGCAGGCATGACAACAAGCATGAATGAGTAGGCACAACAAGGCTCAAAGAACTCCTACTCACGCTAGTGGGTTTCATCTATTTACTGTGGAATGACAGGTCATGCATAGGATAAAGGGGTTCATCTACCGCAGCATGTAACAGTTGAATCGTTGTTGTCCTAATGCAGTAAAAGAGAGCAGGAGTGAGAGAGTGGGATTTTATCGGAATGAACAAGGGGATTTTGCTTGCCTGGCACTTCTGAAGATATTATAGTTCTTAATCGGTGTCATCGAACAATCGTCGGAACGTCGTCTACTGAGAGGGGACAAACACCGGCAACAGAGAAAGAACGCAATCAATGCAATGAGACAATATGATGCATGATCATGACATGGCAATATGATGTGTGATAGGTCTAATGCAACTTGGGACAGAAAGGTTTGAGTCCATTTGAATAAAGGATTCAAATGATCACCCAAAATAATAAGTGATATAAGTGCATTAGCTTATTTCACCTAAACAGCAAGGTGAAATTGTTCTGACATGCATGAAATAAGAACAGATGGAAAGATTGGATTTTTTGGATCATTTTTCATATATAATTTGTTTGATTTGGAGTTACGGTTGAATTTCTATGATTTTTAGAAGTTAGCTCTATTTTCTGGAATTTCCTGAATAAGAATAAATCCAGTAAATGATTTATTGCGTCAGCATTGCGTCAGGGCGACGTCATCAAGTCAATAGCGGCTGGTCCAGGTCAAACCTGACCAGTGGGGTCCACTAGTCAGTTACCCAGTGCTGCGTAGAGTCACAGACAGGTGGGGTCAGGTCAACGGCCACGTCAGCAAGTCAGCCCTAACGTGTGGGTCCGCTGGTTTTGTTAATTAATCTAACTTAAATCTAACTAGCGGCTTAATTAGGCAGCAGGGCCCACTGTCAGTGTATAGAGAGTTAATTGAGCGGTGATTAGTACCTAACTAAGCATCCACGTCAGCCAGCCGGAGTTTTGGCCGGCGGCGACCAACAACGCGGCGACGACTCGCCGGACTTGTGCTACGAGCGGCGGCTGGACTCCGTCGTCGTACGCATCCAGGGAAGCAGGTGGGAGGAGCTGGGAAGGTCGGAGCTCGCCGGAGTGGAGCTCGCGGCGGCGGCCGGGGCTCGGCTCGAGCAACAGAAGGGGCTAGAGGCGCAGGAGGGCAGGGGAGTAGGGGGGAACAACGGCAGGGCTCACAGTTGTGTCGTTGGGGGTGCTCTTCAGCTCGGGGGAGGCACCGGAGAAGACGGGTGATCGCCGGCGATCTCGGGCGGCCGACGATGAGGATGACGGTGATGGCGGATCCTCGGGGCGCTCCGGCTTGTGTGGATGAGGGAGACGATGCAGGGAAACAGCGCGGAGCTCGTGGGCACGACGAGAGAGCGAGTGGGAGGCGGTAGCTACGGCTGCGGCGAACGGCGGCGATGGGCAGGTTTGGTGGCGTAGTAGGGAGAGAGCACAGGAGGGAGAGAGGTCCAGGGAGAGGGGAGAGGGGCCAGGGCTGCATGGCGTCGCCTGGTGCATCGAGGAGGAGCCAGGCAGGCTGGGAGGGAGGAGCTGGAGGGCTCGGGCGCGCTGGCGTCAACACGCCTCTGCCTACTGGCAGAGGTTGAAGACGACCGCTTCGCCCTGGTGGGCTGGGCCTCAGCTACAGTGCTGGGCCAACTGGGCTGCCAGGTGAGCGCCAGGTAAGCTCTCTCTGTCTCTCTCTCTCTCTCTCTCTCTCTCTCTCTCTCTGGTTTCTCTATTTTAATTTCTGTTTTCTATTATTCTGTAATCTTTAGGGCTTTATTAAAAATACCAAAACGTTTCCAAAAATCCTGAAAATATTTGTGGGCAGCAACTAAGTTATTTTAGAGGCCCTCATCTGTTTTCAGAATTTTTGAAGCATTTAAACTTATTTATAGAATTTAAATGCCCCGAAAAGTACATATGATTTAAATCAAAAATCCAGGATGACCTAAAAATATGTCCATCATTGTTGGCAGAGGTTTTTACCTTTATCAAAAATCATGAACATTTTCAAAGGGCATTTTGGATTCATTGAAAATGATGATTTTTTTATTTGAACCTAGTTGAATTCTTTCTGATGCTAGGGTTTGATCAATCCCCATTTCAATTTAAATAGAATTTAAACATGATGCAACAAGATGTAAACACTAGGCAACACCAGAACTAGGGATGTGAGAAATTATGTGTATGTGTCTCCACGTTAGACAACACAAAGCCCCATGTACATGTCTCTCTCTATCCTCCACACACATAGACACAAAGAATGTGTTATCATTGCCTCAGTGTCTAACATATCACACACGCACACTATATCTCTCTCCCTCGCAAACACGCTCAACAAGGGTTTCCCCGTGAATAACTTACCGTCTATTCATCAACAGTCGTGGCAGTACAGCGAACACGAGATGTGAAAATAATAAATCTACACGTGCTTAGAGCAGCTAGTATGACTACTAGGACTAGAGCAAGCCAAAAACTGCGCCGCCGTCACCCCCTCCTTGTCCGTGACGGGAAAATCTTTGTTTTACACAGTCGAGAAGTCATTGTGCTAAGGCCCCACATGACGAGGCATTGAATAGAATGTAGATGCTAGTTTACGGAAGCAAGTATCGATAATACATTTGTATCTCCACACTTATATTTCTTCTCTTATAAAACACCGAGTTGGTGATGATGGTACGTGTGCCATCTTGCAATATAGACCGTCCGATCTATATCTGACGGATGGAAATTAAACTAAAAGATACCCGCACCTCTCCACATTTGCAGACAAGGCCTTCCCTCGTTCATCCTTATCTCCAACAAACCTCATTGTTGAGCAATTAAGAAAGGAAGCCTCTGGAACAACTGGCACAGTGGCCGCATTGCCGGCGTTGTCAATCCCCATGCCTCCGCCTCAGTCCGACCACCAACCACCACCACACCCCACTCCTATTCACCTTATCTCATATTTCTTGAGATATCATTAGTTTTACACATGGGATTACTCCCTTGAAGGGTCAATCACAACAAGTGTTTTATAAAAAATTGCATCTTGATGTTCCGTGCAATGCACGGATCTTGCTAGTGCTCCTACACAAGACTAAGTTGGTGATGCTGGTGTGTCTACCATCCGTCGTTTCTGACCATTAGATCTACATCTAACGATTGTGAGGTAAGTTGTTGCCTTTTCTCATCAACATCCCACTTGTCTACCAATTTGCAGAAAAACCCATAATTAGTATCTTAAAACCAACCACATCCCTCCCTGACCTCACCAAAACAGCCCTAGGAATATATTCTAATTCAAACATAATATATCTCTAGTGACACATGTATATAAAAATTAGAGTGTTTTGTACCAAGTTTGTGAATAAGTATTATTCTAATTATGATTCGTTGCAACGGACATGAACATTGCTAGTATTTCCAACCATGCAATTTTTTCCTAGTATTCCATAGTTTCGAGTTTTCCATCAAGATATTAGTCACTCATGGTTGATATTTACTTTCAATAATGTACACATATGCACCATGTAACTAGCCTTGCTTATTGGCTTCCAAAGCTTAACTTCCACTCCTACTTACAATATGTAGAGTATTTAACAAAAAACTACCACTTTCGACCAGCCCTAGGAAGAATCTATTGTACAAAAAATAGCAAAAACATACCCAAAATTTCTCAATCCACGCCAAAAACTACTACCTAGTACTCCTACCGATTAGGTTCGTTTAAACCCGTTTATAACAGGGTTGGCCCACACGTCCGTGCTGAAGAGGCAGCTTAAACCAACACAGTTTGTTTGACCATTGACACGAGGGACGCACATCTGACCTTCTATCCTGTTATTCCCCCTCAAATCATTATTTTTCCTGAACATTACTTCAAACAGTACTTATGCGTGTTCGTCGGTGGCGCCAGAGATGAGCGAGTTGGCCGCCCGCTCACGGACGGGCCGGACTTTCTTTGGCCTCCTTGACGGGTTGGCGAGCTGGCCCGGCGTGAGTCACGAAGCGAGCAAGCGCCGCTTGGCCTTGCCTTCGCCGAGCCGATGGTTGGCTGGCTGGCCTTGGCCAGTGAGCAAGCCGCCCGCTGCCATGCCAATCTAGCTAGCAAACCTTGCGGACAAGCGGTGGGCGGAGCTATCTTGGCTAGCTAAGCGGACGCGAAGTGCCGGACGGAGCTGGCATCCGGCTGCCGCAACATGGGCTCCGCACCGCGGTAGTTTTGACCTCGCCTATACGCGGCGGTGGCTGCACACCCATGGCCGAGGATGACTAGGTGGACGGGCTGCAGGTAGGAGGTCACTCGAGGATTTTTGTTGGTAAGAGCATGTACAATGGTTGATAAGGTAGTCCTATCTTAAGTCTGCCACGTATACAAGTGGTAGTAGTTTCATGGCATTTTAGTGGTTTCTTGCATTATTAACAATGTACGTACTACTAGCGACAAAAGGCGATTCTAGGTTGCGTTGTACTCCAACGAGTACTACTAGTGGTCGCGGGAGTGTGTACCCCGTTTTGTGTGTTCGATCCCGGCCGAATGCATGGAGGCCTTTTAAAAAAAATAGTACTACTACACTTCGCTGCATCCAATATTTTACACGGGTAGTTTGAGTTTTGAAGTCAAACGGACGTGCGGCCCCTAATCTGGGTGCCTTTGGACAGCCTAGCCACGTGAACGGGTTTTCCTTCCCAGCATCCTGTGGCTGCGTGCTCGCCCTAGCCGCACCTCGCTTGCAGCTTCCTCATCAGCTAGTAGCATATTTAAACTAGCGCCTCCCAATTAAGCCCGAGGAGCCGAAAAAGCCTGGCAGGGCATTCGGAACTGTGCAATATGGCTCTGTACGTAAAGTGCTCTACTAGTACTCTGTACCTTATGGCGTTGCACGCATGGACTTCACTCCATTATCGGCTCTACTATAAAAGAAATTTCTCTTGACGTGTTTTTTTAAACGGAGGCAAAAGCTTTGCTTCATCTCATTCATAAAGAAGGAACTACTAACTAAGTTCGACGAGATCCATTACACCTCCACAAATGGAAGCGAAAAGCCTAGTCTCGCTGTATCAAATAACTCAAATGTTACGCCTCATAGAATCGTCACGATAAACAGGCTGCTAGTGTGTGCGTGAGAGGAGTGGCTGAGTAGGCCAGCTACGTGAGAGGAGCGGCTGAATAGAGCACCGAGAGCACCCACTAGGCCACTATGAAGGTGTACTTCCCCTGCATTGATAGTACAGCGATGGTTCTAGAGAACAGTAGTACCCTCCACTTACAACTGTAGCTCCTTGGCCCTGAGTTTCAAGAGTTCAAAACTGGTGCAGTATACTAGACTAGACTAGAAGTACAGTACATCACACTACTAGTTGAGAAAAGTAGTACTAGTACTGCTTCTGATGCAATCGTACTCCTCCGTCACATAATGTAAGACGTTTTTTGACACTAGTTGGCATGTACAAAAAAAGGCAAAAACATACCCAAAATTTCTTAATCCACGCCAAAAACTACTACCTAGTGCCAACAATTTCTTACTAGTGCTATTATTTACAGTATAATGCAATCCCGTAACGTTCCATAATGCTAGTACTAGTAATAAATAATAGCCTCACCCCTTCGCTGAGGAACGATCTACAGTTGGAAGGGACGAGGCCCTATGACTCTTGATTACTATGCTCTTATCTCCTCCTCTTGATTCCCCTCCCCCCGAAGAGAAGGCAGTTCGTTGCTGCTCCCATGGATTCGCCAGGCGGTTCTCCTCCTCGTCGGGGCTGGGAGACCTTGGACGATGATCCTCTGGGAGAAATCGCACACCGCTTCGACGTCCTCACCGCCGCAAGACTCGGTGCTTCCTGCACCAACTTTTTCAAGACGCTGCTTAAACAGGCTTGGGAAAAGGCCATGCTTGTTGGTCTTCCATGCTTCCTCGAGGAGAAGGTTCTTCTATGGGACAATCCTTCGAACAGTCCACCGCTCCCTGGCCATGGTTGCACGTTGACTCCGCTAGAGTTGCCGACGTTGAAAGGTAGTCGGATTTTGTCCGATGAGCAGGTCAGTAATGGAGTTTGATCATGTAGTACTTACTTATTCCATTTCCATCCCGTAATTTCTCCGTTGCCCACCGTCTTATATATAGGTCTGGGTCGGTGCCAACGAAGATTGGCTTGCATACCTCCGACCGGATACCACCATCATTTTGCACAACATCCACAAGAAGGCGGCCGTTCCGGTAAACCCCTTCTCCACCATTGGGATCGGCCTTCCGGACTGGCTGGGCTTGAATACGTATGATGATGCCTACATGAGATTGAAGAAGATAGCAATTGCGGACCCGCCGACAAAGCGACGCGGCTACGACGATTACTATCTCATCACGGTGTTCGAAATAAGGATTGCCATCAATGCAAGACGCAGTAACGGCAGAGGCTGGCGCATGTTGGCGGCGGCAGATTTGTATCCCTACACGTTCGATGACGCCGTGCACCATCTAGGCCGCATCTTCGCGGTGACAAGCCAGGGGACTTGTTTCATCTGGTTGCCATCCTACGGTATGGGAGATTACAAACGGAATGCACAAACCATCATTTGCATCCCTAACGATACTCCATTATTTTGCGAGGACCGGTCATCCCCGATCAAAATAAGATCGCCGATCCTGGATGTGCATTTGCATCCGCGATTTGGTCTAACCTGGAACCTTGTAGCTGACTTTGGCATATTGGGGTCAACTATCTTAGCAGTCGTTACCCATGGTACCACTGATGTGCAACATGGTCACACAATCTACCACGATCGAACCGTCACCATCTACCTAGGTATTCCATTTTTTAACCCTCTCCCCTTCTCTTTCGTTGTTGTACTAGTAGTATACTTAGTAGTACTAGTAGGAGTACTTTTTACCTTGGAGGCCAGCGTATAGCTAGCTAGGCCCTTGAAGACTTGAACCCACTAGCTGCCACCATTTTGTTTTTCCATGTATTACTATCTCATCCATGTAGCCAAGAGTGGCTATATATAATAAGCCGGTTATTTTACTTCCTCTATACCGGAGTAGTACTAATTGCTGCACAGTATTACTGACCGCCATATTTGAGCACTATATTATTATGCATGGACCTTGCCTATGTACGTCACCATGTGTCCAGATCTGGGATGCCGCGTGTACCATATGAACGGCGCCGAGTTCGACCCCCGTGATGCTACGTGGGTGCCGAGGAACACTCTCGAAGATTACTCGCTTTTCATCGGGGACAGCTACCCCATTATGAAGCGGATGCCACCTTCCGTGCATGACACGGAAGGCCTGCCGTTCATGAAGCATGGTTGTGTCTTCAGTGCGCACCACCGGATGAACGACATGCTGGGACACGCTATCCCTGATTTATGCCGCTTGACTTGGATGAGTCTCCATCATGTGGAACCGGACTAGAAAGCTGCGACAATGATTCCGTTGCCCACCATTATGGATCGTGCCATCCATGAAGAACACACAGGGACTGGAACCTGGAGGAGGACATGCATGTAGCCCATCTATAATGTGTAAGTGGAGTACGGTAATTGTGAACGGTAGCGCTGTGAATATATGTAGACTAGTCGTGCACAAATTTATCACATGAATTGGAGATGAACTTGGGTGGCATACTGGCATTTGAACTTTAGAATTTATTATTAGTAAATGTGTTATGTGTACGTGCAACTTGTGTGGTTGTTGCACTTGCTCCAACACGCTCTTTGAGAAAAAAACGTGGCACATCTTTGGATATACGTGACGTGGCGGCATCATACAGTAGCATCGTTCGCTATAGTTGTAGTACACTCCTACTAGGACGACAACTCCTATAAAACCTTGCGCTTGGCTCTTTGCCTCTTCGGGAGGTTCAATAGTTAAATTTCGTGTGAACCTTGCACTTGCCTCTTCGCCTCTTCAGAAGGTCCAACAATGATGATACTACAGTACAATATGCTTCTGGCAATCTGACACCGATTGAACTGTTGCACGTCCACCACGAGGGCGAGGGCGAGGGCGAGGGTGAGGGAGAGGGAGAGGGAGAGGGAGAGGGAGAAGGCGTTGTAGTCAAAAACCTCTCCTCGTCCTGTGAACCACCGCGCGCGTGGGCGAGGGAGAGGTGTATTAAGCAAGCTTCTCCTCGTTCGAAGTTGACGGGACACATCAAAGCAGTACTAGTATTAGTAGTAGTCCATACTGGTCCTTTCCGATTAATATGGCTTAATTTGAAAACGAGAAAAATACACTGGCGGTCAACGTATGTAACAATACGCTCTTACGGTCACCATATATAGTTTTGTGTCGATTATACGATCACTAGCTCATCATAGAGCATCGTATTGCACCCTACTGACTGGCCACATAGTCGACGTGGCACTTTGTTGACTGGTTAAACTGTCACCTAGTTTATGGGTCCCACCTATCAGTTGGCAGAGCAAAGAAACCAGTTAAGCAAAACTTTACGCAGGCGCGACACGAGTCCAACCCTTGCGCCCGAACCGCCCTGGCTGTGTATGTGAGTGCATGCACGTGTCCTCCCACGGTCTTCCAACAAAGAGTGTACATCGGCTATAAAACAAAGAGTGTAGTACATGATGTACATCTACACTTCCAATGAATTTAGCCTTTAATCTAAATCGATATTGATGGACTAATGCACCAACTTGTGTTGTAGGTATAGGCTACACCTACATGTCTATCCTTAATTACAGCATGCAACGGCCTTCATTTAATCTTCTTATCTCAATGGTCGCATGCACACATAAGTCTGCTACTTTTGGGCGTTAATTATGCCCTAGTCAATGTGTAAATCTCTAAATGTACAGTCTTTCACGGACGTAGGGAGTAGGTTGAGCACTTGAGTGTGAGCATGTGTGTTGCGTCGTGTGCTGTGTGCCGCATGGGTGCGTGAGTGTTGCGTGCGTCCATGTGTACGTGTGAGTGTTGCATGTTGCATGCATGCATGCATGGGGCTTACTCCCTCCCATTGACATGTTCATATTTCAAGCTTCCTCTGTTCCCTCCATATGGTGATACTCCCTCTGTTCCCAAATGATGCAGTAAAAGCCTCCCTCTATTCCCAAATACAGAGTATTTGTCTTTCTACAGATTTCAACAAGTGACTAGGTACGGAGCAAAATGAGTGAAGTGAGCGTAGAGGCATAGGGATACTGTAGAAAGGAAGTCCTCGCAATCCATTATTCCCCATCTTGGTCAGAGAGAACTATTCAACTAGTCTTCGCAGTGAAGTGACAATGCACGCTGCAGTAGATGGGACACGTAATTAATAAGCCGAACCAGCGTGTTGGTGTTACTAAATCAGCCTTACCCAGTACTGCCATCATGTTTTCCAGTAGGGCATGCTTCCGCAAATACGCCTACGCACCTCTGTCCTCCATTAACTGACATATGGGCCCTCTTGTGGTAGAACCACATGCCATCGGTGTAACTATTTACACTCTGAAGGACGGTGCCTATATCCTGGTAGTAGTACCAGTAGAATTGAGATTTAATGCACTTTCTTCCCCGTCTTCCACTCTTCTTCCTCCTCTCTTCTTCTTCCTCCTCTCTTCCCCATCGACGGCCGCACACCATTTACCCCGCTCCTTTGCTTTCGCCGCCCGCGCCATCTTCCTTGGTAGCTCGTCGTACCATATCCCCCGCTCCTTTGCTTTCGGCCACCACGAGGAGAAGCTTCTTCGCTCGCCCGCCCGAATCCACTTCCCCGCTGGCTCGCAGGCACCAAAAACCCCAATGGCAGAACCTACTGACACGTAGAGCCGCGATTGGAATTCCCTCCTTGATGTTCTCTTGGAGCAGATCTGTAGTCGTATGGACCTACTCAGCACCGTCCATCTGGCCGCATGCTCGGTGTCTTTGTACCGTCTACTAAATGCGCAGCGGACGACTCTTTTCAAGACACCACCTTTGCGATGCCCGATCCTCGCAGGTGGCACAGACACCGACTTGACGATCCTACGGAGGTTGCCATGGTGCCCCTCGACATGCTACCACTACCCGTCCACCTGTCCTTCATGCGCGGCCACTACTGGGCGGGCATGAAGGCCAACTGGATTGTCCTCATCCACCACACCGGTAGTCCGAGGCGTCTCGTGGATATCTACACCCAGCGAGAGATCACCCTTCCATCAATGGATACCGCCGCCATCGAGCCTCACGGCCCGCCGGACAATCCTGCCTACTACGCACGAGACGCGTCAAGCTTTTGGCTCGACCTCTGTTTGCAGAAAGTTGTAATCTGCGAAGTACCCACACCATCAGAAGACTACATGGATTACAAGCTCATTGCCTTGTTCAACATGGGATTAGTGTATCTGGAATCCGGTCGCCATACATGGTTATGGCTCATCATCAATCCTATTGAGGCAACATTTCTGTCTGATGCTATAGTGCATGATAGCATCGTTTACACGGTCGACGCACAGATGGCTGCCTATACTGGTGGAATCTATTGTCGCGTAATTGTTCTATCTCATCTCATCTTTACCTTATGAATACGACTGCATGTTCATTTGTTACAAATTTAGAATGCATAGCATGTCTATAACCACATCATTGCTATATGTTCCTCTCATTTCCTAGATTTTTATGACCGCACATGTTATTGTTAGAGTTGATATGAGAACAATTGGCATCTAATGATTGTTAGAATACATGTTATGAGCATAACATCATGATTGCTATATGTTATTCTCGTTTACAAGATTTTTATAACAACACATGTTATTTCTTAGAGTTGATATGAGAAAAGTAGTAGTATGTGCTATGGTAGAATATGAGTAGGCGCTATCATAGCTGTTTTCCTCTCATTATTACATGATGTTTGAACCATGACATGTTGCTAGAATATGAAAGCCATTGGCTTATTTTTTTAACTTGGGGTATGATTATGACCACGACATTGCAATTCTCTGTCTATGATATGTGTCCTTGTTATAATAATCTTAATTCCACACATACTACGAACATGATTGTTTATTTTTGTCCTTTTCGTCTCCAATTTTAATTGTTGCGTGAGATGCAAATGTGCGGCCTTCATGATTCGGGACACGGAATCATACCAACCGATGGGTGGTGGTTTATCGCTCGTTCGGTGACGGCAGTCATTTGATGCTCATTCGCACGTACCAAATTGACCAAACCATTACATCAAACCACATGCAGTACAATGCGTGGGGCGTTCGTGACATTGATGGCTATGGCTGCTTCGTGTTCGAGAAAGATCCTAGCTCCGTTGGGCCAGGCGTATTCAACCGGAGGCGGGTTTACAGCCTTGGCAACCACTCCTTGTTCCTCGGGCTCAATTATCCGATCATCCAACCAATCATCGATCATATCACCGGCGATGATTATTGTGCTATGCAAATTCCATTCGTGAGGGGGGGCTGCGTTTACACATCAAACCATGGGTTTCATGAATCACCATATCCAGAGATTCGTCGACACAGCTTGTTGCCAGATAATCTTCAGTGTGTTAAAGGCATCAAGCTTCCATGCGATGGATGGCTTTTGCAAACCCGACATGCGGCGATGTGGTTCATGCCAACAGCAAATATGCACAACTCGATTAGACCGATATCTAGATCGAGCCATGTATTCTGCTGCTGTATACGACCCTCTTTTGTTGGATATTATGTCTTGTTGTTAGTTTGAAGCACTCCTCTGGTTTGAAGGATAGATACCTTCACGGGATCAAGTGCATCCTAACTCACTGCGTGGGATGTCTTGATAATGATGATGGAGATGCTGTGTAGAAGCCATATATATATATATATCAGTTAGGCTTCAAGTGCGTACTTGTTAGTTAAACCTATGTATAAATTGTGGCACTAAATACGACTAGTAAGTAGTACAGTAGCAGTGCTAGTATACGTCGGTCAAATTATTCATCATGTCCACACATTGAATTGACGTGACAACACGCTGCGCGTGAGGTGACACAAGAATCCCGGCGGCGTGTTCGGGTATTCCGGACTTCAGATTTGGAGTACCACTTATCTGTCGAAATCTTTCATCATTCACTTAAAAGCGATCGATTGATCATACATTAAGTACCATGTAGCTGGAATTACCGATGCAAGTCTAAGAAGGATTGGCGGTGCTGCCGGTGGCGTCAAGATTCGATCCCATGGATCGAGAGCTGATCAAGCACCTTGAGGCCAAAGTGAGTCTTGACTAGCGAGATTTCAGTCTCTCATCGATTTGTTCATACCAACCATCGACAACGAGCACGGCATATGCTACACCCAACCTGAGAAACTTCCAGGTAAGACACCGATCGGCCGTGTACTTGCACAAACATATTGTCGGTGTACAAGAAGAGGGGTACACTTTTTGTACCCCTATAACTGTGCACGGGCAGTTTGAGCCACGGACACCACCGCACTGAGCAAGGCAAGGGAGGTGAGCCAAGGTAAGGCCGAAGCTCGAAAGGAGCAGAACGACACCAAGACCAAGACCACAAAGAGCAAAGGGGACGAGGCAGACTCCCCGGGCATGATCCTTGCCGGGGGCGGTTTTAGCAAACCCGGCAAGACCCTTGCCGTGGCAGTTCGCCCCACACCTGCGGAGCGAATCACCCTTGAGTCCACTGCCCCCATGGGGCAAGAATTCGGGAGACATCCCCGTGGTTGCATGCAGATCTTTGTGAAGACATTCAAGATCAGATACACACTATAGAAGACGACGACCCTTGGCGGGAGCCCAGCCAAGGAGGACCACAAGGCCCCCGGCAAGAGCCTTGCCGGGGATGACAGCAGGCGCCACGGCAAGATCCTTGCCGGGGCTACGGCGAGGCCCTTGCCAAGGACACCCGTAGGGCCACCATCGGGCCCACGCCAATCAAACCTTCACCGCCGTTTGCACGCAGCTGCCGACCCAACCAGTTGGGCAGGCACCTGCGTGGCGGCAAGAGGATCTTCGTGGAGACCCACCGATGCGCCACCTTAGCTGCCTGCCTGCCTACATGGCACCATGGGCACCGCTGGCCAGGGCGCGTGTCGACACGAAAGGGAGCGGCGACGGACGAGACAGGGCTCTCCCCCGTCCCCGATAAAGCAAGGACACCTAAGCAAGACGCATTAATGGCGCCTTGTCATGTAATGCGAGGGATAAACTCGCATCACTGTACCCTTTCCACCTCCTGTGTACCACTGTGGCGACCCCTTTCCCTATAAAAGGAGGCCCAAGGCGATCAGGTGGAGGATTCGGCTTTTTGGAGCTCCTCACGCCCCATTGCTAGTTTAAGAACACAGATAAACAAACCACCAAAGCAGGAGTAGGGTTTTACGCATCCTCGCGGCCTGAACCTGGATAAAGAACCCGTGTGCTATCTGTTTGATCCGCTCTTCTCACGACCACGTGCCCCGCAACCGTAGTAGGGATTCTTGTGATCCCATAGGTGTCGTCCCCGCACCGACATCTTTGGCGCGCCAGGTAGGGGGCGCAGTTGTGAGAATCGGCTTTAGCAGTTGATTCGGCACTCCTTCATCTTCGTGGCCCTTGAAGAAGAAAGGAGGCGGAAGATCGACACTCGGCGATCGCCAATGAAGCTAAGTTACCGAACTCTTATTTGTGCTACCCTTCTTATTTGAGGTTATTCCCCCCGGAGATGTCACGCCTTTGTATGAGAAACCTGCACGCCAGGGGGCTCTCCCACGATCGGCAACGCCCTTGCCCTGTTTCGAGTCCGCTCAACAGCTCAAGCGGCTGCATCGAGAATGGCAGTGTAACCTTCCGCGATCGACAACGCCCTCGATTCTGACTCGAGTCAAGCTCGACAGTTCGAGCGGCCGCGTTCGGAACGGAAAGTTGGCTCATCCGGCAACACGTGTACCCTGCAGGCCCTGGGGATCCGTCCCCAAAATGCCGCTAGGGGCTTCCGCGCCGGCAAGCCTACCCGATCGACGAGGGGCCCACATACAAAGAGGAATTGAACCGGGAAATAACATGCATGAAAATTAAGAGTACTTCAAAGTTATATTACATCACGTCATAGCTGCGGTTCTAACTACAGATAAAATTTGTCTTGGTCCGGAACCCGCAGCGGCGAAGAAGAACGGGATGCCTAATCTCGGCGCTGGCCTTCCACCCTCTTGATTTCGTCGATGCAGTCGGTGATGGGCTTGATGCGCTCCTTGAGCACCGTGAGGTCAACACCATCCGGCAAGCTCTTCATCGAGGCTGCAAAGTCAAGGTCGGGATTCCAGTGCGCCACCTTGGTGGGGACCTTGGTCACGACCCTCCGGCAAAGTCGCCGGGCCTCCTCGGCCAGCGTGGCCGTCCTGTTGGAGTGAAGATATGCCAAGGCTCCGAGGATGCCCTCGAAGAACTGGGTCAGCTTGGCGTTGACGGTCCCGCTGCGCTTGGGGGCGTACCTCACATTTGGCATCCCCATAGTGGCCAATTGCAAGGTGACCCTGCCAGCGACCTCCAGATGGCTGATCCACCTGTTCTCGCCCACCACATATTCCTGGTGGGAGGCGGCCTCATTTGCCCGCAGCTGCTTCTCCTCCTCGAGGCTCCTGGTCAAGGTCTCCTCCGAGCCACCGCTCTCCGACAACATCTTCTCGAGACCCTCCAGCTTCAGCTTGATGTCTCTGATGGAGTTCTGCGCGTCGGAGAGCTCCCCTGTCCTGCTGATGACAGCTCCTTGCGCCTCCACCAAGGCACGGTTGAGCGTGTTCTTCTCGCTGGACAGCTTGAGGGCCTGCTCCTTCAGCTTGTCCCGCTCCACTTCCAACTCCTTCACCTTGCTGGCATGGGCCAGAGCCTGGGCATCAAGTGCCTCTTTGTGCCTCTGCTCTAGCTCGCGGGTCCGTCGCGCGACAATGGCCTCGAGCTCCTCATCCTTGCCGCGGAGCGTTGCGATATGCTTCGCTTCAGGCGCGGAGAGGTCCTCTTCCTGGGAATCCAAGGCGGCTTGATGCTGGTTCCGGGCGGCTTCGGCCGCGGCAGCCAAGTTCGCCACCTCTTCCTGGGCCTTCTCGATGTCGGCCATTCTCATGGTGAGATCCACATCGCGCTTGGCCAATTCCTCCTGAAAGGCCCTCTGCTCCTCACGAGTCTGGTGGAACCAGGTCTACGGCTCCGCGACGCGCGCCTTGAAGTTCACCTCCGCGTTGTCCACCGCCGCCATCCTGGACTTGACCTTGTCCAGGCGGGCACGGTAGAGCACTTGGAGCTTCCGGAAGTCGGCCCCCATGGCGCGGAAAAGCTGCTCTTCTGGAGAACCGTCGCCGCCAACGCCCGGCTCATCAACCACCTCAAGCCCGGTGGCGGCAAGCACCTTGTCATCTAAGGCTTCCCCTTCGGCGGGCGCTCGGCTTGACGCCCCCGGAAGATGGACGAAAAGATCGTCGCCCACCTTCAGATACCTGCCGGGGCCCGAGGTTGAGGAGGAGGGAGGGTGGTCACCCGCCACCTCCTCCCCAGCGGAGGCCTTGCCTGCCTCGCCGGTAGGCCCACTATTGGCGCCCTCGGCAGAAGCCTCACCGGACGCCTTGGCGGCCCCTGCAGCGGCGTCCTCGGCAGCACCCTTGGCGGCTTCGTCAGCGGCGGCCTCGTCAGCATCTTTGGCGGCCTCCTCGGCGGCAATCCTGCTGGCCTCCGCCGCGGCCTCCTCAGCAATGTCTCCAACAACAGTGTCCACGTCCTCCAAGTCTGTTGAAGGAGGGCCTGGGCAGCAATGGGAGCAATGAAGCCAAGAAAAGAATAAAGGAGAAACAGAGACGAAGGACAGGCGACTCACCAGTGCCAGGCTGTGAAGCAGAAGTCCCCTCTCACTTGACATCTGGCGGCGTGGCAGAGTCACCCGCCCAAGTTCCCCTCTTCCTCCATGGGTGTGGGCTCAGGTGCACGGTGCCCTTGCCGGGGCGCCCATGGGCGATGTAGTCGATGGGGGTGGTGTGTTTGGAGTAGCCCTCTGTGGCTCCTCCTGCTGCCGCTCCCCTCCTACAAGCCCGGCAAGGTCAGCATCATAGCATCGAGCGCCTACCACATGTCGAGTAAGAAGAGGGTGACGAACTCATTGGGGGGGCTGCGCCGGGGGCTCTTATGCAGGCTGCTCGGCACCACCAGTGGTGTCTCTGAATCCCGGGGGGGCCCCTTTCGCCACGGTCCTCGCCCTCTTCGCCCTCTGGGCCAACGTCTCTATCTCCCTGCAAAAGCATAAATGGATCAAGACAAGCGACTCGATTTGGGGAAGTGGAAATGACAGTAAGGAACTGAGTACTTACTCGTCATTTTCTCCTCCTCTTCCACCAGTTTCTTTTTCCTCTCCGGGCTGAGAGGCCCGAGATCAAAAGGGAGCTCCACATCATCATCCGAGTCGACGCCTGCCGGAGGAGGCAAAGAAGGCGGTGGGTTTTGTGCGCGCCTGGATGAGGAAGGGGCCGTCGCCTTCTTCTTCTCAGCGGCCTTCGCCAGCCCCTTCGCTGCCGTGGCCCTCGTGTGGCGCCCGGACCCCTCCAGGGTCAATTGAGGCCGCGTAGCCTTGCCGGGCCGGACCGGCTCGCCGGAGCCAGCTCGCCGCAGGACTCGCCCTCTTCCCCTGGTTGGCGTCGAGCCCGCCGCCACGTCCTCCTCCTCTGACGACTCGTCGGCCGCGTCCTCGACAAGCGGAGCTCCAGCATCGGCGCTGCTGACCTCCCTGGTGGCCGCCGCCCACAGGGTGAACTGCTCCTCCTCAGCAGCCGTCGCGGCCTTGTCCTCCACGCCCCCGGCGCTGCCGGCCTCCATGGCAAGCTGTGCCTCCCTCGCCCTAGTGGCGATGTAGTCCAGCTCCGCCTGGGTGGTGTCCATGACAAGCCACCGCTCGACGTCAGCATTGACGTATACCTTGATCAAGGAGTCGAAGAATTGCTGCACATCTGCATCCATCGGCTCCTGCCAGCTCGGGACAGGGCCGTGCGCGTTGCAGTCCGGCATCATAGCAATGATCACGGACCGGCGTGAGTTATTGCACAACGGGACCAGCCCCGCTGGCAACAGGAAGAACGACCCCTTGACGGCCTTGCCGACCTTTGCGGCAGCCCTCGCGGCCTTGCCGGTCCGTTCAACCTCGCCGTCGCAACCCACACCAAGCTGGAAAAGTCGCTGACAGAAGTGGGCATGCGCCATCACCGTGAAGTTGTGATCAAGGCCAGGGCGGAGCCGCATAATGTCAGCCGTGTTCGTAAAAAGCCAGGCTGGCCTCCCCTTATTATGCAACGGGGCAATCCGGCGGCGAATGAAGTCCGCCCCGATCATCTCCAGGGTGAGCCCAGCCCTGGTCAGCCGGAGGATCCTGGTGGTGGCGACAGTAAGCCTCCCATCGGCGGCTTCGACATCACCCCAATTGGTGCCGCGGACCGGCGGCACTCGACGGACCTTGCAGAATTCCGACGGGTCTTCGTCTTCAATCCAGCACCACCGGCCATGCCTTTCATCCCACCTCTCCTTCATGGCACCATCCGGGTACGCCCCCTTGGATCTTGAGATCCAGGCGACGCATCCGGAGACGGCGCCTCCGGGCTGGATTCGAGGGGAGAAATAATGGCGAAAGAGTGCCGTGTTGGGCTGCACCCGGCAAAGCCTTCGCAAAGATCTTGTGAAGAGAGCCGAACGCCACCGCATTCGGAGTGAAATCCAAGAGGCGAAAACCGAAGGTGTGCATGATGTCGCAGAAGAAATCGGAAAAAGGGGGGCACAACCCGCAAGAAAAGTAATCGACAAAAAAGGGATACCAATTTGGAGCAGGATCGGCACAAGCGGCAGGAATGACGCATGTCGCCGGGTGCCCCGAATTCTTTCCCCCCGTCTTCACTCCCCATAAAGGCTTGAAGGAGGCCTGGAGCTCATGAACATTAACCGACGAGGGGAAGAAAAAGGCGGACTTCGTCCGGTCCCCCGACAGCGCGCTCTCCGACGGCTCCACGGTCCCGGAGCTCTTAGCCACCCCCTTGCCCTTGGCGGATTTGGGTGCCATGGCGGCCAAGAAGTCTAGAGGAGTGAAGAAGGAGGGTGGCGAAGCAGCGACGGCGGGCGATGGTGAAAGCTTAGGAGGAAAGGAAGAGAGGAAACGGCGGCTCTGAGATTGGAAAAGGTGTGAGGAAGGAGGAGAAAGTGAGCAGCGCGCCCACGGTTATTCCTTCTTATGGGGGAAAACGCGGGCCGCCTCCTTTCACATTTACTACGACGTGACGCATGCGCGCAGACCTCAGCCCCACGCATGCCGCCCACGTCACGCATGCCTCCCCACGCCGAGCCACGCACGGGAGGCATGTGAAGCGCAGTGCACGAAGAGACTTACCGCCATAAAAACTACCCCGCCTGCCCGCGCACCGTTTTTGGGCCTAGCCCAACGACGCGATTGCGCTTACGTGTGGCCCAGGCCCGTGGGCTCCTGTCGGTGTACAAAAACAGGGGTACACTTTTTGTACCCCTATAACTGTGCACGGGCAGTCTGAGCCACGGACAACGCCACACTGAGAAAGGCAAGGGAGGTGAGCCAAGGTAAGGCCGAAGCTCGAAAGGAGCAGAACGACGCCAAGACCAAGACAACAAAGAGCAAAGGGGACGAAGCGGACTCCCCCGGCAAGATCCTTGCCGGGGGGCGGTTTTAGCAAACCCGGCAAGACCCTTGCTGTGGCAGTTTGCCCCACACCTACGGAGCGAATCACCCTTGAGTCCACTGCCCCCATGGGGCAAGGATTCGGGAGACATCCCGTCTTGGCATGCAGATCTTTGTGAAGACATTCAAGATCAGATACACACTATAGAAGGCAGCGACCCTTGGCGGGATCCCAGCCAAGGAAGACCACAAGGCCCCCGGCAAGAGCCTTGCCGGGGATGACAGCAGGCGCCACGGCAAGACCCTTGTCGGGGCCCCGGCAAGACCCTTGCCGGGGCTACGACGAGGCCCTTGCCAAGGACACCCGTAGGGCCACCATCGGGCCCACGCCAATCAATCCTTCACCGCCGTTCGCATGCAGCTGCCGACCCAACCAGTTGGGCAGGGCACTGCGTGGCGACAAGCGGATTTTCGTGGAGACCCATCTGCTGCGCCACCTCATCGCACTGCCTGCCTACATGGCACCACGAGCACCGCTGGCGGTAGGCGTGTCGACCACGAAAGGGAGCGGCGACGGACGAGACATGGCTCTCCCCCGTCCCCGATAAAGCAAGGACACCTAAGCAAGACGCATTAATGGCGCCTTGTCATGTAATGCGAGGGAGAAACTCGCATCACTGTACCCTTTCCACCTCCTGTGTGCCACTCTGGCGACCCCTTTCCCTATAAAAGGAGGCCCAAGGTGACCAGGAGGAGGATTCGGCTTTTTGGAGCTCCTCACGCCCCATTGCTAGTTCAAGAACACAGATAAACAAACCACCAAAGCAGGAGTAGGGTTTTCCGCATCCTCGCGGCCCGAACCTGGATAAAGAACCCGTGTGCTATCTGTTTGATCCGCTCTTCTCTCGACCCCGCGCCCCGCAACCGTAGTAGGGATTCTTGTGATCCCATAGGTGTCGTCCCCGCACCGACACATATTCCTTTGTTTATAGCTCTATTTTTCTTTTTAGACGCAGACCTGGTGAAGCAATTACAATTTGACAGTTAATAAAAAGTGAAACAAGTGGCTGCAACATGCCAAAGATGTTATGAAAATGCCAACTAGGTACACTAAAACCTGTATTCCGCAATACTGCAGGTATCACACTGAGTGGCCTAAGGAAGCATTTCTTCCAACGCAATTCCAGGGCGTTCAAAAGGGGCATGTGGACGCGTCGCAAGATACAACCAGAGTGCGGCATGCACGCGATGTGGCACAAGACCGGCAATACCTTGCCGGTGATGGTCAACGCCTGGCAGACGGGCAGCAAAAAAGGTTCTGGTGCTGCACACCAACAAGAACTTCGACCAGCAGAGGACCTACTTGGTGATGCACCAGTACCACCTCGGGGACCTGGAGCAAGAGAAGGAGCGGGAACTGGTCCCCTGCAAAATTTTGTACCAGACGAACACTAGGGCCAGGAGTAAAATTTTGTACTACCTTGTTGTCCGCAAGTTGGTATTGTTGTTAACGATCTTTTGGTATGAACTAGCATTTGCTTCAACCATCATGCCGAGGGTCGGCGTGGATATAAAGCTGAATCATTTGTTTCGAAACGAATTTTCAGGCACCTGATTTTTATTTGATGGGTAGCATAAGCACCCGCCGTTTGAATTCCCAGTTCTCCAATTTTTTTGAAACAAGTTCATGCACTTATTATCACGATAAAAAAACAATATCTGTGCTGCATCCCAGTTATCAGTCTGTACTTGCAGATTTCTCTCATTTATTGAGCACTTATATTGTTTTTTCAGGTCGAGCAAGTTTCAAGCGGGCTGTAGACTGCCCAGGGTTGGTTTTGTTTTTAACAGGCCCAGCCCATGACGACAACGCGGCACAAAGATCCAGCAGGTATCATCGGCCTCGCCCGCCAGCGTTAGTTATATTTTGTCTTACAACATCCGCAGGCAGTTTTTTAACTGAATCAAACACACAGCCCAGTTCTATTTTCCTCTTGAAACGCATGTCCTACATCCGTTTACTAATATCTACCTATAGTTTTACTAGTTCATATACACGTATCATTATATTGAAAACACATAAAATTCCCTTTTCATATTCACATCCATATTTTTGTTGTTTTTTCCCACCCAGCGCTGATTTTTTTACCACTAGGTTTCTCTTAAACCAACTCAATTGTCCCACATCTTATTTGCTTACAAAAACAAAATGATTTTTTTGGCAAATCAATAAGTTCTTAAAAAATGTTTATCATTTTGGGATTACAATAGTTTGGACTCCACCGAAATATGCAAAATAAGTTTGAACTTTTTGACCGTGGTCCTGGGCAGAAAATGGGCTGTAATAAATTACTTAAGAATTAGCAAATGGGCTGCAAATTATAAAAAATAGCAAATGGGCTTTATGTTGTCTGCCACAGATTTGGAGGCTGACTTGTGGGCCTACTAAGTTCATGCATACACAAGGTTTCTTAAAAAAGAAACTTAGTCAACAATCGACTCTACCAGCGTCAAACCATTAGATGTCAATCTAACGGAAATCATGCTTCTTCAGTCTCTGGTCTTCCTGCCCCAGCCGCCCAAACCAGCGCCGTTGGAACCGCCTGCTCCCGCCTCCCGTGGCCGGCAGTGCTGCCGGGCAGGCCTCATGGCCCCATCATACTCGCATCCCTGGCCTGTCTATCCCTCTACTCACCCACACCTCCTGTTATTTTCGGTGACGGCAGCCGGACCAGTCAACCCTCGTACTCTACACCGTGTGGGCAGCCACTGCCGTGTCTTCCCCGGCTCCGTGTCGTTCCCTTCGTAGGCCTCACCGTCGTCCACCGCCCTGGTGCTCTCGGTGCGGCGTGGTCAACGAAGTCCATCCAACGGCCGTAGTGCTTCTTCAACCTCTGGTCTTCTTGCCCCAGCCGCCCAAAGAAGCGCCGATCGTGCCGCATGCTCCTGCCTCCCGTGGCCGGCAATGCTGCCTCGGAGGCCTCACCGTCCCCATACTACTCCCACCGCTGGCCATGCCATCCCTCCACTCACCCACTCTCGCTGTTATTCTACGGTGACGGCAGCCTCACACCGCAGCCGAACCAGTGAACCCTCGTACTCCTCTCCACGTGGGCATCCACTGCCGCATCTTCCCCGACTCCGCGTCGTCCCCTTCCTAGGCCTCGCCGTCGACCACCGCCGTGGTGCTCTCGGCGCGGTGTGGTCAATGTGTTCAATGACTGACTTCCATCGAAGGAGTACTGTACGTGGAGAGGCTGACAGATGGGTCCACGGCAGCCGCAAGGAAGTGCCTCCTTATTACGTGCAAAATAATTATTCCTCCACCTGACAGCAAGGACCCACCGTACGGGCCACCAGTATTTCGTGGAAAAAACGTTTCCCCCTGACTGCTGGGACCCACCGGACGGGCCACTGTATTTCGCGAAAAAATGTTTGCCCCTGACTGCTGGGACCCACCGGACGGACCATCGTATTTCATGAAAAAATGTTCCCCCCACTGTCAGCTCGGACCCACCGGAAGTGCCTCCTTATTACGCACAGAAAAATGAATACTCCTCCCGCTAGCTGGGACCCACCATGGTGGGAGGCTGACTTGTGGGCCTACTAAGTTGACGGGGACGGAGGGCTTTGTCAACTTAGTCAATATGAACGATTCTAGCTCCAGTGACCGTACAATGTCCATCCAACGGCCGTCGTGCTTCTTCAATCTCTGCTCTTCCTGCTCCAGCCGCTCAAACAAGCGCCGGCGGGACTGCCTGCTCCCTCCTCCCCGCGGCCGGCTGTGCTGCCGCGCATGCCTCACCGCCCCATCGTACTCCCATCGCTGGCCTAGCCATCCCTCTACTCACCCACACCTGCTGTTATTCTCTGGCGAGGGCAGACGAACCAGTAAACCCTCTTACAGTCGTAGTCCCCTCCGCATGGGAAACAACTGCTGAGTCTTCCCTGCCTCCGTGTCGTTCCCTTCCTAGGTCTCGCCTTCGTCCACCGCCCTGGAGCTCTCGGCGCAGCCTGGTCAACGTGGTCAACAACCGACATGCATATGAAGTGGATTGTACGTGGAGACGCTGACAGCTAGGTCCACGGCCGCACGCAAGGAAATGCCTCCTTATTACGCGCAAAATAATGATTCCTCCACCTGACATCGGGGACCCACCAAAAGGGCCACTGTATTTCACGAAAAAAAACGTTACCGCCGCTGACAACTCGGACCCAACAGCAATATCTTCGCATGCAAGGAAGTGCCTCCTTATTACGCACAAAAAAAATGAATACTCCCCCTGTTAGATGGGACCCAGTATATTGGCAGGCTGACTTGTGGGCCTACTAAGTTGACGGGGACGGAGGGCTTTGTCAACTTAGTCAATATGCACGATTCTAGCTCCAGTGACCGTACGATGTCCATCCAACGGCCGTAGTGCTTCTTCAACCTCTGGTCTTCTTCCTCCAGCCGCCCAAACCAGCGCCGGTCGTGCCTCGTGCTCCTGCCTCCCGTGGTCGGCTGCGATGCGGCGGAGGCCTCACTGCCCCCTACTACTCCCACCGCTGGCCAGGTCATCCCTCTACTCACCCACACCCCCTGTTATAGTGTTATTCTGCGGCGACGACAGCCTCACACCGCAGCGAACCAGTGAACCCTCGTAATCCTCTACGCGTGGGCATCCACTGCCGCGTCTTCCCCGACTCCACGTCGTCCCCTTCCTAGGCCTCGCCGTCGTCCACCGCCCTGGTGCTCTCGATGCGGCGTGGTCAACATGGTCAAGGAACGGCTTCCATTGGACGTGGACTGTACGTAGAGAGGCTGACAACTGGGTCCACGGCCACAGCAAGGAAGTGCCTCCTTATTACGCGCAAAATAATTATTCCTCCACCTAACAGCAGGGACCCACCGGACGGGCCACCATATTTCGTGAAAAAAACGTTTCCCCCCTGACTGCTGGGACACTTGACTACATCTTCGCACGCAAGGAAGTGCGTCCGCAAAAAACGACTTCGCCGATTGCTGGGACCCACCAGCTACATCTTCGCAGTAAGGAAGTGCACGGCGGTCGGGACCCACCTGGTCGAAGCGTACGTAGCGTTGTCATTCTGGTCGCGAACGTGTACGTACATATATACTGGTGGATGTAGAGGCGCTCATGTAGCATGTACACGTACGTACAGCGGCGCGCACGTAGCATGTACACGTACATACAACGGCCAGTGTGCAAGAAAGAAAATATGGCCATGTATGTGCACATACGGGCGAGGTCTCGAACGCCTACTCGCGCATACGTATGGCGAGGGCTCGTGTACATGGCTGGGTCGGAACGGAGAAACAGCATCTTCGTCCTGTTCATGGGGAGGCAACGGAATGCGTCGTGTTCATGGGGAGGCAACGAAACGTGTGGGAGCCAACCGACTGGGTCGGAACGGAATGCGTGGTCGTGTTCATCGGGTGGGCTTGGACGGAACAGGCGATGGAAACGAGGCCTGTCGTACCGCATAACGGAGGAAACGACCTCCTACATTCGGAACAGGGTCCTGTTGATCGGGAGGGGTGTGGCGTACCGCAAAACGGAGGAGCGAACCTCCTACGGTCAAAACGGGGGTCCTGTTGATCGAGAGGGGTGTGGCTTACCGCAAAACGGAGGAAACGGACCACCTACGGTCGAAACGGGGGTCCTGTTGATCGGGAGGGGTGTGGCGCATCGCAAAAGCGATTTAAACGGACTTGTGTTGGAGCGCTACGGTCGAAACGGGGGTCCTATTCATCGGGAGTGGTATGGCGTACCGCAAAACGGGACTCCACGGGATACTGTTCATCTCCACCGACGACCTCCTCCAGCATCCACGGGATCCTGTTCATCCAGCTTCCACCGCACGCTACTCCACCGGCTACTGTTCAACCACCCCTCCACCGCTCATCGCTCATCCAGCCCTCCACACCACGGGGTCTGTTCAACCACCCCTCCATGGGCACCCCTCCACCGTCTACTATTCATCCAGCCCTCCACCACACCACGGGTCCTGTTCATCCGGAGGCAACGCCATCGCTCACTGCTCATCCAAACCCCATAACGCTCACTTTGTTCATCCCAGAGGCGGCATCGATCGGCTTGATTAGCGGCGATGGCGAAGAATCGCTCGATCGGGTTTAGTTAACAGCCATCGGTCGATCGATCGCTTCCGGGTTCGATAACGCGTAGCCTGCGGTCTGTCGCCGGGTTCGATTAGAGCCCAACGCCTCGCTCGGGTTTACTTAGAGCCAACGCCTCGCACACACATGCGTACGTGTACGAGAGAAACGCGCATTGCTCGACCCCCGACCTCCCACCGTAACCGGCAACTCCCCGAAATTTTCCTCCCCCTCGCTTCTACCACGGTTTTTTCTGTCATGGACGGCCAAAAGAATGTCATGCAGCTGCGTCTCCGGCCCGCCCAGGACAAAAAGCCATTTTCTGTCATGATTTTTTGTCATAGAAGTAGGAGCCCACCACATCTATGATGATACCGGGTTTTGTCACAATTATCGTCATAGAAGTGTCATATGTATGACAGAAAAAAATTCGTTCGGCCCAAAATGTCACGGATGTGTCTTTTTTTTGTAGTGTATATTCTCAAATTGTATCCTTCCTCATTAAAAGGTGATGCTAAGACATGGTTTAATTCTCTTGCTCCAGGTTGTGTGCGTAGTCCCCAAGATATGATTTACTACTCTCTGAACAATATTTCCCTGCTCATAGGAAACAAGCTTCCTTAGGGGAAATATTTAACTTTGTGCAAATTGAAGAAGAGAGTCTCCCACAAGCTTGGGGATGGCTTCTCCAATTACTTAATGCTTTGCCTGATCATCCTCTTAAGAAAAATGAAATACTTGATATATTTTATAATGGACTAACCATTGCTTCCAGAGACCATCTGGATAGTTGTGCTGGTTGTGTTTTCATGGAAAGAACTGTTGAGCAAGTTGAATTGCTATTGAATAATATATTGAGTAATAATAATGATTGGGGGCTTCCTGAACGAACTCCTAAACAAACTCCGAAGAAAAGGGGTATTCTATTTCTCAGTCCTGAAGATATGCAAGAGGCAAATAAATCTATGAAAGAAAAAGGTATTAAAGCTGAAGATGTTAAGAATCTACCACCTTGTGAAGAAATACATGGTCTTGATAACCCGACACAGGTAGTAGAGGTAAACTCTCTGCTCTCCATAGATTTGATGAATGTGATATTCCTCATAATAATTCTGCTAGACAATGCTTGGATGAGTTCGATAATTTTACTGTTAAACAAGAAAACTTCAACGCTTATGTTAGTAGACAAATGAAACATAATGCTTACATTCTTGACCACTTGCGTGATTATATGAGTAGAACTGTTAATGATCTTAAGCTTATTAGTAAACACTAGTCATCAACCCGTGCAGCCACACGGGCTAGCTGATTTAGACTACATAAAACATAGTATAGTATTTCTATATAAGTGTTGTATGTGCAAAAAGCATTATAATATTAATTACTGAAAATTGGTCATTTATTTGAGATATATTATTAATCAAAATACATAAGTTTCCATAACTTTTCTCCGCTTGATGTTTATAAACTACTAATATTCTCATAATATTTTTGAATGATTGGAATGTTACAAAGAAATCCGTGTTGATTTCTGATTTTGTGGGACTGAATCCAAAAGGTTATATTTAGCTCACATTTAAAAGTATTTCTGTATTTAGTCAAATCTGTAATACTTTTCTTTGTGCTATGGCGCAACCACAAAAACTTTAGTACAAATTCACCCATGGAGGATTTATGTGGACATGAAGATGGAATCCTACAAATTATATGCCCGTATTTCCAGTATCAAGGTAATCCAAGAGGTCCTAATGGATCTTTTATCTAAATTGTTCCTATATGCAAAGAAAGGAAACTACCTTTATCAATTCTTGGTATTTCTATAAATTAAACATTGAAACAAAATCATGCTGACAAAAAAAAACATTTATACTGCCAGTCTATCAAGCAAAAAGTGCAACTAATTAAGCGATGAATGTTTAGGAACTATTTATTATTATAAATTACATACGACACTTCATCACTTTTTCCATGCAAATGTGGTCAAGCCACCATAAATATTTTTACTGAAAATTCAGGGTAAAAAGTACTGGTTCTATATCAAATTCTAGTCCGAGCTTATCGATCTCGTGCACATTTACATGCTCCGAAATACAAAGTGCAATCTTTCTTATGAACTCCAAATATTAAAATTAAGTAAAAACATTTCTGATATAAATAATATCTAGTGAAGTGCCTCAATCATAGTTGGCTTCTTTTACATGGTCCTAGACTGATATTATAGCTTCTGTATTCAGTTTAAATGAAAGAAATATTATCATACAACTGTGGCGATTGTACAAAACATAAGCAAGACATACAGAAGTTCAAAGTATGTGACATACTGATTAAAAATACGACAACCCTATTTACCTATGACAAAAAAAACACCTGTTAGATTCCCTTATATGACACGTGTAAAACATGTAAAAAAATAAGCCAGTCCTTGATCCAGCATGTAAATTTAAATGGAAAAGAAAGTGTCTTACAACAGATTAGGCATTCTCTCGTAAACCTTCGAAGATGATGAGCTGAAACAACCAACAAGGGATGGCGAGTGTTTGTCAAGGCCATAGCTTGGCAAGGAACGTCGATCTTTCTAGGTCCTTAAACAAATAAGTAAGCCTATTAAGATATAATTATGGAGGCTAACTTACGAATTAAAAAAAAAGAATTATACGCACTTCATGAAATCAAACACGGTTTAAAAACAATACACGATGGATCATTGCATGCAGCTACGATCACAAATGTACATAATATTTTCTAACAAATGAAAAGACAACTACTCTTACTGCATATAACTATAATTCAATTCTGTGTTGATAAGAAAGTAACCATCATCGTGGGTGCCTTTATATGCTTCCAGTGATCCTGTGAGTATCTGCTAATTATCCTTACAATGTAAACTAAATAAAAATAAGCAGCCATACTCATTAGTAAAGCCCCAAAGAAGGAAAACACTTGTAGTAATGTTCATTCATTTATATATTCTAGAAGTAAAATTCAATCTTTTTTGTACTGTTATGAAAGAACATTAGCAAGAATCACCAGATGTTGTAAAAAAAATTTACATGTTAAACGTTAGGAAAACTTGATCCTCCTTTATCAGTGTACTACTACCTACCTTCAAGGGCACACTAAATGTACCTGAAGGTATATTCCCACCACTCTAGGCCTCTGGTCGTTGAAATTTAAGCTAGTCATCATGTCTCCAATGTCTCACTAAAATAATGTACACATGACTACAAATAGCATTCAAGTAAGAGTATCAAACATGCAGCAGGCGGTAAAGTACATAATTTTCACATTAAGATATATAGTTGTAGGACATCGAAAGTTCAGATGTTTCGACTTACGAACAAAAATAAAAGGACATTTCACAACATGAATGAAATCACAACAGGAATATACCATTTTATGGTTCATGAATACACATTATATCAGAATATCAATAGGTTGTCATGGGTAATTCTCTTCACATCGAATCTGTATATTTTCTCTGATGGATCATAATAAATATAATTGCAACATCTTCTATTAACTATGTATATATGCGTACACATCATCTCCAATACTTTATTTCACATTTATACTCATTTTCACCTTATTTCTATTTGCAACAAAATACTGATCCTAAGAAAGATTACCTCTGAATAGGAAACTTAAATGCCTACTGTGCTATATGTAGATACATACAGTTACCCCACCCGCAAAAAAAGATGTTGCAATCTTATACCAGTAAAAAGTGATGGATCTAACTGCTACACATAACTTTTGTATCTAGTAGCAGTACAAAATAGTTAGATGGCCTAAATGATATAATGGATGGATCCAGTACTTGTAGGTATCTGAGAACTTGCATTTGCATTCTATAGCTTATCTTACAGATGTCAATCTTACTTGCCACTTAAAATAAAAGACCAACAGATTCTTGTAGACTAATATTCCTATGATATTCAACCTATTGTGGTAATTACCTATTGTCAATATAGAACACATGTGTACATATTTATGGTCCTATATGACAATGGTAAGCTGAACATTATCTCTGATACTTTACTAAACATTGGTGCGACGTAAAACTGGCAGCAGCTCGTCTCGTGTCAGCTCCTCTAGTAGAAGAACAAAAATTTAAGTTCAACAACAATGACCTCTAAAATCTCGGGGTACATACGAATTAGATTCTTTACCAAGTGTTTTTCTAGTTTGCATAATTATCACGAATCTACAGCAACAGAATGAACCTACATGAGCAACAGTACAAACCACACAGCTACTGAAAACTCTCACACTCGATGATAAAATCTAGTTACTGTGAGTGCAGATGTGTCCTCTATGGCTCGCCCGCAAACATATACTCCAGCGATTGCATCATTACGGTTCTATGTGCTCCATATAATCTGCTTATGAACATCAGGGAGTCCGAGGCTGGTGCAGAAAATCACCTTCGAATCCACCCTGCAACCTGGAGTTAAAAACAATGGTTTCATTAACGCTAGCCAATACCTCTTTGGATAACCTCAAATCGAATCAGGAAGGAAACCTCTGGGCCGGGATAATGGATAGAAGGAGGAATACATGTGATACATCTCCCTCTGGGGGAAACAAAAACAGCGCTTGTCGAAAACCGATTGGCTGGTGAAGCAAGCACCATTGCGACTTGTATGCCCAGCCATAATGTTCACAGCCGAGCTGTGTTGTTTCATTGATTCAGGACTGCCATGCTTGAAATGAGGATACGGAGGGAGTTCCGATCAAGGAGGTCATGGCTGCGATTAAGGGATTCATCAAATCCCCCAAAAAGAAAATCTTGGTTGTAGTTGCTCGTTGGAAACCAACATCAAAATTCCCCAAAAAGATAGATTGCAACATGGAGATTGAAAGATTGCAAAGGAAGGGGTCGAGGAGAGGCTCCCTGGATCATTAAACGATTGTCGCATGAAGATTAGAGAAGCGTGAAGAGGTGGAGCATCGGTGGAGGAGGGGGGCTGTGTCTATGCATCGGTGGATTGTTGATTTATTTTTTTTGACAGGGAGGAGGACGTGGGAGGTGGAACATTGGGTTAGGACTCATGGAATCTCATCCAACGACAGATCTTTGTTTTTTCAAAGCGAGGATGACGGGTGAGGTGGGACATTGGGCTAGGACTCTTGGAATCTTATCGGACGACTGTAGATAGTTAATACCTCGATCAGATGGACACTTTTCTTCATTTATGATGATTAACGTGGAGCCTCATGTGGTGCTCGCGATTAGTAAATATAAGATGCTTCCATGGTTACAACTCAAGTAGAACAAGTACTTAAGGCACAAGATGATTTGCTTAATGAGTTGAATAGTAAGAACAATGATAATGCTGTTAGGGTTATGACTAGAGGTGGTAAAATGACCCATGAACCTTTGTATCCTGAGGGTCATCCTAGGAGAGTTGAACATGATTCTCGGAGAACTAATACTGATGCACCTAGTCCTAGTAAGAAAATGAAAAAGAAAACTGATAGGACTTTGCATGCTAGTGAACCTGCTATAGACACACCTCAGAATCCCAATGATATTTCCATTTCTGATGCCGAGACACAATCTGGTGATGAACATGAACCTAGTGATAATGTTAATAATGATGTTCATATTGATGCTCAACCTAGTAATGATAATCATGTAGAGATTGAACCAGCTGTTGATCTTGATAACCTGCAATCAAAGAATCAACATTATGATAAGAGAGACTTCATTGCTAGGAAGCAAGGTAAAGGAAGAGAACCATGGGTTCATAAACCCATGCCCTTTCCTCCTAAGCCATCCAAGAAAAAGGATGATGAGGATTTTGAGCGCTTTGTTGAAATGATAGACCTATCTTTTGGCGTATGCATTTGACTGATATGCTTAAAATGCCTCCTTATGCTAAGTATATGAAAGATATTGTTACTAATGAAAGAAAGATAACGGAAGCTGAAATTTCCACCATGCTTGCTAATTATACTTTTAGGGATGGAATACCAAAGAAACTTGGAGATCCAGGAGTACCATCTGTACCATGCTCCATTAAAAGAAACTATGTTAAAACTGCTTTATGTGATCTTGGAGCCGGTGTTAGTGTTATGCCTTTCTCTTTGTATCGTAGACTTGAATTGAATAAGTTGACACCTACTGAAATCTCTTTGCAAATGGTTGATAAATCAACTGCTATATCCATCGGTATTTGTGAGAATGTGCCTGTTGTGGTTGAAAACGTTACTATCTTAAAGGACTTTGTTATTCTTGATATTCCCAAGGATGACAATATGTCGATTATCCTCGGTAGACCCTTTTTGAACACTGCAGGGGCTTTTATTGATTGCAACAAAGGAAATGTCACTTTTCATGTTAATGATAATGAGCATACGGTACACTTTCCGAAGAAACAACCACAAGTTCATAGTATCAATTCTATTGGAAAAATTTCAACTATTACTGTTGGAGGTTTTGAGTTTCCTCTTCCTACTGCCAAAAAGAAATATGATATTATTATTATTGGGGAAATATATATCCCCATTGAGGTAACCTAGTGTTATTAAAAAATTCTCCGGTTTCATGTCATTCGGAAGAAGTTTGTTAATAGGACTTGATCAACCTTATTAATGGATTCCTTTTGATGAGCATGAGATGGATGAATTTAGAAGGCACAACTCTGTGTACCCACTTTTTACTTTCTGTTAATTAGATTAAATAAAGCAAACAATAGTATTTTCGGGCTGATTTCTGAATTATCCATGCAATAAAAAATGTCCCGAAAATAAAAGTTCTCCAAATACCCTGAAAATTTTGTATGATTTTTTATAGAATATTTAAGAATTTCCCGCAATGAACACATACCAGGGGGCCTCACCAGCTGGCCACAAGAGTGGAGGGCGCGCCCTATCCCCTGGGCATGCCCCCTTTCCTTGTGGGCCCGACGTGGCCCCTTCCACTTATTCTAGCACCCATCCACTCCTTCTTCCTCCAGAAAAAATCACTCCATAGCTCAAACTCTTGTTCTTGCTCATCTTGATACCATTTTCGATCTCCTTGCTCAAAGCTCCATTCACAAAACTGCTTTGGGGGATTGTTCTTCGATATGTGGGTCCTCCAATGGTCCAATTAGTTTTTGTTCTATGCTTTATTCATTGCAAATTTTTGCTGCTGTGGTGACCTTGTTCTTGAGCTTGCATGTGAAATTTATATGGTCCAAAGTAGTTTTGATGCATGATATAGCCTCTAGGCACTTGTAGGAGTAGTTGCTATCAATTTTGTTGAGTTTGGTTCACTTTTATTTTGAGTCACTAAAAATTTCAGAAATTTTCAGAGGAAGAAAATGATGAGGAGATTGTTGCAAGGCTCCTTGAGCCGGGGTTCGAAGGAAAAAGAAAATGAGGAGAAAGAGAAGCCCAAGTATAATCTCCCTCGTGCCACGGAGATTCGGCCGTGTGAATGGCCATGTGATGTATTCTTGCAAGTGGCCGGAATTTATGATGATTTCTATTATTTGGCTGGGAATGCAGGCATCACCTACTTCCTCCTCGACCAGTGTGATCAGTATCTCCTACTCACTAATACTTTCGTGCAAAATTTTCATTTTCATGGTAGGAGATCACCACCCATGGTAGACTTTCACTTATATGATGAGTACAAGGAAATGACGCTCTATGACTTTTGTGAGGTTTGTAAATTATCTTATGAGGGTAGCGTGGAGGAACCACACCCTAGTGATGTGGAAGGTTTTATTCATGAAATTACCGTAGGGGAAACAAGAGGAGTGTCGGGAGCGAGAGTGGCTAGTATACATTTCCATGTTGTACACTATTTCTCATTATTCACTGGGAGATTCTTAATTGGTCATGGAGAGAGTGGAGACCTTAGTTCCCCTGACCTTGCTATTTTGCGCCAAGCTTTACACCGTGATAGAACTTACAGTTTAGGCGCTATAGTTGCTAAACGGTTGAGCTTAAACCATACAAATGGTCCTATTTTCGGAGGTATCTTCGCCTCATGCCTTGCTAAACACTTTGAGATACCCATTAGGCACTATGAGAAAGCAGAGAAACTCCTACCTACTATTTACTTAGATTATGATGGCATGGTAGCACATAAGTTTATTCGCTATGATGAGGAAAGGAGACTCATTTATAACTTGATATTTAGCTAGAATATTTTCCAGATTATTACCTTGCCTGCACCTATTTTGTTCGATATTCATTCAGGCAGGTACTTTGTTTTTTCCATGGACATTCATGCATACTGGGAGGGTACACGATGCCCACGTCCTGAGCCAGAGCCATCACCTGATCCATATCAGGAGTCTATTTATTAGTGGGATCCACAGGAACTAGCAAAACAGTGGAACCCCCAGGGTCCTCCTCAGTACACCAGAGAGGGCTACTTTGATCCATGGGCTTAGAACAACTTAGGCCAAAAGCCTAAGCTTGGGGGAGTACGTATTTCTCACCGACATTACATTCATGTTCACACACTCATTTCAGTTGTCGGTGTTCATACTTTTTCATTGTAATATCCATGTTAGTTTATTTCTTTTTCCTGCTTTCTTCTTGTGTGTTTGAAAAACCTTAAGAAAAACCAAAAAAATAGTTGTAGTTTATTTCCTTCCTTTGCATCCTTAGTAGTAATATTAATAACAAACCCAAAAAGATTTCTCGTTCTTCTTTTGCTTGTTGGGAGCTTTCTCGTGTAAATAGTTTTTCTCATTCTTGTTTCACCTTCTTTAGAAAAACAAAGACTCCAAAAATATTTCAGTGTGTTTCTTTGAAGTTCTTTTGTTTTCTTTGGGGGTCGAGAGGAGAAGACCATGATGAAAATGTTGAGTGGCTCTCATTTGCATTATTGTTGATCTAACAAAGAGCGCATATTCCCTTGTCTTCTCCTTTGTATAAATGTTTGCAGATTCCAGCTTAGTCCAATGCACGTGCACTATTATTATTATCCACACCATTTTGTCGTGCAAGTGAAAGGCAATAATGACGATATATGATGAAATGATTGAGATGAGGAAAAGCTGGTATGAACTCGGCCTATCTTGTTTTTCTAAATATGATTAGTTCATCGTTCTTGATTCAACCTATTGTGAATGAAACATGTTTGCAATGACAATTAGAGATTATAGTTAGTCATGCCATGCTTAAATTAGCTAGGAGTTTATAATGTTTTACCTTGCGTGCCAACATGCTTTTAAAATGGTTGTGATGTAGTATGGTAGGATGGTATCCTCCCTTGAATGATGCGAGTGGCTTGACTTGGCACATGTTCACACATGTAGTTGAAACAATATCAACATAGCCTCCACGATATTTATGTTCATGGTGATTTATATCCTACTCATGCTTGCATTCAATGTTGATTAATCTCAGTGCATGTTTATGACTGTTGTTGCTCTCTTGTTGGCCACTTCGCAGTCTTTTTCTTGCCTTCACTTGTGAAAGGATTGAGATGGACCTAGAGGGGGGGGGTGGGTGAATAGGTACAATAACACATTTTTATTTTTACTTAGCAGTTTTAGGCAATAATGCTAAATATGAAGTTTAGCCAAACAATTGCAAATATGATGTTAAGAGCTAAGCAAGGTAAACAAGTAACACAAGTAATTGTGAGCGCAAGCACAATATGATATAAGTAAAGACTAAGAGACAAGTAACCACAAGTAGAGAGTTAGGGTTAGGAATAACCGCAACTCCGAGAGACGAGGATGTATGCCGATGTTCACTTCCTTGGAGGGAAGCTACATCACCATTAGAGAGGTGGATGTTACCACGAAGTCACACCAACGCGACGAATGCTCACCCTATTCCCCCTTTGAGACAACACCACGAAGGTGTTTCTCAACCACTAGTGGTAGACCTTGGGGTGGTCTCCAAACCCTCACAAACTTTCCGGGGGTAATCACAATGGTCGATTCCTCTCCAAAAGACTCCTACCGCCTAGGAGTCTCCAACCTCCAAGAGTAACAAGATCAATGGGAAAAAGCTCAAGACTTGCTCAATTCACGAATTCCTTTGGTGCAAAGAAGGGGAAAGAGTGGATCTATCACTTGGATGGACAACTTCTCTCAAATGCTCTCAAATCCCTTGGGGATCTAAGATTTGGTGTAGGAGAGTGTGTGAGAGAGAGAGACAATGAAATGTGTTCTAGGGTTTGCTCAAAGTGAATGGTCAACCCTCTCCCGTGGGGGAAGAGGGCTATATATAGTGTGGGTGCTAATATGGTCGTTGTAGTGTAAGTGATAGGGTAGGCCGGACATCTGGGACAGGGGCCGGACATCCGGCCTAGCGTAGCACTAGTGACGTGAAGCAGAAAACAGAGGACAAAACAGAGGGGCCATACATCCGGGGCAAAGCCCGAACATCTGGCGATACAGGAAGACCCGGACATCTGGCAAGATGACCGAACATTCGACGAGTTCACAGAGCCGAATCGCTCCCTGGATAGCACAAGCCGGACATCTGGCTTGGGCAGCCCGAAAATCTGGGGAGCAAGGAGAGCCCGAACATCCGGCAATAAAAACACAATATGATGCACTCTGGATAGACAGGGCCGAACATACGGATTGGGCAGCCCAGATATCTGAGAACATGAAGGGCCCGGACATCCGGTGAAAACACCAACATATGGTGCATTCTGGACAGCAGGTCTTGGATATCCGGAGTGCAAGCCGGATATCCGGCGTGTGGCCCGGACATCCGGCGTGTGGCCCGGACATCCGGCGTGAGGCCCAGACATCCAGCTTGAGAGCAAAACCAGAACTATTTGCACCATAATATTTCGTGTGACCCTAAGATTCTGAGGCTAGGTATTTTGTGGCATGAGCAAGTCCTTCACCAACCCTACCGATCCCCTCTTAATAGTGCGGGATCCTATACTCAAGAATAACAAGTATAAAATCATTATGATACTTCTTTCTTGAGGAAAATCAGCTCCATATGTTCATGATCCACACACCTTCGATGATCCGGGGACTAACACCTGAGATTCACTTGATGAACATAGTTAGTCCCCTACATGTACATTGTCATCAACATCGGAACATGATGTAAGGGCATGATTGCACTTTTAATCTCCCCCTTTTTGTTTGTTGATGACAATCATACATGTAGTATCATAGATGCAATAAATAAATTTAACAGTGTAATTCATGAGAGCATAATACAATATATGTTCCTATTTGCTTTAGCTCCCCCTCATTGTGTGCATGAGATGATTATCCTAGAATGTGCTGCACAAATCTTCATGGTAGCATATGTAGCTCAAAAGGTAGGAAAGTAGGATAAGCACACATGAACCAAACATAACAACAACCCATAGCAACAATAACTCATAGCCACAAGGATAACAACATAGTCTCATACGATTAAGTACCATATGTAGCATACATAAAGAGTTTGAATAATAGCGAACACAAATAGCAACATATAGCATGACCCTAAGATACTACATCTCCCCCTTTGACAACAACATGCAAAAGGGGCAAACAATAAGGATAACAACACTGAAATCACTCATGGTGGAAGTCATCATCATCAGCACTGCCCTAAAAGAAATTGGCATACTCATCACGAGACAGAAACCGAAAGGTGGAAGGGGACTGTACCACGGGAATAGGATCATCATCACTCACGGGACTCCCATGATCGTGAAGGCGCTACTTGAGCTGTTTCTTGGAGATGATGAGGCGCTTTTAAACATCATGGTTTTGCTGACGGTTAAAAGTGATAGCTTTCATAATAGCAAACTGAGCCTTGCCCAAGAATGAGGCAAGACGTCCACGAGGCGCGATCGAGGAGGAAGGCACGAAGGAACCCGTGGGCTGAGACCCACCAGCAGACTTCCTAGGCTGACGAGGTGTAGCAGATGGTGCAGGAGCAGCCATGCACATATGAGTAGGAGGTTTCCAAATGGCACGCACCGTTGTCTTTGCAACCTCAAAAGGAGTAGCGTGGTCAATCAGCACCTGAATGAATGGAGCATGAGGGAATTGTCACGTCTGAAGAAAGCTGGAGACACGGATCTCATGCCAAATGTAATAGGCTGTGTCAAGAGGCTCGGTAGGCTTGTCATGCATACAAACCATCAAGTCAATGCAGTAGTTGCGAGCCCTTGAGTGATCTCCCTTCTTAGGATAGAGAGTGCGAAGCACACACTGATAGAGAATGTAGTAAGGAGAATTGAAGATGGATACCTCATTGGTTGGATACCCACATTCCTCCTCAGTGAGTTGAGTGATAGTCTTAACAAGAGGCATGCAATCATCAACCTCCTTGGGCTTATGCAGTGGATCCAGACTGTGGATTTTATGTCCAACACCGGAGAGTCCCAAAATCTGAACAAAATGCTCATAGGTGATGCTCAACATAGTATCGTTGGTCATCCAGGTGAGAGTGTTGTTTGGGCCAAAGAAGCAAGTGGCATAGAACTGAAGGATGGCAACTTCATTCCAATCACACCTAAAGGTCATTGATGGATCGGGAGTCATATCGTCAATGATCTTGACTGTGTTGTCATGGAACATGGCAGGATTATCACGCAGGAATTGAAGATCCAAGTATTTGTGAGAAGCAAGTCCACGACCGCGGAAGAAGCTAGAGTAGAGATCCTGCTGCATGTGAGTACGGAACCGAGGATCGTCAGCATTAGCCCTCATCTCAAACTGGTTGATATCCCGCTGAAACTAGATATGGACCACAACCCCCATGGTCGTGAAATCGTGAGTGGGGCGATCCCCACTGAAAGGGATCTACATGGAGATGTGGCGACTGTCGGTGTCAAAACCGGTGGATCTCGGGTAGAGGGTCCCGAACTGTGCGTCTAAGGCTAATAGTAACATGAGTCGGGGGACACAATGTTTACCCATGTTCGGGCCCTCGCTATGGAGGTAATACCCTACTTCCTACTTGATTGATCTTGATGATATGAGTATTACAAGAGTTGATCTACCACGAGATCGTAGAGGCTAAACCCTAGAAGCTACCCTATGGTTATGATTGTTCTCGTCCTACGGACTAAATCCTCCGGTTTATATAGACACGGGGGCTAGGGTTACATGAGTCGATTCTGAGAAGCAAATCTGCATATCCAAATTGCCAACCTTGCCTTCCACGGAAAGGAGAGTCCCACCCGCACACCGGACGAAGTCTTCAATCTTGTATCTTCATAGTCCAACAGTCTGGCATAAGTACATAGTCCAGCTGTCCGAGGACCCCCTAATCCAGGACTCCATCAATAGCCCTTGAACCAGGCTTCAATGACGACGAGTCCGGCGCGCAGATTGTCTTCGACATTGCAAGGCGGGTTCCTTCTCCGAATACTCCAAGGTAGATTTTGAACACATGAATCGTGTCCGGCTCTGCAAAACAAATTCCACATACCACCATAGAGAGCACAATATCCCACAAGTCTAATCTGCTGACAACCTTTCATAGCGTGACATCACGCCACGGCCCGATCATTATTCGAACCATTTTTCCAAACCTGCTACTGCACATTTCATGAGGCGGTTTTATTGGAAAGTCTTATGGAAGGAGAGATTGTGTCCCCTTATCATGGGATTCTCATCAATACGGGTGTGGGTAACTCAACCATGCCATCAACGTGGCGCTTGGGAAAAAGCGAGTTTATCGGGCAAGTGGGGAGGCGCAGGATCCCTGCTGCCTTTATAAGGAGATAAGGACTCCCCATTTTCACCCACGCCTTCTCCTTCCTCTGCTCATCCATTCTCTCTCACTCGAGCTCCAGCGCCGAAGCATTCGTCTTCTCCGCCCACAAAGGCCCTCCAAAAATGTCCGGATTCGGAGCAGGAGGCAAGTGGATGGCCTCTACCGCCCGGGAGAAGGATATCAAAAAGCTTCGGGAGGGCGGGTATCTGGCCAAGAAAATCAGCCATCACCTCCCGACGGCGGGACTGATTGTCACAACCCCGAAACCCGAAGAGAGGGTTGTATTCCTCCCTTACTTTATCCGCGGGCTAGGGTTTCCCCTCCACCCATTTGTTCGCGGCATCATGTATTACTACGGGATCGATTTTCATGATCTATCCCCAAATTCCTTCCTCAACATCTCGACATTCATCGTCGTGTGCGAGGCCTTTCTCCGCATCTCGCCACACTTCCGCTTATGGCTGAAGATTTTTAATGTGAAGCCCAAGGTAGTGAGCGGCGAGCATGCTGAGTGAGGAGGTGCCATGGTGAGCAAGATGCCCAACGTTACATGGCCATCGGGTACTTTCAATGATTCCTTCAAAGGGTGGCAATAGCCGTGGTTCTATGTCACTGAGCCGCGGAGCACGAAATGGGCCGCAGCTCCCGAATTCCGATCCGAAGCTCCCCTACGGCTTACGTACTGGCCCAAGAAGGGCCTGAACTGGTGTTCGCCCGACGAGTTGTCAGCGCTCCAGACACGCGTCAAGGATATGGAAGGCAAGAATATCAAACTTTTCAATGTAGTCCAGGTGATGTTAGTTCGCCGGATTCTTCCTTGTCAACACAAGGCCTGCAATTTGTGGGAATTCGACCCGGCCAAGCACCAGACCCTGCTGGAATTATTTGGCTCCTCGCACAAAGACATCTGGAAGGTGCTCTTTAAGTCTAGCAAATCGTGGCCGGACTCAGCTGAGGACCGCGGGTACAAACTATTCCGTCCTACAAGTTCGTTAAGTCATTGCATGTTGGCAAGTCATATGTTTTATTTGCATAACCCAAGGGAAATGCTTAATGTGTTTTCCACAACTCTCCTAGGGCTGGACGAAGAAGGCGGGGCGTATCTACTTGATGACCCACAAGTATAGGGGATCTATCGTAGTCCTTTCGATAAGAGTGTCGAACCCAACGAGGAGCAGAAGGAAATGACAAGCGGTTTTCAGCAAGGTATTCTCTGCAAGCACTGAAATTGTAGGTAACAGATAGTTTTGTGATAATAATTTGTAACGGGTAACAGGCAATGAAAGTAAATAAAGTGCAGCAAAGTGGCCCAATCCTTTTTGTAGCAAAGGACAAGCCTGGAAAATTTCTTATAATGAGAAAAGCGCTCCCGAGGACACATGGGAATTATCGTCAAGCTAGTTTTCATCACGCTCATATGATTCGCGTTCGGTACTTTGATAATTTGATATGTGGGTGGACCGGTGCTTGGGTACTGCCCTTTCTTGGACAAGCATCCCACTTATGATTAACCCCTATTTCAAGCATCCGCAACTACAAAAGAAGTATTAAGGTAAACCTAACCATAGCATGAAACTAGTGGATCCAAATCAGCCCCTTACGAAGCAACGCATAAACTAGGGTTTAAGCTTCATCACTCTAGCAACCCATCATCTACTTATTACTTCCCAATGCCTTCCTCTAGGCCCAAATAATGGTGAAGTGTCATGTAGTCGACGCGTTCACATAACACCACTAGAGGAGAGACAACATACATCTCATCAAAATATCGAACGAATACCAAATTCACATGACTAATAATAGTAAGACTTCACCCATGTCCTCAGGAACAAACGTAACTACTCACAAAGCATATTCATGTTCATGATCAAGAGGAGTATTAATATGCATTAAGGATCTGAACATATGATCTTCCACCAAGTAAACCAATTAGCATCAACTACAAGGAGTAATCAACACTACTAGCAACCCACAAGTACCAATTTGTGGTTTTGATGCAAGTTTGGATACAAGAGATGAACTAGGGTTTTGAGAGGAGATGGTGCTGGTGAAGATGTTGATGGAGATTGACCCCCTCCCGATGATAGGATCGTTGGTGATGACGATGGTGATGATTTGCCCCTCCCGGAGGGAAGTTTCCCCGGCAGAACAACTCCGCCGGAGCCCTAGATTGGTCCCGCCAAGGTTCCGCCTCGTGGCAGCGGAGTTTCGTCCCATAAACTTGCTTATGATTTTTTCCAGGGTAAAAGCCTTCATATAGCAGAAGATAGGCACCGGAGGGCCACAAGGGGGCCCAGGAGACAGGGGCGCACCCAGTAGGGGGGGGCGCGCCCACTAGTACAAAAACCCCCTATCGTCCCGGTTGGTAAGGGCTTTTGTCCCGGTTCTTGAACCGGGACTAAAGGGTCGTTACTAATGCCCTAGACCTTTAGTCCCGGTTCAAACAGGAACCGGGACAAATGGACCTCCACGTGGCGGTCTGGCAAAACCCGAGCGGGGAGGGCCTTTGGTCCCGGTTGGTGGCACCAACCGGGACCAAAAGGCATCCACCACTACAGGAATCGGCTACTTTGCCGTCTGCCACGGCGGACGGCAAAGGTCTTTGCCGTCCGCCGCGGACGGCACACATGGACGGCAAAGTAAGATCCGGCAAACAGCTACTTTGCAAATGCCGCTTTAAGCGGTGACGGCAAAGGGCCCTTTGCCATCAGCAGCAGACGGCAAAAATTTCTCTGTTAGTCCGTTAGGTGGCTAACGACAGCCCTTTGCCGTCCGTTGTATGATGTCATCTAGACGTCACCACTCTTTGCCGTCTGTCACTGTAGGAAAACTAGCCAAATGGGTCAGCTCCCGGGGAAGCACGGTTGGGCAGCATTATCTGTTTGCCGTCCGGCGGTGACGGCAAAAGAGGCCGTTACCCGTCGGTGGCACGACAAAGAGCACGTATATTGGCTCTTTTTTTGTTTTTTCTGAATCCAACAATTTTCACAACAAATATATATGACATATATAGATATATTTCACAGGGCTATTTAACAGCAAACATATCACATATATATCCAGCACATAATGAAGTTTCATCCATTCATACATAAGCAAGTTCCATCCATACACATTGTTCCATCCATATACATATTACAATGCAAATTTTGATCAAGATAGCAAGTTCCATCATAGCAAGCTAGATACAATGCAAAGTTTCATCAAAGAAAAAACAAGCACTCTATCATAGCAAGATAGCTTTCAGGAAGTGAATGAAATCTGCAGAATGGCAAATAAGAAAGTTAGAAATAGGTGACTAGAAGAAGAAGACTAGAACAAGAAATGGGTCATATATGAGCTAACTAAATTGAAATGGGTCGTTTATGAGCTAACTAAGGTGAAATGGATCATCTAGGAGCTAACTTAGTTCAAATGGGTCGTTTATGAGCTAACTAAGCTGAAATGGATCGTTTTTTGAGCTAACTAAGTTGAAATGGATCATCTATGAGCTAAGTAAGGTGAAATGGATCATCTATGAGCTAACTAAGTTGAAATGGGTCGTTTATGAGCTAAGTAAGGTGAAATGGATCGTTTTTTAGCTAACTAAGGTGAAATGGATCATTTAAGAGATAATTTAGGTGAAATGGATTGTTTATGAGCTAATCTAGGTAAAATGGGTCATTTTGGAGCTAACCTAGGTAAGATGGGTCATTTTGGAGCTAACCTAGGTGAAATGGATCGTTTATGAGCTAATCTAGGTAAAATGGGTCATTTTAGAGCCAACTTGGGTAAAATGAATCATTTTAGAGCTAACCTAGGTAAGATAGATGGTTTTGGAGGTTAGTAAGCTTATTAAGTCATTTTGGAGGAAAAGAAGCTAACTCTAAGTCATTATGGTAAGCATATTGGAGGAAATAAAGCTAAGTCTAGGTCTTTATGCATTTGTTAAGCAAAACACTAGAGACACTTACCGTGATCATGGAGGTGTTGTAGTGGGGTGGCTCGTGCCGGTAGCTGGAGAAGGATCGTGCGATGCTTGTCTTCAGTTACGCTGCACCAAAGATCATTTCCAATGTCTCATTAGCATGATGACACTCAAATGTTAAGACTAGCAAGTAATGTCCATTCAAATTAAACTCACCGTGGTCCCAAGAGCAATCACTAGCATCGGCGGGCGATGCGGCGGACTTCTCGCTACGCATCGCACATTTGGTTTTGACGACTCAATCATACTAGTTAGTAATGAGACAAACACTACATGGTTGTTTTGGCTAATGTGTAGAAAAACTTACCACAAGGAGCTCGTACATGGCCCTTGCACGCATGTCATTCCGTGCCCTCTCCTCCTCCAACATCTTTGTCGTCCTCTCCTCGACTCCCGCTGCCTCTCCGCCGCCTCCATGAGAAGTTTCTCCGTTCGATCTCTCTCCCTTTGTATAGCAGCCTGCAACACCACTCCTCGTTAGCATTTGTAATCATTGATGGAAGCGCACACAATGTAATGGAGAAAGTTAGCTGAGTACGTATAACTAACCTTGAAGGCGAGTTGGGTGGCCGTTCACGAGGCCTTATCTCGTGAGGCGGAGCTCAAGCTGGCGCGCCTTGATCTCCGGAGAGTGCTAGGACAACGGATAAGTCCATCTCCCATGGCTATGGAGCCACGGACCTCCCGCCACCAGATATCATCAAGAGCTCGGTATCAATGGGACCACAGCTCGGGTTAAAGTCCTCCTTTCCTCGCCTTCCCTCATCTCTATATTTCACGAGCTTGTCGTGGGAGGAGATGTTGGTGAAGCTTTTTGGATCATTGAGGTCGACGCAGAGAATGCCTTGACTTTCTTGTAAGAGCCGGTGTGGGCCATGGCATACAGGTCGTACACCTCACGGGACCTTATACGCCTTATTGTAGCGTGTGCGAAAGAGAGAAACAAAGTAAATTAGTAATTAAAGGGCTGAAAGCTAGCATGACGAACGAATTGCATGAATCATGAAGCAAACCACATACCTAGTTCCGCCCGTACTGATATAAGTTGGAGCTGCCTTGATGGTGTGGGACACCTTCCATTTGGGCATGTTTGTCCTTGGCCTCGTTGTGGAGGGCTCGCCATTATTTTGAGCACCACTCATTGACAAACACCTCCCAACAATCCATCCGATCCGCACACCATCTCGGAGGGGCCTAAGTTAGGAAATAGAAACTTGAGCGCTACGACTATGAATTCCTAAATGAAGGTAGTAAAGTACAAGGCCTTAAGAATTACCTTCACGTACTCATCCTTACTCAAGAACTTCTCGCGGCACGCCGGCTTGGTCTTCTTGATACCACGCGCGGCGTAGTAGTCTCGAACGGCCTGCACCCGAGCCTCATGCCATAAGTTCTGTAGTAGGCGCTTGCAGACGTTATCGATAACATTTGCCGCCTCCTCCTCGTATCGCTCCTCACACCTGTAGAATTTCTGCAATCAAATGAGATAATATTGATTAGTACAATTAACAACTAGCTAGTTGAAGATTTTTAATTGTGTAAAGGAGAAATTACCCAGAACTTTCTGATCACCACGTCTGCCCTCGTCTTGCACAAGACACCATCGATAATCTCACCCGGCGGGGCCGAGGCAGCCAAGTAGTGCTCCCAACTCAATCCAAGCTCTGGAAGCCGACCCTCACCAGGCAACGTAACAAACCCCGAGAAGTTTTGCCGACAAAGAACTCCAAGGACGGAGTTGGGCCGGCGGACACAATGATGGTGGTCCCAACTCCTTCAGCATGACAAGGCCAACGCATTAGATATTTGAAGAAACGTGAATGCAGAAGGGTACAAAAAGATTATATGCACTTACCTCTCCCCATCAGGGAAAATCAACCACCTACGCTTTCATGGTCGCCGCACGTCCGGAGCCGTGTAGCACCACACTGGTAGACGGTGCCCCCTTCCTCGTCAATATCAGTCGGCTCCCCGCCATCATCAGCATGGCCACTCGGCCCCTCAGGCTGATCCGGCCAGGTACCCCATCCAGACGTGTGTTCCTCCGAGGTCTCGTGGGCCGAACTCTCGTGGCCCGAAGGCCCGTGGACCGGAGGCTCGTGTACCGCAGTCCGTGTAGCCTCCTCCTCGGATGAGTCCACCCTAGCAGTCATGTGCTCGGGTGAAACAGCCGGGGGTGGCGGCGAGGAAGGCGCCCTCGCAGTCACCCTACCTCCTCTCCCGCGACCACATGCTCCAGCTCCTCTCTGCTTCTTCTTACCTCGTCCCCTGCTCGGCACCGCGGTCCACGAAGAAGGGCCCGTCGGTGTAGCCATACTGTCCAGCAACGCTCGGCGGAGAGGTGCGCGTGGAATGGAAGACCTCGTCGCACGCGCCGACGAAGAAGGGTCCTCGGAGCGCTCCCGACCAGCGCCCACCATCTTTCAACACCTGCCATGACAAAGAGTAAACGAAATTAGTACAATGGCAAAAAAATACCGACATGAATAATAATATGTATATCACTTAAGTGTATCATCATCAATTACAACATTAAAAAATTGAATACCTGACACTACGTATAAATGCATAATCATCATCATCAAGTACAATAATAATCTCGATCAGTATCATCAATAAATGCATAATCATCATCATCACTATAATCAATGACGGGCTAGCAGAATTGAGAATTGGGTGTCGGGGTGTGGTGTCGGGTGTGGTGTCGGGTGTGGTGTCGGGTGCAGGTGTGGGGTGTGGTGTCGGGGTGTGGTGTCGGTCGGTCGAAGTCGAGGGGTCGAGGGTGTAAATGTCGGGTCGAGGTGTGGTGTCGGGTGTGCAGGTCGGGGTCAGGGTGTCGGGGTGTTTTTTTTAATACTTCTTTTACTTCTTTTCTTTTCTTCTTTTCTTCTTCTTCTTCTACTTCTTTTCTTCTTCTTCTTTTTCATCTTTTTTCTACTTCTTTCACTTCGTTTCTTTTCTTCTTTTCTTCTTCTTCTACTTCTTCTACTTCTTTTCTTCTTCTTCTTCTTTTTTCATCTTTTTTCTACTTCTTTTCTTTTCTTCTTTTCTTCTTCTTCTACTTCTTCTACTTCTTTTCTTCTTCTTCTTTTTTCATCTTTTTTCTACTTCTTTTACTTCTTTTCTTCTTCTTCTACTTCTCTACTTCTTTTCTTCTTCTTCTTTTTTCATCTTTTTTCTACGTCTTTTACTTCTTTTCTTTTCTTCTTTTCTTCTTCTTCTACTTCTTCTTCTTCTTCTTCTTTTCTTCTTCTTCTTTTTTCATCCTTTTTCTACTTCTTATACATCTTTTCTTTTCTTCTTCTTCTTCCACTTCTTCTACTTCTTTTCTTCCTCTTCTTCTTTTCTTCTACATACTCTTTTTTCTTCTACTTCTTTTCTTCTTTTCTTCTTCTTCTTTTTTCATCTTTTTTCATCTAAAACCCATGCACTAAATCTAACACTAACACATATGTAGCACTAAATCTAACACTAACACTAACACATATCTAGCACTAAATCTAACACTAACAATTAAACAGCAAAAAAAAGAAAAAAAAGAATACTCACCGGAGCAGGCGACAGCTGGCCTTGAGGTGGTGGGCGGGTTGGGCGGCGGGGCTACAGGCAGTGGGACGGTCGAGGCGGGTGGGGAGGCGGTGGCGGGCGGCTTGAGCGGCGGGATGGTGGAAGCGTCGGTGTGAGGCGGTGGGCGGCGCCGGCGGTGAAAGCGAAGCGATGGCGGGTGTGGCGCCGGGTGGTGGCGAAGCGATAAGCGGCGCGGCGGGCACCGGCGGCAGGATGGTAATGGCGTCGGCGGGGCGGTGGGGAGAAGCGGTGGCGGCAGCGGCGAAGTGGCGGCGCCGCGGGCTGTGAGGTGGGAGTGGTGGCGAAGCGGCGGGTGCGGCGCGGTGGGTGGATCGATGTGGGCGTCGGGGAGGAGAGAGGGAGAAACAGAGAGAGTAACGGGCGGGGAGGGGGGGGGCTCGGCCGTTAGTTAGGTTAGCCTTTGCCGTCTGCTGCGGACGGCAAAGAGGGGGGACGTTAAGTTTTTCCGTTAGCGGGTGCCACCTCCCTCTTTGCCGTCAGCCAGCGGATGGCAAAGATTCTTTGCCGTCAGCTAGCGGACGAAAGAAATGCCTGATGGCCAAGACCTTCTTTGCCGTCAGCCGTTCCTTTGCCGTCCGCTTTTCAGTAGCTGATGGCAAAGAGCTTCTTTGCCGTCCGCTAGCGGACGTCAAAGATCTGGCAGATGGCAAAGTAGCTGATTCCAGTAGTGCACGCGTCAGCATTTCAGGGGCTGGGGTTTTTGTTTTTTTAAGGGGGGGGGGGTGGGGTTGGGGCTTTTGGGGGGTTAATTTAGGTGTTTCATATATTGTGTTAGCTAGATAATTAATAGAGAGAAGTGTCCTCTCTTATGTCCGTGCTTGGTTGACGCTACGTACTATACATAGAGAGGCCCTCGACACGCTAGCTAGTAAGAAAATGAAGGAAACCATTAAGTACAGAAGTTCGTCATGCATACCGAGAGAAGTGATCGATCGACCTCTCCTCCTCCAAGAGATTGGTCGAACAACAAGTTTTCGTATTATCTATCCGACACTACTGGCTACATACATATACAATGTGTAAGATCTCTTACAATTCCCTAGCATTTGAAATCAACTTCCACATGGTATTCTCCGGCTTTATTGATGACGTGGTCAAGAAAGAATCCCGCCAATTCCTCTTGAATTGCCTTAATGCGATCTTGTGGTAGGAGTTCAATCCGCATCTGCCACGTCTAATTTGAAGAAGGGGGTTAATACATATATATATATATATATATATATATATATATATATATATATATATATATATATATATATGAATGAAACTCAACAGAAATGATGGTGTAATAAAATGAAATTGTGAATATTATTGCTTACGCACTTCATATTGTCTTTTAGAGTAGCCCGCTTATTTTTCAAAGTCGCGTTGTAGATGAACTCACACGTAGTATCCACAGTAATTATTCCCTTGTTCCTGCCACAAGCACTTTCACGAGAAATAGAGGTCAATCAAACTGATAATGAAGCATTATAAATGGCATTGATGAAAGTATAGCTATAGAATCAACGGGAGATGCGCGCAACTAGCTAGCTAGTAGTACTTACTTTCGGGTATATATATCGCAGATCCTTCGGCAGTCCCGGAGCTTCTGCGGTGAACTGTTTCCAAACCCTGCAAGACAAAAAAATAATTATTATTACTTGAGATATAAGAAAATGAACAAAAAGTTGCCGATATGGTGCGATAATGATCGATTGAACTTACTTGTTGAGCAATTTAGTCATGTCCGCATAGGTTTCGGGATCTTTTCTCTCGAGTCTAAGACAGTTACTAGTCCCCGCTCAACCTTAATCTCTAGAAAAACATAGTGGAAGCTGCGCACGCATGCATAACTCATCAATTACATTACTGTAACCTCGCTCAAGTAATAAGGGAAACCGAATATGCACACGACAGTAACACTCACTTGAAGTTGTAAGGAAAGAGTATGGTATCTTTGTTTTGATATTTGATCAACGATTGTAGCAAGTTGGCCTCGGTCTCTTCGGCGTGCTTTTTAACCTGAATTTCATCTATGATATTTGTGTTAATGAACCCAATATCATACATTTCTTGTTTTCTGCACTCGACGGTCTTCAATCTGCATAATATATATAGTGAGGATAATTAATTATAAATACATGCAATGAAAGAGCTGAGCTATATATACAGACTTAATGACAGAAATAGTACTTACAGACAGTAGCAAAAGATCGTTAATTTATCGAGGGCCTTTTGATTGAAGAACTTGAAGAACTCCTCAAATGGAATAGGCAACAGATCATTTCCAACGAGGTGGTGCTCCTCTTTAATTCTCAGATACAAAGTATTCGTCCCCACAAACTCTCTGTAGGTTTTCATGTACCAATTATGGAATATTCGCATCATCGTTGATAGAGATTTTTCATCTTTGACGAGAGGCTTCCCATACTCGAATCTATGTTCGTCCACCTCCATGAAATCAGGAAGTTGATCGTCAGGCAGGTAATCTCCAAGATTGCTATAACCGGGCACCGTCTCCGGAGCATTAGCGACGATGTCGCTAGACACATTGAGCGGGGGGCACGATTGATTTGCTTGTTCGCCGAGCTGGGCAATTTTTTTTGCAGCTGCTCGTTCTTTTGACCTTTGATGTCTAACCTTGGTCATCTCGTATGGTAAGTTCTCTAGAGGCTTGAGTGGTGGCTCGTATCTGTATTGCCTCCCGCCTCTGGCTGTACTGCTAGACGCCGGAGCAAACGGAGCGGCTGCAGCGTCTGTCTTCTTTCGTGCTTGCTTACGAGGCGGAGGAGAAGGACTACGATCTGGAGCAGCCGGGCGGCGTGGCGGGGTCTCTTCCGCCCTTCTTGGCGTAGGCGGAGAAGGAGGAGGCTACTGGCTACTCGGGCGCGCTGGCACAGGAGGAGAAGGAGGCGGAGTGCCGCCACGCGCCGGAAAAGGAGGCTGAGCGTCCTGATCGTCACTCACCGGAGGAGGAGGCTGAGTGCCCTGATCTTCACGCACCGGAGGAGGAGGCGATGGAGGAGGCGGAGTGCCCTGACTCATCAGAGGAGGAGGAGGAGGCGTCCAGTTCGAAAGCTTGATGAACTCCTTCCGCCATAGGCATGGAGTCTTCAGAGCATAACCCAGCCGAGTCTCCCCTTCACCGGTAGGATGAATTCTGGTGTCTCTTCTTTGTCGACAAACTTTTGCAGCTTTTTCCTCCACCTCCTGAATAGGTCTGCCATATTTTTAAGAGCAAAGGACTTGATTAATTTCTCTATAGCGGCTTCTCGGATCCTCCTCCGCGGTAGGGTGAAATTTGCCTTCAGCTCAGTCCAAAAGATCATCTTTACGCATATCATTGACATAAGACACCTCGGGGTCTTCGTTCTTGAAGCTTATACCATTGGTGGATGCTGATCGGGATCCTGTCCCTAACCCCGCACTGAGCAGCAAATGCGTTCTTTGTCCGGATGGGTTCAATCGGTTCGCCGTCGCGCGCGATTGCTGTGATCTCAAACCTTGCACCGTCATTGGGTCACCGGAGCCGTCCTCGTGGTCTCCTTCTTGCACCGGCATTGGGTCAAAGGAGCCATCATAATCATAGCCTGCTTCTTCACCCTGTCCTTCCAGACCATCGGTGTCGTTCAGAAACGAGAAGACGACATCACTTCCTTGTGCGATTATGTCCCCCAACAATGCTTCTTGTGCCTCGTCTCGGGGGGTGTCCATAGTTTCTACAAATATTTACAACATGGCAATTATTATTCAAACATGACAGATGGATATATTAGCTAGTGGCAAACGTAGAACTAGCTAGCTAATAACAGTAAGGAATCATATTAATTAGTGGCCTCGACGCTGCTTCTCTAGGGTTTGGGGTGGCCTCGACAACGCTTCAAGGGGGTAATATCGACAACGACGAGATACATACACGGGAAAATAATGTTATCGGGGGTATATCGACCCCCCCACGTGTTGAAGTTATCGGGAGGGGGTATGTCGACCCCCCTCGTGTTGAAGTTATCGGGAGGGGGTATATCAACCCCCATCACATGTTGAAGTTATCGGGAGTTTATATCGACACGACATACGTACATGGGAAAATAATATGTACCGTAAGTTCTCTAGAGGCTTGAGTGGTGGACCGTATCTGTATTGCCTCCCGCCTCTGGCTGTACTGCTAGACGCCGGAGCAAACGGAGCGGCTGCAGCGTCTGTCTTCTTTCGTGCTTGCTTACGAGGCGGAGGAGAAGGACTACGATGCGCTGGAGCAGCCGGGGCGGCGGCGGGTCTCTTCCGCCCTTGCTGGCGAGGCGGAGAAGGAGGAGGCTACTGGCTACTCGGGCGCGCTGGCACAGGAGGAGAAGGAGGCGGAGTGCCGCCACGCGCTGGAAAAGGAGGCTGAGCGTCCTGATCGTCACTCACCGGAGGAGGAGGCTGAGTGCCCTGATCTTCACGCACCGGAGGAGGAGGCGATGGAGGAGGCGGAGTGCCCTGACTCATCGGAGGAGGAGGAGGAGGCGTCCAGTTCGAAAGCTTGATGAACTCCTTCCGCCATAGGCATGGAGTCTTCAGAGCATAACCCAGCCGAGTCTCCCCTTCACCGGTAGGGTGGCCAAGCTATAGGTCCTCAAATCCCTCCATTATTTCGTCCACCGTCACCCTAGCATATCTTTCTGGAATCGGACGACAGTGAAAAGTTGCGCCGGGTTCAGAAGGTCGAACTTGGCCGACAGCCGCCTTGACTTTTAAGTTCCGCCATTGCGTCATAAGGTGGCAATTTTGAGACTCCGTGATAAAATCCACGGGGTAGCTAGCAGTACCATCAAGACATGCTCCGGCTAAAGCAGCTCGGTGGAAGCCACGCTGCTTCTCCGCTGAGATGGCGGGGTAGCTTCGGGGGAAGCTTCGGCAGTTCGTTTTCTACGATTTGCTTCTCGTTCCTCTATCGCTTGTACCCTTGCGTGCAGCGCCTGCAGTTCGGTCTGCTGCACTTGCTTCCTCCTCTCCTGGCATTTGTAACCGCCTGCGTCCGGAAAATCAACCTTCCACGGAATGGAGCCTGGCGTGCCTCGTGTCCGTCCAGGGTGCTCAGGATTCCCGAGGGCCATTGTGAGCTCGTCGTTCTCCCTGTTTGGAACGAATGTCCCTTGCTGCGCTACATCGATATAGTGCCGAAGCCTCTTGACTGGTATTTTCAGTTGCTCGTCCGCCCAATGGCACTTCCCTGATACAGGGTCCAAGGTTCCGCCAGCCTCGAAGAACCAAGTCAGGCAACGGTCTGGCCAGTTCATTGTCTCTGGTTCGATCTCTTTATCAAGCAGATCGTTCTCAGCCTTGGCCCACTTAGGCCGGGCTTTGAGGTAGCCACCTGACCCCGTGCGATGGTGAAATTTCTTCTTCGCAGCATTTTGCTTGTTTGTCGCCGACATCTTCTTACTCTTTTCCGATGTCTTGTGGGCCACAAATGCGGGCCAGTGATCTCTGATCTTCTCATATTTGCCGATGAATTCTGGTGTCTCTTCTTTGTCGACAAACTTTTGCAGCTCTTTCCTCCACCTCCTGAATAGGTCTGCCATATTTTTAAGAGCAAAGGACTTGATTAATTTCTCTATAACTAGCTTCTCCGGATCCTCCTCTGGCGGTAGGGTGAAATTTGCCTTCAGCTCAGTCCAAAGATCATCTTTCTGCATATCATTGACATAAGACACCTCAGGGTCTTCGTTCTTAGGCTTATACCATTGGTGGATGCTGATCGGGATCCTGTCCCTAACCCCGCACTGAGCAGCAAATGCGTTCTTTGTACGGATGGGTTCAATCGGTTCGCCGTCGCGCGCGATTGCTGTGATCTCAAACCTTGCACCGTCATTGGGTCACCGGAGCCGTCCTCGTGGTCTCCTTCTTGCACCGGCATTGGGTCAAAGGAGCCATCATAATCATAGCCTGCTTCTTCACCCTGTCCTTCCAGACCATCGGTGTCGTTCAGAAACAAGAAGACGACATCACTTCCTTGTGCGATTATGTCCCCCAACAATGCTTCTTGTGCTTCGTCTCGGGGGGTGTCCATAGTTTCTACAAATATTTACAACATGGCAATTATTATTCAAACATGACAGATGGATATATTAGCTAGTGGCAAACGTAGAACTAGCTAGCTAATAACAGTAAGGAACAATATTAATTAGTGGCCTCGACGCTGCTTCTCTAGGGTTTGGGGTGGCCTCGACAACGCTTCAAGGGGGTAATATCGACAACGACGAGATACATACACGGGAAAATAATGTTATCGGGGGTATATCGAATTTCCACGTGTTGAAGTTATCGGGAGGGTATGTCGACCCCCTCGTGTTGAAGTTATCGGGAGGGGTATATCAACCCCATCACATGTTGAAGTTATCGGGAGTTTATATCGACCACGACATACGTACATGGGAAAATAATATTATCGGGAGGGGTATATCGACCCCCCTCGTGTTGAAGTTATCGGGAGGGTATAAATGACGACGACAGACCCGATAAAACATAAGAAAACGAAGAAGAAATAAAAAGAGGAGAAGAAGAAAGGAATAGAGGAGAAGATCGAAGAAAAAAAGAAGAAAAAAAAGAGGAGGAGAAGAAGAAAAAAATAGGAAATTCTATTTTTTCTTCTTCTCCTCTATTCCTTTCTTCTTCTCCTCTTCCTTTCCTTCTTTTTTCCTCTTCTTCTTTATTTCTCCTCTTCTTCTAACTTTCCTCTTTTTAATTTTTTCTATGAACAATTTTTTTTACATATATATTTAATTAGCATATTCTAGCCACATACACATATACATTATAGCCACATACACATATACATCACATATGAACAAAAAAATTAAACTAATAAAAATAAAAAACATATAGCCACATATGAACAAAAACATATATCCACATACATACACATATATATTATATATATGAACAAAAAAATTAAACGAGGAGCGGGCGGAGACGGCGAGCACATGGCAGGGGCTCGGGTCGCCGAGGCGAGGGCGTGCAGGGAGCTTGAGGCAACAGCGCTGGCGGCGAGGCGCCCGGGCGGGGAGGGACAGGGCAAGGCGGGCGTGGCTGACGAGGAGCGGGCGGTGACGGACGAGCACGGGGCAGGGGCGCAGGGCGACGACGATGTGGAGCGGGCACCGATGGCGAGCACGGGCAGCCTGGCAGCGTCGAGGAGGTCGTCGGCGTCGTCGGGGGCAACTGGCGAGGGAAATGTGAAGATTTCCCAAGTGTTGCTTATATAGCAAAGGCTTTGGTTCCGGTTCTTGGCACAAACCGGGACCAATGCCCCCCTTTAGTCCCGGTTGGTGGCACCAACCGGGACCAAAGGCCTCTATTCAGCAGCCCAAAGGGCGGAAGCGGCGGCCTTTGGTCCTCGGTGGCACCAACCGACTAAAAGCATTGGTCCCGGTTCGCTCTACACGAACCGTATTAATGCACTTTAGTCGGTTGGTGGCACCAACCGGGACCAAAGGCCTTGTGCCGGAACTGGCGCGGTGCGGTGGGATGTTTAGTCCCACCTCGCAAGCCGAGAGGGCTCGACAGTGGTTTATAAGCGCTGCTGCGCTGACCACTTCGAGCTCCTCTCAAATGCAGGCTTACGGGCCTAAAGTCACTTATCTGCCTGTGGGCCTACTGGGCCTCCTGCGGGCCTGAATCCTGGCCCATGGTAGGGTTTCTAGTCGTATTCACGGCGTGGGTGTCGCAGTAATGGGCCACAGGTAGGAAAACCCGAGCCCCCGGACCTTTCAAGACATCGGGGCAGGCCGCGCCCCTCAAGACCCCAAGACGAAAAGCCGCCTTCTGAGAGTCGGCGGCAGAGCCGCTGACTGCCCTTCGCGGCCGAGTACCAGAGACGACTTCAAGATAAGCCGACTCCCAACTGGCGGCTTCTAGAGAAGCTGACTATGGGGAGTCGGCCCGCGACTCCAACCACCTCCTGCCTACGCAACTTCACGGACGAGGCGGGTACGGCCGGCCGCCAGTCCTTGCTCCGTTCACTAAGGGCAGGCATGGCCACAGTGCGCCGTACTGACGGAGATCTCCGTCCGGCGCGGCACTGTTGCCACGCCGGCCCTGACATCAGCCCCATAGGCAGCGCCCTGAGCCCACGACGGCCTGTCTGTACGACCCGAAGACAGCGGGACCCGCCTGTCGGCGGGAGTGCAGAAGATGGCGAGAGCGCCACAAGACGGACCCGTTGGGAGTTGGCCCCCAAGAGTCGGCCGGCCCCTCCCATGGGCTCCGCACGCCATTAACCAGACAAGACAGGGAATGACAACAGTGGTCGCCCGTCAGGCGACGACACTGTTGCCATGACCCCACGACCAAGCCAGCGTCATTAGAGGCATGGCTACAGTAATCCGCAGCCGGCAAGACCCGCTGCGGCGGACAAGGCTTGTTGGCCCCATGCTGGACCGTCGGCTGGGCCCACTAGTCGGCGGGCCCCAGCAGTCGGCGGAGAAGGCGACGACCAGAGAGACAGACGGCTGGGACCCATGCCCAGCCGGATTACCATTGTACCCCTGAGGGGTAGGCCTATATAAACCCCCCGGGGCACCCATGCAAGAGGTTGGACCCTAATATTTTTAGACACACATAGAGAGGAGAGAAGAGCTAGCCGGGCCCTTCTCCTTCCTCACCTCGAACAGCTCAAGGAGCAACCTTGTACCCACTTTGCCATAGTGATCATGCGGAGACCCCGCAGAGCAGCAGTAGGGGTATTATCTCCACGGAGAGCCCTGAAGCTGGGTAAGATCCGCCGGCGTGCATGCCTACGCCTCATCCCGTTTCCAGGCACCGGCGACGTTCTACTCGCCCCCACCATGATAAGCCATCCTTTGGCATATGTCGCACCCAACCCCCGACATTTGGCGCCCACCGTGGGGCTAGGTGCACCGTCGTCCGGAGACCTACTCTGGACGGGAACCATTTTCCTCCACGGCGAGCGCAGCCAGCCCGGCACGCCAGACGGAGTCTGCGCCGACGCGCTGCATGGCGCTGAGATCGTCTGCGCGGCAAGCTGCCTCGCCGAACTTGTCGGCAAGGTTCGCCTCTCCGACGAGCTTGCATCCGACGCAGGCACGGGCCGCTCCGAGAGCCTCCTCGCGGGCCTCCTCGAGCAACTCCACGTTGCCGGCGAGCCTGCCACGGACTTGGAGTCCGTAGGCTCCACCGACCCGATGCTGGTCGACTCCACACCGCGTTGCTCGACGAGTTCCCCACCAACGTGGTGGTCTACGACGAGTCGCTCCCTCACGCGGGGAGCGGCGGAAGCACCGTCACAGAGGTGCTCGTCATCGGTCATGGCGAGCATTCCGGCGAAGGAGCTCATGACCCTATCGACGCGGCTCTGCGAGACCTGACCGCGCCTATTACAGAAGACGCTGACACCGAGATGCTGGAGGCACGCCGCCTTCAGCTCGTCGAAGGCGCGAGAAGCTGGCAAGCATGAGACGATTGTCAGAAGCCTACCAGCGTGAGATGGATCGCGCTGTGGGCGGCTCGCCGGCCCCGACAGGGCCTAGCCGCCTAGGCGCGGTCCAGCAGCGCGGCGTGGCCATCGCCAACCTGTTCGGGGCCAATCGCCCCGTGTACGCCACGCCTGCGGAGAACATCCGCGCCGCCCAGGCGGCGGCGGACGAGCTGGACAACTTCGATGGTGAAGAGCGCCGCCTGATGACGGAGCGTGTCCAGCAGCTCCTCGACGCGGCTGCCGTGCAGAACGTGGTCGGCTGCCGCACAGAGGCGCCGCAACGACAGAACGACGACCTACCTCCTCGCCGAGACCAAGGCGCGACCTCTCGGACACCGACTGGCGGTGTCCGCGGAAGAAAAACAAGGATCCGATTGTCAGCCACAGTCGGACTCATATCTCCATCGAGCGCGACCAAGACGGCCGCCCAAGAGCAGTGGAACGGCGGGACGACTATCTGCCTCCTCCTCCTTGCAAGGAAAGGTGAGTATCCCCTCCACCCGTCGAGCATCCGACTCTCGGCGACCGCCTTGGCCGCCGAGAGGGAGTCGGAGAAAACGACGCCCGCCACCGGATCGACCGACTCCACCGGTCCCTGGCGCTGGAAGAAGAAGACGAGTTGGATTCTCCCTGTTTCGGACCTCGCATCCGAGACGAACCCTTTCCTAGAGGGTTCACTGTAACACCCCAAAAAATTTTAGCCAAGTTTTTGATGTTAAATTTTTGCCAGGAGTTTCAAAATTTTATTTCTGTTGATTTCAGAACCTTTCTTTCAATATTAAGGAGTCTTTTCCAAGTGGAGCTTTCCAAAACATATTGGAATTCTATGCTCTCTGTATACCATTTTCTTAATCAGTAGAATTATTTTTTTATGAGATTATTTCACCCTGAGCTTTATTCATTAAAATGTATTGTTTTAAATTTTGGAGCTCCTTTTGAACTACAACCATTTGATATATTTAGCTAAAAATCCAACCAAAATTTGGAGATGTCATGAGATGTTTCTAAATCACTTGTGTGAAATAATATAATTATTCCACTTCTTATTTTTGAGTTTTACACCTGTTTCTCAAATCTGGTCCAGTGGACACTTTTGCACTATAGCCTAATTAAATATTTCCCTAAAGCCTCCACCAAAATTATGGGATGTCAGTGGTAGCATGCCATCCAACTTTATGCAAAAACCTTGTGATGTTCTATGCAAAAATTAAGTATACCAACCTCTTTTTTCATTCTGGACTAGACTTGTGTTTTGTACTGCAACCATCTCCTAACTTGCTCCTTTACCCATGAGCTTTCTCCAGCTTGTAGTCCTCCCTGCTAGACCCCTAAGTCCAGGAGCATGCACTCTTTGGAACACTTTTGGTCCATGTAGTGATGCCTTTTTCTTTCTGTCTAGAATTGTAGTTTTGCAAAACATGCACTAGCAAGTTTCTCCTTTTGGCAAACTAACATCACCACCCTCTCTTACATCCATAGAGACACTGATCTGGAGTTTTTGGCCACTCCAAGAAGTGCCTAAGTACCCTTGGCATTTTGTCAAACACCTTATGGGAATGATCTGTTTTGACATGACTTTTGTTTTGCACTGTGACCTTGCACCTCTGGGCAATCTAGCATGTCTACTAAGCACCTAGACGATCCTAACCTAGATCTGCTGAGTGCCAGCCTCACCCAAGCCCGGTAGCATGCCATGGCATTTCGTCGAGCACGTTCCGTGCGTGCTCTGGGCGCGAGCAGAGCACGCGTATTGCACGTGCCATGTCCGAGCCGACGCGTCGCGACCCTGGCTTGCCACCACTCCGCAGAGCCGCGCCACTCACTTGGCATCTCGGTACGTCGCGCCAAGAACATCGACCGCCTCTGCAGCGTTGCCAGCAAGCCGCTTGGCGGCACACCCGCGGCCGCAACCGCCACCGCCATGAGCAGCACCGCCCAAGCCTCCAGCGCTCACCACCTGCCCCCTGGAACAGCGCGAGCTCATTCGCAGCCATGTCCACTAGCGCTCGTCGCCGCCACGACACCCTAAGCTACAGAATGGCGGTCACCGGAGACCTTTTCCCCGGCCGCTGCGGAACCGACCCCGAGCGCCTATTTAAGGAGCCCCCGAGCTCGTCTCCGCACGCAGAGCAGTCTCAAACCCCTTCCCTAGGACCCCATTGGCAGCCAATCGACCCGGGGAGATCTCCTTCCCCATCTCCGGCAACCGCAGCCGCCGCCACCGCCCTGGCCATTCCGGCGTCATCAGAGCCTCCCCTTCTCCGTTCTCTTCACCAAGAACTCTACCTTCCTCCCGTGAACTCTCCCCCCTGCTCAATGTTGATCGGGAACCACCGCCACCCCAAAACCACTACGCAACCGAAACCTTCCTCCGCCGCAGAGCTCGTCGCCGACGACTCCCTCCATCCCCATCACTCCCTCGACCACCGGAGGAACTGCCCCAGCCTTGCGGATCCATCCCCACCCTCGGGGGCCCGCGAGGAGCCTCCTAGCGCCGGCGGCGATCGCCGGAGCACCCGCCTCTGTTCGGCCAGAGGAAGAAGAGGGAAGGGAGAATAGTTAAACCTGACCAGTGGCCCCCCTGGACCCATTGTCAGTGACCCCGCCCAGTCCACGTGGGTTAAGTGGAAGCGCATTTCCAGTTTACGCCTTGACGATATGCGTATATATTCAAACGCTTTTCTTTTACTTTTATTTTAATAACAGATTTTGACCAAACTTTGACCGGCTGTATCTTTTTAAATACAGCTCCAAATAAATTAATTCTTTTTCCTACCTCTCTCAAATATTGTCTAGTTTATTTTAAGATTTATTTGAAATTTTTTCAAAATAACTTTTTGTGCTGCTTTGATTTTGTGTGTTAATTCATATATATTCTTTTAAATAGGATTTTTGAAAATTTCAAGATGTGTTGGAATGCACCCTGCCTTCCCATGACCTGAAGGCAAGCATTCTGAACCCCGGTGAAATTTTTGTGTGTGTTGCATAGCACGGTGACAACACCAGCCCGACACGAGCATACGTCATTTTATGTGAGGATGTGTTCCTACTCATGAGTGCATGTTAATGAATTTCATGCAAATGGAGTTGATATGATTGTGATAGCAACCACCGTCATATGCCTTTCATTCATACCGGGAGGAAAGATGGGAAGTTCTCTGTCTTGGGTAGACACGGTCTTGTCCCTAGTCCTCTGTCGAGACGGTCGTGTCCGGTATGGCATGAGGGGGTATGTCGCGTGGTGTTTCTATCTGTAGTTTGAAGTATTTGCATTGTTATACTAATCTTGCAGGGAATCTTACAAACTCCTGAGTCGACCGTAGATCGAGTCCTGTGCCAGTAACCCCCATACTTGCTTCGTACTACCACTCGTCTCTACAACAAGTAGGGTACGGTATAGTAAGTTGTCAACCCTTTCCTAGCACACACCATACATAGAGGCCATGGTGGAAGATACTGGAGGCATCCGGTAGTCATGCCACCGGGTCCGGGAGCATGGGTGTTTCGGTTGTATCTGAAGGGGGTAGCTCCCCAATTTGCGCGCGGTATAAATTTTGTGATCTCATGTTACGTCGAGGTTGTAGCCTCCCCACTTAGAGTTTTGCTTGACAGGTGTCGTGGGTGATTCCGCATACGTACCTGAGTTAAGCTGGTGTGTGCAAGTTAGGTGAGTTTTCAACAAAAGATCAGAGACGGAATTAGTCCCGATGGACTAATGAAATCCGTTACTCGTGGGTAAAGAGTACACCCTCTGCAGAGATTAAACCTAGTCGAATAGCTGTGTCCATGATTAAGGATTACAGTCTGGGATGGGTCAAGTGTCGGTCTTAGTAGCGGTCTTCGGAGGTGAAACTGTAAAACCTGGAATCACGATTGTGACTTGTGATAATTATGATTATTATTTTGATGTGGATTAACCTGGGATGGTTCTACCTCCTGGATATTCACTGTATCTATTTAAAGCCCTTTATGCGGTGTTGCTCAGACGCTCGACTGCGGCATTGTTTTTTTATTTACTTATAAGCCCTTTATGCGGTGTCGCTCAGACGCCCGACTGCGGCATTGTTTTTTTATTTACTTATAAGCCCTTTATGCGGTGTCGCTCAGACGCCCGACTGTGGCATTTCTAATAAAGCCCTTTATGTGTTGTCGCTAAGATGCCCGACTGTGGCATTTCTTTTAAAGCCATTTATGTGGTGTCTCTAAGACGCCCGAGTGTGGTATTTCTTTTAAAGCCCTTTATGCGGTGTCGCTCAGACGCCCGACTGTGGCATTGTTTTTTTATTTACTTATAAGCTCTTTATGCGGTGTTGCTCAGACGCCCGACTGTGGCATTTCTTTTAAAGCCCTTTATGCGGTGTCGCTAAGACGCCCGACTATGGCATTTCTTTTGAAGCCCTTTATGTGGTGTCGCTAAAACGCCCGACTGTGGCATTTCTTTTAAAGTCCTTTATGTTATTTGTTTCATAATTTTAATACTACCACATTATTGCATATTCACAAATAACATTCTTGCACGCATCAGAGTTTTATTTATCGTTGTGACTAACGTCATGAGCATAAGATATTTTCAGCATATTATTGTTATATTATACCTGTGTTCAAAATGTTTGCGAGTACATTCAAAGTACTCACTGGCTTGTCCCTGGCTATTGTCTTGGCCAGATATCTTGCATGGAGAGGAGCATTGCGATGACAGTCCCGGAAGCTAAGCAACAGAGACCGCAGCCTCGCGAAGATAGGAGTTAGCCTGGTCAGCTGTTCCCGTGGGAAATGGAGTCCCATAGGCGATGACGATTTACAACCCGCTTCCGCCATCAACCACTAGAAACCATTTGTTGTACTCACAGACCAGAATGGTCTTGTACTACCTATTTTGTATTTTGCTTGGAATTTCTATAACAAGTTGGTGCCTCATCAGCTAACAGTTATCCTGGGGCTGGTGAGCACAAGGGCCATTTTCTGGGAATTTTTACCCGGAGAATCGGTCCCCACAGACTTGGTATCAGAGTCAGGCTGACCATTGGCTAATCCTTTCTTAGCTAGGTCAATAAACTTAGGATAACAACCCACCAAGCCATAACCAAAATCCCAGCCAAGCTTCCCGTGCAAGATAGCCACACAGGGATCCCGACACTTTTGGCAGTCGGTGCCCAACCTATCAACCTAGCCCATCTATCACGCACTAGTGACCAGCACCCAAGGTGTCTCATTCTCAAGCGTGCGAAGGAAGACTCCGTCCCCTTTTTCTATAAAAAGGGCACGCTCGCCTCAACCCAGCCCAAAGACTGACCGCTACCCCAAAACCGAGCCACAATGCCTGGTCCCGTAGTGCACCATGAGACTACAACAATCAACCTTGGAGGTTTTGTTACCATACTCGCAAACCTCACCCATCGTGCCTATGCGTTAGAAGAGCCACCCGAATATGTTGTGTACCAAGGACCCATAAGTGGTGAGAGCCGTCAATTCTAGGCCACTGTACATATCTACGGTAGGGGTCTGGCACACGAGCGCCCCTACAGGTTCACCGGAAGAACAACTTCCTTTGAGCCACAAGCCATCCAACTAGCTGCTCAAGAGGCTATAGTTCATCTCGTGCACTGTCAGAGTTAATCGCCGTTCCACTACTACCCCAGGCTGAAGGGTATGGTAGAGCCCCCCAAGTTGCCAACGGAGATCACGAGACGGATCCTGCATTGCTACACCTAGTGCGCTATGTAAGTGCACTAGAGGAACTGTTCGATCAAATCACCATTGATCTGATCGCAGCTCGTGGAGAGCTGGTTCGTCGAGCCCCAGCGAGAGAAGAAATCGAGCCCAACGCCGACAACCCAGTCGTGCTGTTTGGACACCCGATCGAGACCCTGAGGTCAGCCCCAGCCGTTAGCCAAGGTGCTTTGATGACCCCAGAAGTGCTTCGTCGCCTCCTGGGAGCACACTCCAACAGGGTTATAGTCAACAATCCCTGCGATGGTCATCATCACTACCCCGAGCCTGCAGCCCCTCAGCCCTCTCCAGCTAATTCCGACGGTGATAACCGTGGAGAAGCCTCGACATCCACAAGGGACGCCGGCTTGGATGTAAACGAAGTAGACTAAGTCACTCGAGTAGTGGCGAGTCCCAGTGTATCCTCGCTTTGTAATCCTGTGATCCCTTAAATTAACGCAGCCTGTCATCTTGCCTCTGTTTTATATAGTAGTCCAGCATGGATGTATTAGCATGCAGTGTGATTTCTCTATCCTTGGCACAGCCACCAAAGACCGCCCCGACAACACCCACAGTGATACGTCACTTTAGTAAGATGTGTGTATATGTGGTTGACCCCGAGCTGAGCCGGCCAATTCTTTACTTTTTACCACGGTAGAATGACCCAGCCCCGGTGCTATAAAAAGGCCACTGAGTGACCTTGCCAAGCACCCCTCACCTTGTGCACCATCCTCACAACCATTTCTTGCCATGCCGAGCCCTAGTATTTATCTGAGGACTCCAGATGCTACCCCAGGTATCTTTGTCAAGATATTGTGGGATTTTACCCGCAGTACCATGGGCGCTAACCAGCCACCCCAGTACGAGCTGTTCAAATCGAGGATCACCCCTTCCACCTCAAGATATTGGGCAGCCGTGCACATCCCTCCTGTAAAATCAAACCAAGACCCAACAGAAGTCTCCTTCGTGGGGAAATCTATGCCAACCCCGCATATGGCCGTAGAAGCTGCTGCGTATGAAGCGCTTGCTCGCCTTCGATTCGTGGTACCCTATGCCAGCGAACGAGGGTATTATTACTTTCCGAGCCATGCAGCACCCGGAGGAGTAACATCTTTTCCCGGTGGACGAGTTGAGAGAGAGCCAGTACTGGCCAACCTTGTCCAGTACGTCATCGCTCAAGAACTTTTAACCCAACGTGTGATGAGTTATCTCCAGAGCCTCGCGGATTTAAATCCTCAGATAGCCATCGGCAGATCACTGAGGCCCGACCAGGAGAGACACATTCATCGACTGGTCAATCCACTTTCTCCGATAGAAGAAGAGTGTATCCCTGTGCCAGAGACATTTTCTAGGGACAACGTCCTGTTTCCTTTTTCAATTTAGATGCACCTCTGTTTTTATTACCGCAACTTTTATTTATGTGTTGTAACTTATGCTTAGTACCCCGAGTTTCGCGGCGAGTAAATCATTAATGTGAGTAGATCTGTCGCGGTTTGACTCTAATGTATTATTGTTTTCTATCACGAGAAATCCTGGAGTGAGATTTCTTTTCCCTAGGTTGCCGCATCGTATATTTTCTCACGACATAGATTATTTATTTTAACGCAGCACCACGGCAGCAGACTCACAACCACGATTCCTCGAAACACATACACTGCTTGCAAAAATTTTGCAACTGTGTTGCGTCTAACTAAGCACTTCCCGACAACAGTTAACACCCGACACAATGCACCTACTCCTCGTGATTACCACCACCATGGAGAGCCAGCAACCGAGCAGTAGCGTCGCGACGATCATCGAGGATCATCGCGCACAGGCGCATAGAGAGCCCCAGCACCGCTGCCAGCCCTCCGCACAGCAGGATCACGTACCACTCTGGCACAACCTCCACCATTAGAGCCTCGTCTCGAGCTCCGGCAAGCAGAAACAGAGGAGAAGGAGAGAGAAAGAGGAGCGAGGCCAGGTGTGAGGGAGAAGAGGAGAACGCCGCGGTCGTTTTATAAGCCCGAGCTCGGTGTGTGGTGGGCGAGGTCCACGAGCCCCGCTCGTTGCCCGACCGCCGGTGTTCGGAGGCGAATCCGCGAGCTGTGCCGACAGCGCACTGGCCCACGAGGTGAGTGCACGCTGCACCTGCAGCAAGCACGCCGCGCACTACCGCGGTACGGCCTAGGGGCCCTACGCGCTAGGCGTGGCCAGTGGAGAAAGCGCGGGAAAGCGCGCGGGAGACAGGAAGAAGAAAGAGCCGGAGGAAGAAGAAGAGGCTGACCGTGGGCCCATGTCCACCTGTCAGCCAGAGAGAGCACTGTGCTCTTGGGTACGACCAGCGTTTTTTTTAATTTAGAATTTATTCTAAATTTATGTCCAGTGTAGAAGTCGCTAGTTTTCCCCAAAACCATGGATTTTTCCCCACACCGCACCAGTACCCCACTGTATTTTTGCACCACTTATTGCTCTCACTGTAGCCACTTTTGTTTTTATGCATATTTATTTATTTAATTTAACTCTTAGCAAATCTCGAGGACAAGATTTTTCTTAACAGGGGTAGTAGTTGTAACACACCAAAAAAAATTAGCCAAGTTTTTGATGTTAAATTTTTGCCAGGAGTTTCAAAATTTTATTTCTGTTGATTTCAGAACCTTCCTTTCAATATTAAGGAGTCTTTTCCAAGTGGAGCTTTCCAAAACATATTGGATTTCTATGTTCTCTATATATCATTTTCTTAATCAGTAGAATTATTTTTTTATGAGATTATTTCAGCCTGAGCTTTATTCATTAAAATGTATTGTTTTAAATTTTGGAGCTCCTTTTGAACTACAACCATTTGATATATTTAGCTAAAAATCCAACCAAAATTTGGAGATGTCATGAGATGTCTCTAAATCACTTGTGTGCAATAATATAATTATTCCACTTCTAATTTTTGAGTTTTATACCTGTTTCTCAAATCTGGTCCAGTGGACACTTTTGCACTAAAGCCTAATTAAATATTTCCCTAGAGCCTCCACCAAAATTATGGGATGTCAGTGGTAGCATGAAATCCAACTTTATGCAAAAACCTTGTGATGTTCTATGGAAAAATTAAGTATACCAACCTCTTTTTTCATTCTGGACCAGACTTGTGTTTTGTACTTCAACCATCTCCTAACTTGCTCCTTTACCCATGAGCTTTCTCCTGCTTGTAGTCCTCCCTGCTAAACCCCTAAGTCTAGGAGCATGCACTCTTTGGAACACTTTTGGTCCATGTAGTGATGCCTTTTTCTTTCTGTCCAGAATTGTAGTTTTGCAAAACTTGCACTAGCAAGTTTCTCCTTTTGGCAAACTAACTTCACTACCCTCTCTTACATCCATAGAGACACTGAACTGGAGTTTTTGACCACTCCAAGAAATGCCTAAGTACCCTTGGCATTTTGTCAAACACCTTATGGGCATGATATGTTTTGACATGACTTTTGTTTTGCACTGTGACCTTGCACCTCTGGGCAATCTAGCATGTCTACTAAGCACCTAGACGATCCTAACCTAGATCTGCTAAGTGCCAGCCTCACCCAAGCCCTGTAGCATGCCATGGCATTTCGTCGAGCACGTTCCGTGCGTGCTCTGGGCGCCTTGAAAGACGCCAGATTGCAGCGCCGCGTGCCCGAGCCGACGCGTCGCGACCCTGGCTTGCCACCACTCCGCAGAGCCGCGCCACTCACTTGGCCTATCGCTACGTCGCGCCAAGAACCCCGACCGCCTCTGCAGCGTTGCCAGCAAGCCGCTTGGCGGCACGCCCGCGGCCGCAATCGCCACCGCCATGAGCAGCACCGCCCAAGCCTCCAGCGCTCGCCACCTGCCCCCTGGAACAGCGCGAGCTCATCTGCAGCCATGTCTACTAGCGCTCTTCGCCGCCACGACACCCTAAGCTACAGAATGGCGGTCACCGGCGACCTTATCCCCGACCGCCGCGGAACCAACCCTGAGCGCCTATTTAAGGAGCCCCCGAGCTCGTCTCCGCATGCAGGGCAGTCTCAAACCCCCTCCCTAGGACCCCATTGGCAGCCAATTGACCCGGGGAGATCTCCTTCCCCATCTCCGGCAACCGCAGCCGCCGCCACTGCCCTGGCCATTCCGGCGTCATCAGAGCCTTCCCTTCTCCGTTCTCTTCATCAGGAACTCTACCTTCCTCCCATGAACTCTCCCCCCTGCTCAATGTTGATCAGGAGCCACCGCCGCCCCAAAACCACTACGCCACCGAAACCTTCCTCCGCCGCAGAGCTCGTCGCCGACGACTCCCTCCATCCCCATCGCTCCCTCGACCACCGGAGGAACTGCCCCAGCCTTGCGGATCCATCCCCACCCTCGGGGGCCCGCGAGGAGCCGCCTAGCGCCGGCGGCGATCGCCGGAGCACCCGGCTCCGTTCGGCCAGAGGAAGAAGAGGGAAGGGAGAATAGTCAAACCTGACCAGTGGGCCCCCTGGACCCACTGTCAATGACCCCGCCCAGTCCACGTGGGTTAAGTGGAAGCGGATTTCCAGTTTACGCCTTCGACGTGTACGTATATATTCGAAACGTTTTCTTTTCTGTTTTATTTTTTATAACAGATTTTGACCAAACTTTGACCGGCTGTATCTTTTTAAATACAGCTCCAAATAAATAAATTCTTTTTCCTAGCTCTCTCAAATATTGTCTAGTTTCTTTTAAGATTTATTTGAAAAAATTTCAAAACAACTTTTTGTGCTGCTTTGATTTTGTGTGTTAATTCATATATATTCTTTTAAATAGGATTTTTGAAGATTTCAAGATGTGTTGGAATGCACCCTGCCTTCCCATGACCTGAAAGCAAGCATTCTAAACCCTGGTGAAATTTTTGTGTGTGTTGCATACCACGGTGACAACACCACCCCGACACGAGCATACGTCATTTTATTAGAGGATGTGTTCCTACTCATGAGTGCATGTTAATGAATTTCATGCAAATGGAGTTGATATGATTGTGATAGAAACCACCGTCATATGCCTTTCATGCATACCGGGAGGAAAGACGGGAAGGTCTCTGTCTTGGGTAGACACTGTCTTGTCCCTATTCCTCCGTCGAGACGGTCGTGTCCGGTATGGCATGAGGGGGTATGTCGTGTGGTGTTTCTATCTGTAGTTTGAAGTACTTGCATTGTTATACTAATCTTGCAGGGAATCTTACAAACTCCTTAGTCGACCGTAGATCGAGTCCTGTGCCAGTAACCCCCATACTTGCTTCGTACTACCACTCGTCTCTACAACAAGTAGGGTACGGTTCAGTAAGTTGTCAACCCTTTCCTAGCACACACCATACAGAGAGGCCATGGTGGAAGATCTCGAGGCATCCGTAGTCATGCCACCGGTCCGGGAGCATGGGTGTTTTGGTTGTAGCCAAGGGGTAGCTCCCGGTTATGCTGCTGGTATAGATTTTGTGATCCCATGTTACGTCGAGGTTGTAGCCTCCCCACTTAGAGGTTTGCTTGACAGGTGTCGTGGGTGATTCCAGACACAGGTGAGTTAAGCTGGTGTGTGCAAGTTAGGTGAGTTTTCAACAAAAAAACCATAGACGGAATTAGTCCCGATGGACAAATGAAATCCGTTACTCATGGGTAAAGAGTACACCCTCTGCAGAGATTAAACCTATTCGAATAGCCGTGTCCATGGTTAAGGATTACGATGCAGGATGGGTCAAGTGTCGGTCTTAGTGTCGGTCTTCGGAGGTGAAACTGTAAAACCTGGAATCACGATTGTGACTTGTGATAATTATGATTATTATATTGATGTGGATTAACCCGTGATATTTTTGGTATTATCTAATATCCTTGGGATGGTTCTACCTCCTGGATATTCATTGTATTTATTTAAAGCCCTTTATGCGGTGTCGCTCAGACGCCCGACTGCGGCATTGTTTTTTTATTTACTTATAAGCCCTTTATGCGGTGTCGCTCAGACGCCCGACTGTGGCATTTCTTTTAAAGCCCTTTATGTGGTGTCGCTAAGACGCCCGACTGTGGCATTTCTTTTAAAGCCCTTTATGTGGTGTCGCTAAGACGCCCGACTGTGGTATTTCTTTTAAAGCCCTTTATGCGGTGTCGCTCAGACGCCTGACTGCGGCATTGTTTTTTTATTTACTTATAGGCCCTTTATGTGGTGTTGCTCAGACGCCCGACTGTGGCATTTCTTTTAAAGTCCTTTATGCGGTGTCGCTAAGACGCCCGACTGTGGCATTTCTTTTAAAGCTCTTTATGCGGTGTCGCTAAGACGCCCGACTATGGCATTTCTTTTAAAGTCCTTTATGTTATTTGTTTCATAATTTTAATACTACCACATTATTGCATATTCACAAATAACATGCTTGCACGCATCAGAGTTTTATTTATCTTTGTGACTAACGTCATGAGCATAAGATATTTTCAGCATATTATTGTTATATTACACCTGTGTTCAAAATGTTTGGGAGTACATTCAAAGTACTCACTGGCTTGTCTCTGGCTATTGTCTTGGCCAGATATCTTGCATGGAGAGGAGCATTGCGATGACAGTCCCGGAAGCTAAGCAACAGAGACCGCAGCCTCGCGAAGATAGGAGTTAGCCTGGTTAGTTGTTCCTGTGGGAAATGGAGTCCCATAGGCGATGACGATTTACAACCCGCTTCCGCCATCAACCACTAGAAACCATTTGTTGTACTCACAGACCAAAATGGTCTTGTACTACCTATTTTGTATTTTGCTTGGAATTTCTGTAACAAGTTGGTGCCTCATCAGCTAACAGTTATCCTGGCGCTGGTGAGCACAAGGGCCATTTTCTAGGAATTTTTACCCGGAGAATCGGTCCCCACATTCACGCTCCCCCGAGATACGCCCAAATACACCGGCACCGTGAAGCCGGAGGACTGGCTGGTCGAGTACTCCACAACCGTCAACATAGCGAATGGCAACAAGCGAGTTGCCGTAAAATATGTTCCGCTCATGCTCCAGGGCACGGCCCGGACATGGTTGAACATCCTGAAGCCCCGCAGCATCAACAGCTGGGTCGACTTCACCGAAGCCTTCGTCCGCAACTTCACAAGCACGTACAAGCGACCTCCCAAGCCTCGCCACCTTTCCTTGTGCGTGCAAGGCCCCAACGAGTCGACTCACGACTACCTCACGCGCTGGGCCGAGCTTCGGAACTCCTGCGAGGGCGTGCACAAGGTGCAAGCTATCGAGTACTTCACCGCCGGATGCAGAGAAGGCACCCTGCTCAAGCACAAGATCTTTTGCGACGAGCCGGAGACCCTCGACGAGCTGCTGATCATAGCGGAACATAAGCACGCTGACCGACTCCTCCATGAAGGCGGAGATTGAAGTGAAGTCTGGGCGGCAAAGTGGCCCCTCGGGCTCCCAGAACTCATTTGGAGACACCAATCGGCGACAGCAACAGAATGATCACAAGCGCAATGCCCAACAGCCGGCTTCCAGCAGCCGGCAGGTTGCGACAGTCGAAGACCAGCAGCCGGAGGGGCAGCCTCCGGCCAAGCGACATAAAGGCGGCAAGTCCAACTGGTTGCCGGCCATCTCTTACGAGCAGACTCTAGATGGTCCTTGCAAGTTCCATATTGGCGCGAAGCCGTCAAACCACACCACCCGGAAGTGTCACTGGCTCACCAGGATCGCCAAGGGAGACGGCCTCCTGCCTCCCCCGCCTGCTGGGCCGCCGCCTCCACCGCCGCCGCCCTCAAAGAGCCTGCTGTCGAGCCGATCGGCGCCCGTGCAAGACGCAGTACCCGGAAGAGCATGGAGCTTATGTAGTGTTCACCAAAGGTGGTCGACGCATCCAACGCAGCAGGCGGCTGCAGCAGCAAGAAGTGAATGCAGTAGCATCAGATGCTCCAGAGTTCATGCACTGGTCCGTGTCGGGGGTTGGGTGCGACATATGCCAAAGGATGGCTTATCATGGTGGGGGCGAGTAGAACGTCGCCGGTGCCTGGAAACGGGATGAGGCGAAGGCATGCACGCCGGCGAATCTTACCCAGCTACAGGGCTCTCCGTGGAGATAACACCCCTACTGCTGCTCTGTGGGGTCTCCGCATGATCACTATGGCAAAGTGGGTACAAGGTTGCTCCTTGAGTTGTTCGGGGTGAGGAAGGAGAAGGGCACGGCTAGCTCTTCTCTTCCCTCTATGCGCGTCTAAAACTATTAGGGTCCAACCTCTTACATGGGTGCCCTGGGGGGTTTATATAGGCCTACCCCGAGTACAATATTACTCGGCTGGGTGCAGGTCCCGCCGTCTGGCCTCTTAGATCGCTGCCTCGCTTGCCGACTTGGGGACCGCCGACTAGTGGGCCCCTGGCCGACGGTCCAGCATGGGGCCGACAACCCTTGTCCGGCCAGGGCGGGTAATCTTGCTTCTGATTATCAGTAGCCGCGCTTCTAATGACGCGAGCTTGGTCATGGGGTCATGGCAACAGCGCCGCCGCCTGATGGGCGATCACTGTTGCCATTCCCTGTCTTGTCTGGTTAATGGCGCGCGGAGCCCGTGGGAGGGGCCGACCGACTCTTGGAGGCCGACTCCCAGCGGGTCTGTCTTGGGGCGCTCTCGCCGTCTTCTGCACTCTCGCCGACAAGCGGGTCCCGCCGTCTTGGTCAAATGCGGACATGCCATCGTGGAGTGCGAGGATCTGCCCATCGGGCTGATGTCGTGGCCGGCGTGGCAACTTGATGTCGCGCGGACGGAGATCTCCGTCAAGTCTGGGCGCTCTGTGGCTATGCCATCGCCGTGAATGGGGCAGGGATGGGCTGCAAGGCGGCCTCATCCCATCCCGTCCGTAGTTGCATAGGCAGGAGGTGGTTGGAGTCACGGGCCGACTCCCCATAGCCGGCTTCTTCGGAAGTCGCTGGCTGGGAGTCGGCTCATCTCGAGGCCGTCTCTGGGACTCGGCGGGGAGGGGCAGTCGGCGGCTCTTCCGCCGGCTCTCAGAAGGTGGCTCTTCGTCTTGGGGTCTTGAGGGGCGCAGACTGCCCCGATGTTTTGAAAGGTCCAGGGGCTCGGGTTTGCCTACCCGTGGCCCATTACTCCGATAGTAGTCCCCGAAGCTGGTGAGGTGCCGAGGGCAACATGTCGAGGGGCCTCAACAGTTTCATTCCTCCGGTGGAAGAATCTGGGCTTAGCTCGCCGTCTTTCTCTTGGGCCGACTAGATGGAGTCGGCCTTGCAGGAGGCCGTCTTGCTCCTCAAAGGGTTTGAAGGTCGTGGCGGGATCCGGGCAGCGTGCCTGATAAGCTTCCAGGCGCTGCCGTTCTTGGGCCCGCCGGCGACGCCATGTGGCGGTCGATCTGCCCTGCAGCAGCGTGTGAGATTGGCCCATTAGGCGGGGCCCGCCACTACCGTGCCTCGGCGCCGCAGGCGGATCGCCTGCTTGACGGCAGCGGCGGTTGGGTTCTACGTCGTTACCGCGTGATAACCGTGGGGTTAAATCATGGGGGCGTGGGAATGCTGGGCGCGATTAATCCCATGCCCGCCCCATCGGCTTCTCGGCCTAGGCGCCTATAAGTAGGCAGGGAGGAGGCGGCGCGACGCCGCACACATCTCCCCGCTTCCCCGCTTCCAATTGCTCCTTCTCCTCCTTGCTTCGTCTTCCTCTTGCCTCCGCCGCGCTGAACCGCGCCACGCCACGGAGATGAGCTCCTCCTCCGGTGCTGCGCCTCTCGCCGCGCGCTCCGTCCTGTGGGACGGCTCCGAAGTGGACAACGACATAATCGAGTTCCTCCGCCAGACGCGCCGCATCCCTGGCACAAACTTGGTGCGGACCTGCGCCGCGCCGGCGGGCAAAATAACGCCAGCGCCGGAGGAGGGCGAGCGGGTCATATTCCGCTCGCACCTCATGCGCGGTCTGGAGCTGCCGGCGAGCGGCTTCTTCCGCGCCTTCCTGGAGTTCCACGGGCTCAAGCCGCACCACCTCACTCCAAACACGGTGGTGCTGCTGGCCGCCTTCGCCTCCTTGTGCGAAGGCTTCCTTGGCGTTCTCCCCACTATCGAGCTGTGGGGGGAATTCTTCCAGGCCAAGCTCGGCACACACGTCGCCGGCGTGCCGGCTCTGTGCGGCACCTTCATCGCGATGCGGAGGCCGGTGGCCGACAACCCCTTCCCTGCCATCCCGCTGATCAAGTTGGTGAAGATGTGGCAGCGTTCCTACTTTTACGTGAAGAATGTCGCTCCAGATGGCGACTGGATCAACCTGCCGCCTTACGGATCCGGCGAATTGGCGGGGCGACTTCCCAGCTGGTCCCATCGGGCCAGGACGTTGACTCCTGCAGGCGCCGCCGTCAGCGCGACTCCGAAAGTCCGACCGCAGTCCGAGGGCACTGACGAGAACCCGACTTGTTGGCCGCCTTCGTTGTGCGCCGAGTCCTTCCACTCCAAGGCCGACCTCATTTGATCTGTCAGATAAGCGGCCACCGGGACCCCAGTCGGCTGTGCTCCAAGGACATCCCCCACGCGGAGGTGGCGGACACGGTGAACTTCCTGGCGAACTGCAGTCTCACGGCGGAATGGCAGTTCGGCAAGGAGCCGTACTCGCGCGCCAGCCCCCCGCCTGTGGTAAGTCATCCCTCTTGTTCTTCTGGTTTTTTTTTCAGCCGAGTCCGACTCTGATTTTCTTTGGTTTTTTCCGGGTTAGAACCCCCTCATGCAGCCCTCAGCCGGCACTACGGGGCTGGCCCGTGAGTTCGTCCCCGACCGGGCGGAGAGCGACACCGACGATCCTGACTTGGGGGCGGCGGCGATGGAGGCCGACGCCGAGGGAGGAGGAGGGGACGACGACTTCAGGCCCACGGGGACCTTCGCCGACTGGCCAGAAGATGACGGTGAGAGGGAAGTCGTCCCCCGCCACCAACCAAAGGTCGGCCATCCAGGCGCGAGTTCCTCCGCCGGCTTGGATGGTCGAGGCGGCGCGAAGAAGCGCCGTGCCGGGCCGAGCTTGCCAGGCGGCCGGGCGAAAAAGTTCAGGGGTACGGCCGCCGCGACCCAGCGAGAGGAAGCGGTCGCAAAGGCTAACCGCTTCCGCAAGGAAGTGAAGAAGCCGCCGCTAGTCTCTGCGTAAGTGCTTCTTATTTTGTCTTGTTTTCTTCTGGTTTGTCTTGTCCAAGTCTTTTATGTGTCTTCTTCGCATCAGGGCTCCTCTCACCTTAGAGAGGGTCGCCGCCGCCTCCGTCATGGGGTCGTCAGTGACGTCCGCCAGTACTAGGCGGATTGATCCTGCCGCCGACCTCCTGGAGGCGACGGAGCGGAACGCACAGGAGAAGTGCGACGAGGAGGAGGCCGCCCGCCTGGAGAAGGCGGAGGCCGAGAAGGCGGCAGCTTCCGCCCAGAAGAAGCTGGAGGAGGCCGAAGTCGCCGTCGCAGCCAAGAGGCGAGCCGAGGAGGCCGCGCGCCTCCGGGTGGCGCTGCTCGTCACGCCGCTGAGCTCTGCGCCGCCACCGCCGGAGTTCACGGGGCAGACGTAGGGAGCCGGCAGCGAGTTCCCCGTCGTGGAGAGGGAAGGCGGTGAGACCTCCCTGTCGGGCACGGCCGTGCTGCCCCCGCCGCCTCCACCGCAGTCTGAGAGCGCGCGAGGCAAATAGCCAGCGGACCCGCCTGTGCCGCCGACCGACGACGAAGCTGTGGTGAGGCTGCTCCTTCAAGTCGCCTCACCAGCGCGCCGCCGTCTTGAGAAGGCGACTTCGGCGCCGCGCCCTTTGGAGACCGGCGCCGCTAGCTCGGCCATTCCAAACGCCGAGGCGACAAGCGCCCTGCCCGTTGGGTGGGTGCGAGGAGGCGGCACAGGCCCGCTGAACACGGCGCTTCTGGACATCCAGGCGAAGCTGCGAGCTGAGGGCGACGCCATCGAGAACTGCACCAAGGCGCACCTGGCGTCGCGAGCCGCTGTGCGGGTATGTTTCCTCTTTGAGTTTTTTTCTTGTTCTTCTCTGTGGGGGCGCGCCAGCGCACCCACTGGGTGTAGTCCCCGAGTTTTGGGCGGTCACTGGCAGCGGCTCGAACTCTATCTGTCGATTTCCAATTTTTTTCCTTTGTCTGAAATTCTTATCGCAGGAGTATCACAACCTCCGCGCCACTGCCTTCAACCGCAATGTTGAGGAGCTGGGCAAGTGGACTGTCGACTTGCCGAGGAGCCGAGGTGAGTCTTCTTTCTTCTTGGTATTTGGCGCACCCGCGGGCTGTAGTCCCCGAGATTCGGGCCGACTGCTGAGCAGTCGGGCCGGATCTTCCTGGCGACCTTCTTAGTTGAAGAATTAACGCCTTTTTTCTTTTTATTCTTCAGAGGCCAATGCTACTCTTCGATGACAGCTGGGCGCAGCCGACACCGCCTTGCGTGCCAAGGGGGAGGAGTGCAGCAAGCTTCGCTGTGAGCATGACCTCTTGGGCTACGCATGGTGGGCGGAGTAGAGGATCTGCTAAGGCGGCGTGGGGCGAAGGCGGAGAAGAGAGAGGCCGCTCTCTGGCCGAAGTTCGAGAGAGGCGCTCCTCTGGACCCGACAAGGAAGCACTGCTTACCTCCGGCTTCCATGAAATCAAGGACATCGTTGACGGTGAGTTTGTTTTTACTTTCTTCCTTTGGGCCGCCGACTATAGGTCAGGCCGACTCCTGGTTTTTTGACTTGCTTCTTTTTCGTCTTGGCAGACTTCTTCCCCGGCCATACGCAGGCGGCCAATCAAGCCATCGAGGCTGATCGCGAGGCGCGAAGGGCGAGTGGTGCTGAGATCGCTGCCAACGCCCCCCAGACCCTTGACGAGCAGCTCCTGAGCATTGAGGCTCGTCTGTGGCCGGCCCATCGGATGCTGCGCCGGCTTCAGCGTGTCGGTGCCCAAGCGATTGCTGCCCTGTGGCCGGACATGCCGGTTTTGTGCACTCGGTCGATCGCCGACTGGCCGGAGGTCACGGGCTGGCCGCCTTGAGGTTCTGGAAGGGTTCCATGCCCAGCCGGAGCGCGCCGGGCCTTGGAATTCGTCAAGGCGTGGTATCCAGGGCTGGATCTGGACCGGCTGGCCGCGTTCCGGTCAGAGGCCCGGGCGGAGCTGTTTGCTGCGGAATATGCCCTCGTCGGGCGCGCGGTGGCGATCACCGACTACACGGACACCAACTTCTTTGTCCCTGAGAGGGCTGAGGACGGCGGGGAGGCGCCACCAGAGTGGTTCGGGATGAACCCGGATTACGACGAGGACTCGGCGGAGGTGATCGGCTCCAGCGCCGAGGAGGAAGGCGAGGCGGAGGACGGAGATGAGATGGAGGCGCCAGAAGACGGAGCGGGCGACCAGCCTCAGCTCGACCGCGCCTCCAGCAACGAGCCGCGCCCGTCTAGGCGAGCTGCCGCCGGAGATGATCAAGCCGAGACTGCCCAGCCAGCCGCCCCGGCGCCTGACGCCGCCGTCTCCTCCGCCCCCCCGAACCCGTCTGCCGCTTCCAAGGCTGTTGTCTCGCCTTTATTTTATCTGCTTTGATAGTCTTTGAAAAAACTTGTTAATTCGCACAATTCCACCCGCGGGGTGTATTTTGAACCTCTGCCCGAAGATCCGGCCAAGGGCCTATGCTGTGTAAATATTATCCTAATTTTATCTTTCCTTGCTTATTGCTCTTATGGCTTTTTCCTTTGCCGCCTTCCCTTAGTCGCCGCCTTGCCCATCGGGCAACCGCTCTGCGGACTGCCGTTTGGGTCAAGTGCTTGGCTACCTTTGAGAAGGCAAGTACTTGGCCATCTTTTAGAGTCTTTTAAACAAGTTGAATAGAAAGCAGCCAACCGACTACTTAAGAGTTGGTTTTTGCAAAAAGTGGCTGGAAGCCGGCTTAAACTATGTCTATGCTTTGGGTCCTTAGCCATTTTTCGTGTGGGCGCCCGTTCTTCCTTACTCCTGCCCACCAACAGTCGCTCTGCGAGCTGCGGCTTCTGACAGGAGACGGCCTAGGCACCGCACGTTACTTGTCTGACTGCAGGAAGCATCTCATAGCCCAAGGCGGCGAGTCCCCGGGCCGACTAGTCGAGCCCGGTGCCAAACAGCATAATAAAGAGTAACATACGCGAAGGCATAATTCTTATCATACAGATAACAAAAGAGGGCAGTCCTCGAGCTCGTCTCGGGGGGCCCGAAGTCTTGGTACTTTAAATACAAAAGGTAGCGTGGTGCATACTGCATCAACTGTAAAATCTTCGGAGAAGATTCACATTCCATGGACGTTCCGTCTCTTTGCCGGAGTCGTCCCTCTTGCGTCTTTCGGGGCTTACGGCGTCGATCGTAGTAGGAGTCGTTGCCCAGCACTTTGCGAGATAATGAATGGGCCTTCCCAAGGCGTAGGCGACTTGTGCTGGCGGCTGTTATTGAATCGGCCGGGCCGGAAAGGTCGCCCTCTTGGAATGATCTTGGCTTGACCTTCTTGTTGTAGTAGCGGTGCAGGCTCTCTTTGGTAGATGCTGGACCGGCTGAGTGCCAACACCCGGCCCTCTTCCAGCAGATCGACGCCGTCTTGACGTGTTTCTTCTGCTTCCTGTTCGGTGTACATGGTGACTCGCGGGGAGTCGAACTCTATATCCGTTGGGATGACGGCTTCGGAACCGTAGACGAGAAAGAAGGGTGTGAAGCTAGTTGACTTGTTTGGAGTCGTGCGCAAACTCCGGAAGGGCGGTAGCAACTCCTCAAGCCCGGCCGACCCGAACGCTTCCGATGGTTCGACCAGTCGAGGCTTGATGCCAGACAGGATGAGGCCGTTCGCTCGCTCCACCTGGCCGTTTGACTGCGGATGGGCAATGGACGCTAAGTCCAGTCGGATGCCTTGCGTCGCGCAGAAACGGGCCAGGGCGCCTTTGGCAAAATTTGTGCCATTGTAGGTGATGATGCTGTGTGGTATGCCGTACCGAGTCGTGATGTCGGCGATGAAAGTCACTTCAGTAGGGCCATTCAACTTCTTGATAGGTTTTGCTTCTATCCACTTGGTGAACTTGTCCACCGCGACAAGTAAGTGAGTTAGGCCGCCTCGTGCCGTTTTGAATGGTCCCACCATGTCCAGGCCCCAAACAGCAAAGGGCCAGGCGATGGGGATAGTCTTGAGTGCGGAAGCCGGCTGAAACGGCTTGGAGCGGAACACCGCACCTTGCATTATTGAACTAATTCCTTGGCCTCTTCTTGGGCAGTTGGCGGAAGAAACCGTGTCGGAAGGCTTTGGCGACGAGTGCTCTTGAGGCCGCATGATGGCCTTTTCGCCTTGATGAATGTCTTCGAGAATTACTTGGCCTTGCTCTGGCTCCACGCAACGCTGGTAGACACCAGTGACGCTGCGCCTGACCAGCTCTCTGTTGACTATAGTATAGGCTGCCGCTCGGCGTTGTACTTGCCGAGCCAAGGTCTCATCGGTTGGTAGCTCTCCGCTTACTAGGAACTTCAGGATGGGCTGGGCCCATGAGGGTGCTGCTATTTCTTCAACTGCCAGTACTGCCACTTGGACGAGGGCGGCTGGGCTGGGAGGCGGCGGGCTGGAGTCATAACAGCTTCTTGAAGTTGAAGAAGTCCCTCGCCAACTGGCGCGATCCCGGGCGAGTTCGGAGTCTTCGCAATGGTCGCCCGATCCTCGGTCGGGTTACGAAGTCCTGACAGGCTTCGACTGCAGCATTCTTGGGGCCGTCTGCAAGAATTCTCGTGCCATCTGCTGAGGCTTTGGAGTCGGATCCGACTTCTTCAGGGGGAGCCGGCACAAAAATGGAGTCTGATTCTGGTGACGGCTTGACAGATGGCTTGAGGAGGCGCTGAAGGGCGACGCCGGATGGTATTGCCTGGCGGGTGGAGCCGATTCTTGCTGTGGTATTCGCTTGGTCGTTGTCGTTTCTTGGCACGTGGAGGAACTCGCACCCCTCAAAATATCCACTCAATTACTGTACCAGGAAACGGTAGCTCGCCATGTTTGCATCTTTGGCGTCCCAGTCGCCGGATGACTGTTGGACCACCAGGTCGGAGTCGCCATAACACAGGATCCGGCGAATGCCAAGCTCTTTGGCAAGCCGGAGCCCGTGAATGAGCGCCTCGTATTCGGCGACGTTGTTGGGGGCGGCGCGTACTTGAGCTTGTCACCTTTGGGGGAAGTGAGGACAATGCTGGCTCCCAAGCAGGTGCGCATCTTGGAGCCATCGAAATGCATCCGCCAATGGGTGGAGTCGGGCGCCGTGCAGTAATCGGTCTCGGCCCGGTCGGCGAGGAAATCGGCCGATTGCTTGCGACTTGATGGCGGTGCAGGGCTGGTAATAGATGGTGTAGGGGGCCAGCTCTATGGCCCATTTGGCCACTCGGCCAGAAGCATCTCGGCTTCCGATGATCTCGGCTAGTGGGGCTGTGCAAACCACAGTGATTGGATGCTCTTGGAAGTAAGGCTTCAACTTCTTGGCGACAAAGTGCACACCGTAACACATCTTCTGGTAGTAGGGGTAGTTCTGCTTGGAGGTCGACGATGCCGCTTTCGGGTAATATCTTGGTCTCTGGACAGGTAGCGCCTTGCCTTCCTCCTTGCGCTCAACTACAATGATCAGGTCTGACTACCCCGCTGGTGGCGGCAATGTATGTGGAGCATGGGCTCCTTGGGAGTTGGGGCTGCCGGACGCAGAGAGTAGTCAGCATTTTCTTCAAGCTGGAGAAAAGCTTCGTCCGCCTTGTGGTTCCATTCAAGAAGGTGGTCTTCTTCATGAGCTGGTACAAAGGAAGAGCTTTCTCGCCCAGCCGGCTGATGAATCGGTTGATGGACGCCAAACAGCCGGTGAACTTTTGCACATCTAGCAGTCGGCGGGGTACTTCCATCCTCTCGATTTCCTTGATCTTCACGGGGTTGCACTCTATGCCGCGTTCGAAGACCAGGAAACCAAGGAGTTGGCCGGCTGGTACTCCGAAGACGCACTTCTCAGGGTTGAGCTTGATCTGGAATCGGCGTAGATTCTCAAAGGTCTCCTTGAGGTCTTCCAACAGTGTTCCTCGCTTTTCCGTCTTCACCACCACATCGTCCACGTAGACATGGGCGTTTCTGCCAAGCTGCTTGAGGAGGCAGTTCTGCATGCAACGCTGAAAGGTGGCGCCGGCATTCCTTAAGCCGAACGTCATGGTCAGGTAGCGGAAGGCTCCAAACGGCGTGATGAAGGCGGTCTTCAATCTGTCGGCCGGGTTCAACTTGATCTGGTGATATCCTGAGTATGCATCTAAGAAGCTCAACAGCTCGCATCCGGTACGTGGAGTCTATCACCTGATCAATTCTCGGCAGAGCGAACGGGTCCTTGGGGCAAGCTTTGTTGAGGCTTGTGTAATCAATACACATCCTCCACTGCTTGTTCGTCTTCAGTACCAAGACCGGGTTTGCTAGCCATTCTGGAAAGAACACTTCCATGATGAAACCGGCTGCTAGGAGCCGGGCTATCTCTTCTCCAACAACTCTTCTCTTCTCTTCTGACAGGCGGCGCAAGGGCTGCCTGACGGGCTTCACATCAGATTGGACATGTAACTTGCGCTCGGAGAATTCCGTCGGTACACCTGACATGTCTTTAGGGGACCATGCGAAAATGTCCCGATTCTCATGGAGGAAATCGACAAGCTCGCCTACCTATTTGCTGTCAAGGTTTGCACCTATGACAGCGTACCTCTCCGGGTGCTCCGGGTCCAAGGGTATCTTCTTTGTTTCGTTGGCCGGCTTGAACGAGCCCTCTGCTTCTGACTCCTTGGGGTTGGGCGATATTTCGAGCTGCTTCCCGGCCATCGCCACAACCCGATCAAGAAGCTTCTCGGCTGCGATCACCAGGGACTCGGCTAGCCGGCTGCTTTCAGCTGCACAAGCGGTCGACTTTCTGTAGTCGCCAGGTACGGTCAGAATCCCCTTGGAACTCGGCATCTTCATCTTGAGGTAGGCGTAGTGGGGGACCGCCATGAACTTGGCCAAAGCAGGTCGGCCAAGCAGAGCGTGATACGGACTTTCGAGGTCCACCACTTCGAACCAAACTGGCTCTCGGCGGAAATGATCTTTGTCCCCAAAGAGGACACCTATCAGGATCTTGCCGATCGGTGAGCAGGAAAGGCCAGGTACAATGCCGTGGAACACAGTCCGGCTGTTCTGAAGCTGTCTTTGCTTGATTCCTAACTTCTCCATCGTGTCCTTGTACAGGATGTTGATGCTGCTTCCTCCGTCTATCAGCACTCGTGAGAAGCGAGCGGGCCGCCTATCCGTGGCAAGGGTGGCTCCCAAGACCAGGGCGTAGGAGCCCGGATTTGGCATCACCTCTGGGTGATCAGCTCGGCTCCAACTGATAGGTTTCTCGGACCAGTGCATGAATTCTGGAGTATCTGATGCTACTGCATTCACTTCTTCTTCTGCTTGACCGCTTTCTGCGTCGATTAAATCGGCCACCTTTGGTGAACACTACATAAGCTCCATGCTCTTCTGGGTACTCGTCTTGTACTGCGCCGACTGGCCTGACAGCCGGCTGCTGCGGCAGCGGTGGAGGCGGCGGCCCAGCAGGCGGGGGAGGTAGGAGGCCGTCTCGCTTTGTGAACCTGGTGAGCCAGTGGCACTTTCCGGGTGGTGTGCTTTGACGGCTTCGCGGCGCTATGGAACTTGCAGGGACCATCTAGAGTCTGCTCGTAAGAGAAGGCCGGCAACCAGTTGGACTTGCCGCCTTTCTGTCGCTTAGCCGGAGGCTGCCCCTCTGGCTGTTGGTCTTCGACTGTCGCCACCTGCCGGCTGTTGGAAGCCGGCTGCGGGGCCTTGCGCTTGTGATCATTCTGTTGCTGTCGCCGACTGGTGTCACCAGCCGGAGTTTTGGGGGCCTGAGGAGCCACCTTGCCAGTCGCACTAACTTCAATCTCCGTCTTCATGGAGGAGTCGGCTGTGGCGTACTTGTCTGCTATGATCAGCAGCTCGTCGAGGGTTTCCGGCTCGTCGCAAAGGAGCTTGTGCTTGAGGAGGGTGCCTTCTCTGCACCGGCGGTGAAGTACTCGATAGACTGCACCTCGTGCACTCCCTCGCGGGAGTTCGGAGCTCGGCCAGTAGCGTGAGGTAGTCGCGAGTGGACTCGTTGGGGCCTTGCACGCACAAGGAAAGCTGGCGAGGGTTGGGAGGTCGCTTGTGTGTGCTCGTGAAGTTGCGGATGAAGGCCTCGATGAAGTCGACCCAGCTGTTGATGCTGCGGGGCTTCAAGCTGTTCAACCATGTCCGGGCCGTGCCCTGGAGCATGAGGGGAACATACTTTACGGCAACGCGCTTGTTGCCGTTCGCTATGCTGACGGCCGTGGAGTAGTCAACTAGCCAGTCTTCCGGCTTCACGGAGCCGGTGTATTTGGGTGTATCTCGGGGGAGTGTGAACCCTCTGGGGAAGGGCTCGTCTCGGATGCGAGGTTCGAAACAGGGCGGGCCCAACTCGTCTTCCTCTTCCAGTGCCAGGGATCGGTGGAGTCGGTCGATCCGGTGGCGGGCGTCGTTTTCTCCAACTCCCTCTCGGCGGCCAAGGCGGTTGCCGAGAGTCGGATGCTCGATGGGTGGCGGGGAGACTCGCCTTTCCCTGCGGGGAGGAGGAGGCAGATAGTCGTCCCGCTGCTCCACTGCTCTTGGGCGGCTGTCTTGGTCGCGCTCGATGGAGATGTGAGTCCGACTGTGGCTGACAGCTGGATCCTTGTTTTTTCTTCCACGAACACCGCTAGTCGGCGTCCCAGACGTCGCGCCTTGATCCCGGCGGGAAGGCAAGTCGCCGTGTTGTCTTCGCGGCTCCTCCATGCGGCAGCCGGCTTCGTCTTGCGCGGCAGCCGTGTCGAGGAGCTGCTGGAGTCACTTCGTCATCAAGCGGCGCTCCTCGCCCTCGAAGTTATCCAGCTCGTCCGCCGCCGCCTGGGCGGCGCGGATGTTCTCCACGGATGTGGCGTACACAGGGCGATTGGCCCCGAACAGGTTGGTGATCGCTACGCCGCGTTGTTGGACCGCGCCTAGGCGGCTAGGCCCAGTCGGATCCGGCGAGCCGCCCACGGCGCGATCCATCTCACGTTAGTAGGCTTCTGACAAGCGTCTCATGCTTGCCAGCTTCTTCGCGCCTACGAGGAGCTGAAGGTGGCGTGCCTCCAGCGTCCCAGCATCAGCCTCTTCCGGAATAGGCATGGTCAGGTCTTGCAGAACCGCGTCGAGAGGGTCATGAGCTCCTTCACCAGAAGGCTAGCTATGACCGATGACGAGCACTTCCGTGACGGTGCTTCCGCCGCTCTCCGCGCGAGGGAGCGGCTCATCGTAGACCACCACGTTGGTGGGGAACGCGTCAAGCGACGCGGTGTCGGAGTCGACCAGCATCGGGTCGATGGAGCCTACGGACTCCAGGTCGGTGGCAAGCTCGCCGGTGACGTGGAGTAGTTCGAGGAGGCTCTCGGGGCCGCCCGTGCCTGCGTCGGATGTAGGCTCGTCGGAGAGGCGAACCTCGCCGACAAGTTCGGCGAGGCAGCTGGCCGCGCAGGCGATCTCAGCGCCATGCAGCGTGTCGGGCTGGCTGCGCTCGCCAGGGAGGAAAAGGGTTCCCGTCCAGAGCACGTCTCTGGACGACGGTGCACCTAGCCCCACGGTGGGCGCCAAATGTCGGGGGTTGGGTGCGACATATGCCAAAGGATGGCTTATCATGGTGGGGGCTAGTAGAACGTCGCCGGTGCCTGGAAACGGGATGAGGCGAAGGCATGCACGCCGGCGAATATTACCCATCTTCAGGGCTCTCCGTGGAGATAACACCCCTACTGCTGCTCTGTGGGGTCTCTGCATGATCACTGTGGCAAAGTGGGTACAAGGTTGCTCCTTGAGGTGTTCGGGCTGAGGAAGGAGAAGGGCACGACTAGCTCTTCTCTTCCCTCTATGTGCGTCTAAAACTATTAGGGTCCAACCTCTTACATGGGTGCCACAGGGGTTTATATAGGCCTACCGCTGGCGAAGTACAATGGTACTCCGGCTGGCGCAGTCCCAGCCGTCGATCTCTTAGGTCGCCGTCTTCTCCGCCGACTTACGGGGCCCGCCGACTAGTGGGCCCGTCGTGACGGTCCAAAGTATGGGGCCGACAGCCCTTGTCCGCCCAAGGGCGGTCTTGCCACTATGGATTACTGTAGTCAGCGCTTCTAATGACGCTGAAGCTTGGTCATGGGGTCATGGCCGCCGCCGCCTGACGGGCGATCACTGTTGCCATTCCCTGTCTTGTCTAGTTAATGGCGCGCGGAGCCCGTGGGAGGGGCCGGCCAACTCTTGGAGGCCGACTCCCAGCGGGTCCGTCTTGGGGCCCTCTCGCCGTCTTCTGCACTCCCGCGGACAGGCGGGTCCCGCCGTCTTCGGGTCATACAGACAGGCCGTCGTGGGTATAGGGATCTGCCCACGGGGCTGGTGTCGAGGCAGCGTGGCAACAAGTGCCGCCGGACGGAGATCTCCGTCAAGACGGGCACTCTGTGGCCATGCACATCGCCGTGAATGGGGCAGGGATGGGCTGCGAGGCGGCCTCATCCCATCCCGTTCGTAGTCGCATAGGCAGGAGGTGGTTAGAGTCGCGGGCCGACTCCCCATAGCCGGTTTCTCCAGAAGTCGCTTGCTGGGAGTCGGCTCATCTCGAGGCCGTCTCTGGGACTCGGCGGGGAGGGGCAGTCGCCGCTCTTCCGCCGGCTCTCAGAAGGCGGCTCTTCGTCTTGGGGTCTTGAGGGGCGCAGACTGCCCCGATGTTTTGAAAGGTCCAGGGGCTCGGGTTTGCCTACCCGTGGCCCACTACTCCGACAGTCCGAGAAGCCTATCAGTTGGAGCAGAGCTGATCACCTAGAGGTGATGCCAAATCCGGGCTCCTACGCCCTGGTCTTGGGAGCCACCCTTGCCACGGATAGGCGGGCCGCTCGCTTCTCGCGAGTGCTGATAGACGGAGGAAGCAACATCAACATCCTATACAAGGACACGATGGAGAAGTTAGGAATCAAGCAAAGACAGCTTCAGAACAGTCGGATTGTGTTCCACGGCATTGTACTTGGCCTTTCCTGCTCACCGATCGTCAAGATCCTGATAGGTGTCCCCTTTGGGGACAAAGATTATTTCCGCCGAGAACCAGTTTGGTTCGAAGTGGTGGACCTCGAAAGTCCGTATCACGCTCTGCTTGGCCGACCTGCTTTGGCCAACTTCATGGCGGTCTCCACTACGCCTACCTCAAGATGAAGATGCCAAGTTCCAAGGGGATTCTGACCGTAGCCGGCGACTACAGAAAGCCGTCCGCTTGTGTAGCTGAAAGCAGCCGGCTAGCCGAGTCCCTGGTGATCACAGCCGAGAAGCGGCTTCTTGATCGGGTTGTGGCGATGGACGGCAAGCAGCCCGAAATATCACCCAACCCCAAGGAGTCAGAAGCTGAGGGCTCGTTCAACCCGGCCAAAGAAACGAAGAAGATACCCTTGGACCCGGAGCACCCGGAGAGGTACGCTGTCGTAGGTGCAAACCTTGACAGCAAATAGGAAGGCGAGCTTGTCGATTTCCTCCATGAGAATCGGGACATTTTTGCATGGTCCCCTACAGACATGCCAGGTGTACCGACGGAATTCGCCGAGCACAAGTTACATGTCCAATATGATGTGAAGCCCATCAGGCAGCCCTTGCGCCACCTGTCGGAAGAGAAGAGAAGAGCTGTTGGAGAAGAAATAGCCCGGCTCCTAGCAGCCGGTTTCATCATGGAAGTGTTCTTTCCAGAATGGTTAGCAAACCCGGTCCTGGTACTGAAGAAGAACAAGCAGTGGCGAATGTGTATTGACTACACAAGCCTTAACAAAGCTTGCCCCAAGGACCCGTTCGCTTTGCCGATAATTGATCAGGTGATAGACTCCACGGCCGGATGCGAGCTGTTGAGCTTCTTAGATGCATATTCAGGATATCACCAGATCAAGCTGAACCTGGCTGACAGACTGAAGACCGCCTTCATCATGCCGTTTGGAGCCTTATGGTACCTGACCATGACGTTCGGCTTAAGGAATGCCGGCGCCACCTTTCAGCGTTGCATGCAAAAGTGCCTCCTCAGGCAGTTCGGCAGAAACGCCCACGTCTACGTGGACGATGTGGTGGTGAAGACGGAAAAGCGAGGAACACTGCTGGAAGACCTCAAGGAGACCTTTGAGAACCTGCGCCGATTCCAGATCAAGCTCAACCCTGAAAAGTGCGTCTTCAGAGTACCAGCCGACCAACTCCTTGGCTTCCTGGTCTCTGAACGCGGCATAGAGTACAACACTGTGAAGATCAAGGCCATCGAGAGGATGGAAGTACCCCACCGACTGCTAGATGTGCAAAAGTTCACCGGCTGCTTGGCGTCCATCAGCCGATTCATTAGTCGGCTGGGTGAGAAAGCTCTCCCTTTATACCAGCTCATGAAGAAGACCACCTTCTTGGAATGGAACCACAAGGTGGATGAAGCTTTTCTCTAGTTGAAGAAAATGCTAACTACTCCCCCCGTGCTGGTGGCCCCGACTCCCAAAGAGCCCATGCTCCTGTACATTGCCGCCACCAGCCTGGTAGTCAGCACAGTCATTGTAGTTGAGCGCAAGGAGGAAGGCAAGGCGCTACCTGTCCAGAGACCAAGATATTACCCGAAAGCGGGCATCACAACCTCCAAGCAGAACTACCCCCACTACCAGAAGATGTGCTACGGCGTGCACTTTGCCGCTAAGAAGTTGAAGCCTTACTTTCAAGAGCATCCGATCACTTTGGTTTGCACAGCCCCACTAGCCGAGATCATCGGAAGCCGAGACGCTTCTGGCCGAGTGGCCAAATGGGCCATAGAGCTGGCCCCCTACACCATCTATTAGCATCCCCGCACCGCCATCAAGTCACAAGCACTGGCCGACTTCCTCGTCGACTGGGCCGAGACCCAAAGACCTGCCGCCCGGCGCCGACTCCACCCATTGGCGGATGCATTTCGATGGCTCCAAAATGCGCACCGGCTTGGGAGCCGGTGATGTCCTCACTTCCCCCAAAGGCGACAAGCTCAAGTATGCGCTGCAGATCCATTTCGCCGCCTCCAACAACGTCGCCGAATACAAGGCGCTCATTCATGGGCCCCGGCTTGCCAAAGAACTTGGCATTCGCCGGATCCTGTGTTATGGCGACTCCGACTTGGTGGTCCAGCAGTCATCTGGCGATTGGGACGCCAAAGATGCAAACATGGCGAACTACCATTTCCTGGTACAGCAACTCAGTGGATATTTTGAGGGGTGCGAGTTCCTTCACATTCCATGAAATGACAACGACCAAGCAGACACCCTAGCACGAATCGGCTCCACCTGCCAGGCAATACCATCCGGCGTCGCCCTTCAGCGCCTCCTCAAGCCGTCTATCAAGCCTTCACCAGAATCAGATTCAATTTTTGTGCCGGTTCCCCCTGAAGAAGTCGGGTCCGACTCCAAAGCCTCAGCAGACGGCACAAGATATCTTACAGATGGCTCCAAGAATGTCGCAGTCGAAGCCAGCCCGGTGACTTAAGAACCCGGCCCGGCGACTGCGGCGACCATTGCGAAGACTCCAGAGCTCAGCCCGGGGACTGCACCAGTCAGCCCGGGGACTTCATCAACCCCGAAAGCGGCCGCGGACTTCAGCCCGCCGCCTCCCAGCCCAGCCGCCCTCGTCCAAGTAGCAGTACTGGCAGTTGAAGAAATAGTAGCTCCCTCATGGGCCCAGCCCATCCTGAAGTTCCTAGTGAACAAAGAGCTACCAACCAATGAAATCTTGGCTCGGCAAGTACAGCACCGAGCGGCAGCCTACACCATAGTCAACAGAGAGCTGGTCAGGCGCAGCGTTACTGGTGTCTACCAGCGTTGCGTCGAGCTAGAGCAAGGCCAAGCATTTCTTGAAGACATTCATCAAGGCGAGTGCGGTCACCATGCGACCTCAAGAGCACTTGTCGCCAAAGCCTTCCGACATGGTTTCTTCTGGCCTACTTCCCTAGAAGAGGCCAAGGAATTAGTGCAAAAATGCAAGGGGTGCCAGATGTTCCGCTCCAAGCCGTATCAGCCGGCTTCCGCACTCAAGACTATCCCCATCGCCTGGCCCTTTGCTATTTGGGGCCTGGACATGGTAGGACCATTCAAAATAGCACGAGGTGGCCTGACTCATTTACTTGTCGCGGTGGACAAGCTCACCAAGTGGATAGAAGTAAAGCCCATCAAGAAGTTGAATGGTCCAACCGCTGTGACTTTCATCACCGACATCACGACACGGTACAGTGTACCACACAGCATCATCACCGACAATGGCACAAATTTTGCCAAAGGCGCCCTGGCCCGTTTCTGCGCGACGCAAGGCATCCGACTGGACTTAGCGTCCGTTGCCCATCCGCAGTCAAACGGCCAGGTGGAACGAGCAAACGGCCTCATCCTGTCTGGCATCAAGCCTCGACTGGTCGAACCGCTGGAGCGTTCGGCCGGCTGTTGGCTTGAGGAGTTGCCAGCCGTCCTCTGGAGTTTGCGCACGACTCCAAACAAGTCAACCGGCTTCACACCCTTCTTCCTCGTCTACGGTGCTGAAGCCGTCATCCCAACGGACATAGAGTTCGACTCCCCGCGAGTCACCATGTACACCGAGGAGGAAGCAGAAGAAGCACGTCAAGACGGCGTCGATCTGCTAGAAGAGGGCCGGCTGTTGGCACTCAGCCGGTCCAACATCTACCAGCAGAGCCTGTGCTGCTACTACAACAGGAAGGTCAAGCCGAGATCTTTCCAAGAGGGCGATCTAGCGAACAGCCGGCCAACACAAGCTGTCGGCACCTTGGGAAGGCCCCTTCATTATCAGCAAAGTGCTGGGCAACGACTCCTACTACCTGATCGATGCTCAGAAGCCCCGAGCGCGCAAGAGGGACGACTCCGCAAAGAGATAGAACGGCCATGGAATGCGAATCTTCTCCGAAGATTTTACAGTTGATGCAGTATGTACCACGCTACCTTTTGCGTTAAAATACCAATACTTCGGGCCCCCCGAGACGAGCTCGGGGACTGCCCTTTTCTGTTATCTGTATGATAAGAATTATGCCTTCGAGTACGTTACTCTTTGTTATGCCGCTTGGCACCGGGTTCGACTAGTCGGCCCGGGGACTTGCCGCCTTGCGCTATGAAATGCTTCCTACAGTCGGACAAGTAATGTATGGTGCCTAAGCCGTGTCCTGTCAGAAGCCACAGTTCGCATAGCGACTGTTGGTGGGCAGGAGTAAGGAAGAATGGGCGCCCACATGAAAAATGGCTAAGGACCCAAAGCATAAACATAGCTTAAGCCGGCTTCCAGCTTTTTCTTCGCAAAACCGACTCTTGAGTAGTCGGCTTGCCGGTTTCTATCTAAATTGTTAAAAAAAGACAATAAAAAATGGCAAGTACTTGCCTGCCCAAGAGTAGCCAAGCACTTGATCCAAACGGCAGTCCGCAGAGCGGTTGTCCAACTGGAAGAGCGGCAACTAAGGGGAGGCGGCAAAGGAAAAAGACATAGGAGCAATGTGCAGGGAAAGAGAGAATTAGGATAATATTTACACAGCATAGGCCCTTGGCCGAATTTTCGAGCAGAAGTTCAAAATACACCCCACGGGTGGAAATGTGCGAATTAACAAGTTTTTCAAAGACTATCAAAGCAGATAAAATAAAGGCAAGATGGCCGCCTAGGAAGCGGCAGACGGGTTTGGAGGGACGGAGGAGACGGCGGTGTCAGGCGCCAGGGCGGCCGGCTGGGCAGTCTCGGCTTGATCATCTCCGGCGGCAGCCGGCCCAGTCGGGCGCGGCTCGTTGCTGGAGGCGCGGTCGAGCTGAGGCTGGTCGCCCGCTCCGTCTTCTGGCGCCTCCGTCTCATCTCCGTCCTCCGCCTCGCCTTCCTCCTCGGCGCTGGAGCCGATCACCTCCGCCGAGTCCTCGTCATAGTCCGGGTTCATCCCGAACCACTCCGGCGGCGCCTCCCCGCCGTCCTTAGCCCGCTCAGGGACAAAGATGCTGGTGTCCGTGTAGTCGGCGATCACCGCCGCATGCTCGACAAGGGCGTCTTTCACAGCCAGCAGCTCCGCCTGGGCCTCTGAACGAAACGCAGCCAGCCAGTCCAGATCCTGCCCTGGATTCAACGCCTTGAAGAATTCCAAGGCCCGGCGCGCTCCAGCCTGGGCCGCGGAACCCTTCCAGGCCTCAAGACGGCCAGCCGCGACCTCTAGCCAGTCGGCAGTCTAGCTGGGAGTGCGCAGAACCGGCATGTCTGGCTATAAGGCAGCGATCACCTAGCCGCCGACACGTTGAAGCCGGTGCAGCATCAGATGGGCTGGCCGCAGATGAGCCTCGATGCTCAGAAGCTGCTCGTCAAGGGTTCGGGGGGCGTTGACAGCGATCTCCGCACCATTTGCCCTCCGCGCCTCGCGATCAGCCTCGATGGCTTGATTGGCCGCCTGAGTGTGGCCGGGGAAGAAGTCTGCCAAGACAGAAAAGAAGCAAGTCAAAAAACCAGGAGTCAGCCCGACCTATAGTCAGCGGTTCAAAGAAAGAAAGTAAAAGGAACTCACCGTCGATGATGTCCTCAATTTCATGGAAGCCGGAGGTCAGCTGCGCCTCCTAGTCGGTCCAGGAGGAGCGGTCGCTTTCGAACTCGGCCAGGGGTGCGGCCTCTCTCTTCTCCGCCCCGTCCTGCGCCTTCTTAAGCAGCTCCCTTTGCTCTGCCAGCTGTGTAGCCAGCAAGTCACGCTCTGCGGCGAGCTTGCTGCACTCCCCCCCTTGGCACGCAAGGCGGTGTCGGCTGCGCCCAGCTGACGTCGGAGAGTGGCGTTGGCCTCTGAAGAATAAAAAGAAAAAGGACGTTAAGTCGTCAACTAAGAAGGTCATTTGGGAAGATCCGGCCCGGCTGCTCGTGATCGGCCGAATCTCGGGGACTACAGGGAGTGCGCCAGCCGCCTTGAAGAAGAAAGAAGACTCTCCTTGGCTCCTCGACAAGTCGGCAGTCCGCTTGCCCAGTTCCTCAACATTGCGGTTGAAGGCAGTGGCACGGAGGTTGTCATACTCCTGCGATAAGCATTTCAGACAAAGGTAAATGTTTGGAACTCGCCAGATAGAGTTCCGAGCCGCCTGCTCAGCAGCCGGCCCGAAACTCGGGGACTACACCCAGTGGAGGCTGGCGCGCCTCACGAGAAGAACAAGAAAAAACTCAAAGAAGAAACATACCCGAACGGCGGTTCGCGACGCCAGGTGCGCCTTGGTGCAGTTCTGGATGGCGTCGCCCTCGGCTAGCAGCTTAGCCTGGACATCCAGAAGCGCCTGGTTCAGTGGACCTATGCCGCCTCCTCGCACTCAACCAACGGGCGCGGCGCTTGTCGCCTCGGCGTCTGGGATGGCAGTGGCGGCGCCCGGTCTCAAAGGCGTGGCGCCAAGTCGCCTTCTCAAAGCGGCGCTGGCGAGGCTACTTGAAGGCAACCGCCCACGACCTCGTCTTCGATCGGCGGCTTGCCGGGTCCGCTGTTGTTTACCTCGTGCGCTCTCGGCGGCGGCGAGGCGGCGAAGCGGCTGGCCGTGCCGACATGGAGGTCTCGCCGCCTTCCCTCTCCATGAGAGGGAACCCGCTGCCGGCTCCCTCCGTCTGCCCCGCGAACTCCGGCGGCGGCGACGCGGAGCTTAGTGGGGTGACGAGCAACGCCGATTGGAGGCGCGTGGCCTCCTCGGCCTGTCGCTTAGCCGCAACGGCGGCTTCGGCCTCTTCCAGCTTCTTCTGGGCAGAAGCCGCCGCCTTCTCGGCCTCCGCCTTCTCCAGGCGGACGGCTTCTTCCTCGTCGCACTTCTCCTGCGCGTTCCGCTCCGTCGCCTCCCGGAGGTCGGCGGCAGGGTCAATCCGCCGAGTATTGGCGGACGTCTCTGCCGAGCCCATGACGGAGGCGGCGGCGACCCTCTCTAAAGTAAGGGGAGCCCTAATGCAAAGAAGACACATAAAAGATTTGGACAAGATTTACTAGAAGAAAACAAGACAAAGCAGAAGCACTTACGCGGAGACCAGCGGCGGCTTTTTAACTTCCTTGCAGAAGCGGTTAGCCTTTGCGACCGCCTCTTCCCGCTGGGTCGTGGCGGCCGTCCCCCTGAACTTCTTCGACCGGCCGCCTGGCAAGCTCGGCCCGACCCGGTGCTTCTTCGCGCCGCCTCGACCACCCAAGCCGGTGGAGGAACTCGCGCCCGGCTGGCCGACCTTCGGTTGGTGGCGGGGGATGACTTCCCCCTCGCCGTCATCCTCAGGCCAGTCGTCGAAGGTAGCCGAGGGCCTGAAGTCGTCTGCCCCTCCTCCTCCTCCTCCTTCGGTGTCGGCCTCCATCACCGCCACCCCCAAGTCAGGGTCGTCAACGTCGCTCTCCGACAGGTCGGGGACGAATTCACGGTTCGGGCCCCGCGATGCCGGCTGAGGGCTGCGTGAGGGGGTTCTGACTCAAAAAAACCAAAGAAAATCAGAGTTGGATTCGGCTGAAAAAGAAAACAGAAGAGGAAGATAGATGACTTACCACAGGTGGGGGGTTGGCGCGCGATTTTGGCTCCTTGCCGAACTGCCGATCCGCCGTAAGATTGCAGTTCGCCAGGAAGTTCACCGTGTCCGCCACCTCCTTGTGGGGCATGTTCTTCGAGCACATCCGACTGGGGTCCCGGTGGCCGCTCATCTGACAGATCATATGAGGTCGGCCTTGGAGCGGGAGGACTCGGCGCACCACGAAGGCGGTCAGCAGGTCGGCCCCGGTCAAGCCCTCTGACTGCGTCAGCACTCGGAGTCGCGCGACGGCGGCGACACCGGCAGGAGTCAGCGTCCTGGCCCGGTGGGACCAGCTGGAGAGCCTCCCAGAAAGCACGTCGGCTCCGTAAGGCGGCAGATTGACCCAGTCGCCTTCGGGAGCAATGTTCTTCACGTAGAAGTAGGATCGTTGCCACATCTTCACCGACTTGATCAGTGGAATGGCGGGGGAAGGTTGTCGCCCACCGGCCTCCGCATCGCGATGAAGGTGCCGCACAGAGCCGGCACGCCGGCGACGTGCATGCCGAGCTTCGAATGGAAGAATTCCCCCACATCTCGATGGTGGGGAGAACACCGAGGAAGCCCTCGCACAAGGCGGCGAAGGCGGCTAGCAGCACCACCGTATTCGGAGTGAGGTGGTGCGACTGGAGCCCATGGAACTCCAAGAAGGCGCGAAAGAAGCCGCTCGCCGGTAGCCCTAGGCCGCGCATGAGGTGCGAGCGGAATACGACCCGCTCGCCCTCCTCCGGCGCCGGCGCTATTTCACCCGCCCAAGACGCGCTGGTCCGCTTACTAGGCTCTTGCCGGGGATGCGGCGTCTGGCGGAGGAACTTCGATGTGGTCGTCGTCCACCTCGGAGCCGTCCCTGCGCCGGGCCTTGAGGCGGGAAGCGGCGGCGGATGAAGAGCTCATCTCCGCGGCATGGCTTGGTTCGGTGCAACGGCGGCAAGAAGAAGAAGAAGCGAGAGGAAGAAGGAGCAAGAGGAAGCGGGGGAAGCAGGGAGATGGGTGCGCGTGCTTCGCCGCACTCCTCGTCCCGCCTACTTATAGGCTCACGGGCTGAGAAGCTGATGGGGTGGGCGTGGGATTAACTGCGCCCAGTACCCCACGCCCCCCATGATTTAACCCACAAAGTTACTGCGCCTGATAACGGCGTAGGAACTAACCGCCCGCGCGACCGCAACGGATCCGTTCGCGTCCCGAGGCGCGGTAGTGGCGGGTCCCGCCTGACGGCCTGTCTCGTCACGCGCGTGGGTGGGCAGACTGACCCTGCCGCGTGGCGTCGCGCGACGGGCCTGCAACGGGCCGCCACCGGGAAGCTTATCAGGCACGCTGCCTGGTTCCCGCTGCGACTTTCAAAACCCTTTTGAGGAGCAAGACGGCCTCCTGCGAGTCCGACTCCAGCTAGTCGGCCTAGGGGGAGACGATGAACAAGGCCCAGATCCTTCCACCGGCGGGATGAAACTGTTGAGACTCCTCAACGTGTTGCCCTCGGCGCCTCACCAGCTTCGGGGACTACTGTCGGAGTAATGGGCCACGGGTAGGCAAACCCGAGCCCCCGGACCTTTCAAGACATCGGGGCAGGCCGCGCCCCTCAAGACCCCAAGACGAAAAGCCGCCGAGAGTCGGCGGCAGAGCCGATCGCCCTTCGCCGAAAGTACCGAGACGACTTCAAGATAAGCCGACTCCCAACTGGCGGCTTCCAGAGAAGCCGACTATGGGGAGTTTGCCCACGACTCCAACCACCTCCTTCCTACGCAACTACGGACGGGACGGGGTACGGCCGCCGCGCGGCCCATCCTTGCCCCGTTCACTAAGGGCAAGCATGGCCACAGTGCGCCGTACCGACGGAGATCTCCGTCCGGCGCGGCACTGTTGCCACGCCGGCCCTTACATCAGCCCCATGGGCAGGGCCCTGAGCCCACGACGGTATATCTGTACGACCCGAAGACAGCGGGACCCGCCTGTCGACGGGAGTGCAGAAGACGGCGAGAGCACCACAAGACGGACCCGTTGGGAGTCGGCCCCCAAGAGTTGGCCGGCCCCTCCCATGGGCTTTGCACGCCATTAACCAGACAAGACAGGGAATGGCAACAGTGATCGCCCGTCAGGCGGTGGCACTGTTGCTATGACCCCATGACCAAGCCCGCATCATTAGAGGCACGACCACAGTAATCCGCAGCCGGCAAGACCCGCCCGCGGCGGACAAGGCTTGTCGGCCCCATGCTGGACCGTCGGTGGGGCCCACTAGTCGGCGGGCCCCAGCAGTCGGCGGAGAAGACGACGACCCGGAGAGGCAGTGGGGCCCACGCCACCAATTACCATTGTACCCAGGGGTAGGCCTATAAACCCCGAGGCACCCATGCAAGAGGTTGGACCCTAATAGTTTTAGACACACATAGAGAGGAGAGAAGAGCTAGCCGTGCCCTTCTCCTTCCTCACCTCGAACAGCTCAAGGAGCAACCTTGTACCCACTTTGCCATAGTGATCATGCGGAGGCCCCGCAGAGCAGCAGTAGGGGTATTATCTCCACGGAGAGCCCCGAAGCTGGGTAAGATTCGCCGGCGTGCATGCCTACGCCTCATCCCGTTTCCACGCACCAGCGACGTTCTACTCGCCCCCACCATGATAAGCCATCCTTTGGCATATGTCGCACCCAACCCCAGACAGTGGGGGCCAGTAGGAGGCACTTTTTTTGTATTTTTGGTTTTCTTTACTTATTGTTGCTATTTTTATTTTTTTCCAGTTTCTGTTTTGTTTTCTGCATTATTTATTTTCTTTTGATTTTTGCTTTATTTTTTAATTCTTTTTGCTTTTAGTTTTAGAAAAATTATAAACTTTATGTTAGTGCCATTAGTTTTCAAATTTGAAAACACTTTTTTTGTTTTTTTTCTTTCTTGCTTTATTTATTTTATTTTGTTTCTACTTACAACAAAATACTTATTGTTGCTATTTTTATTTTGTTTCCAGTTTTTGTTTTGTTTTCTGTATTATTTATTTTCTTTTATTTTTTGCTTTATTTTTTAATTCCTTTTGCTTTTAGGTCAGCAAAATTATAAAGTTTCTGTTAGTGCCATTAGTTTTAGAAAAAGTATAAACTTTCTGTTGGTGCCATTAGTTTTCAAATTTGAATAGTTAAAATTTGAATTCTTTGAAATTTGTGTGAATCACAAGTTTGTGATTAACTTTACTAAAAAATGAACATAGATGCGCCTATAGAGAAAAATCAACCTAAATTCATAGTTGACAAGGAGCGAAATGGGATTAATGGTATTACGAGTGCCGAAGCATTAGACATTAAAGCATTTCAAATGGACTCTGAAAAAGTTGAAAGTTGGCATGGTATCATAATTTCACCCACATAGCATGTGCATGTACAAAACGGACAATGGTATCATACTCGTCTGTTACAAAGTTGGCATGGTATCATCATAATAGTTGCGGAGAAAGTCTTCACTTTATCTTCGCTTGTGTCATTTGCTTATTGCTTGTAGTAACCATGGATAATCTTCATCGTTTATCGGGATGCTTGGGTCAGCCTTGACTTTGAAGGCAGGAATTTCATGGAACTTTTCATAATCTTGAGACATATACATCTTGCCCTCCACTCCCACGATGTCCCTTTTCCTGAAAGAACTATGTGGCACTTTGGCTCATCGTATGATGTATTCGCTTCCTTATCTTTTCTTTTCTCGATGCGGTAGACATGTCCTTCACATAGATAACCTGTGCCACATCATTGCCTAGAATGAACGGTTCGTCGGTGTACCCAAGATTTTTCAGATCCTTTGTTGTCATTCCGTCTTTGTGGGTCTACACATACCGCCTCCTAACAGATTGACCCATTTGCACTTAAACAAAGGGACCTTAAAATCATGTCCGTAGTCAAGTTCTCGTATGTCCACTATGTAAATATGTGTCCTTTCCCCTCTCGGTTGTTGCATCAAAGTAGACACCGCTGATTTGGTTGGTGCTCTTTTGATCTTGGTCAATCGTGTAAAATGTATTCCCATTTATCTCATATCCTTTGTAAATCAATACAGTCAAAGATGGTCCCCTGGACAACAAGTACAGCTCGCACTGCTCCGGGTGTTTGGAGCGCAGACTGTTCTTGTGTTCATCGACATACAGGGTCACCAAGGTAGAGTTCTGTAGAACTGTGTAGTGTGCTTGAGACCAAGAATATCTGTCCCTGCATATTATTGAGTCCCTTCCAAGCGTGCCTTTTCCAGTCAGTCTCCCCTCATACCGTGATTTAGGGAGACCTATCTTATTAAGGCCAGGAATGAAGTCAACACAAAACCCGATGACATCCTCTGTTTGATGGCCCGTGGAGATGCTTCCTTCTGGCCTAGCGCAGTTACGGACATATTTCTTTAAGACTCCCATGAACCTCTCAAAGGGGAACATATTGTGTAGAAATTCGGGCCCCAGAATGACAATCTCGTCGACGAGATGAACTGGGACGTGCGTCATGATATTGAAGAAGGATGGTGGGAACACCAGCTCGAATCTGACAAGACATTGTGCCACATCACTCCTTAGCGTTGGTACGATTTCTGGATCGATCACCTTCTGAGAGATTGCATTGAGGAATGCACATAGCTTCACAATGGCTAATCGGACGTTTTCCGTAGAAGCCCCTCAATCCAACCGGAAGCGATTGCGTCATAATCACGTGGCGATCATGAGACTTTAGGTTACGGAACTTTTCTCCAGCATATTTATTATTCCCTTTATATTCGACGAGAAGCGGTCGGGACCTTCATCTTGACCAGGCATTCAAAGAAGATTTCTTTCTCTTCTTTAAGAAGGCGTAGCTGGCAGGACCTTCATACTGCTTCGGAGGCATGCCATCTTTTTCGTGCAAACGTTGCAGGTCCTCCCGTGCCTCAGGTGTATCTTTTATCTTTCCATACACGCCCAAGAAGCCTAGCATGTTCACGCAAAGGTTCTTCGTCATGTTCATCACGTTGATTGAAGAGCGGACCTCTAGGTCTTTCCAGTAGGGTAGGTCCCAAAATATAAATTTCTTCTTCCACATGGGTGCTTGTCCCTCAGCGTCATTCGGAACAGCTAGTGCGCCGGGACCCTTTCCAAAGGATACGTGTAAATCATTGACCATAGCAAGTACGTGATCACCGGTACGCATGGCGGGCTTCTTCCGGTGATCTGCCTCGCCTTTGAAATGCTTGCCTTTCTTTTGACATTGATGGTTGGTCGGAAGAAATCGACGATGGCCTGGTACACATTCTTCCTGCAGCTTCCGGGTATATACTATCGGTGTCAAGTAAACAGTGCGTGCATGCGTGGTATCCCTTGTTTGTCTGTCCTGAAAGGTTACTGAGAGCGGGCCAATCGTTGATGGTCACGAACAGCAACGCCTTTAGGTCAAATTCCTCCTGTTTGTGCTCATCCCACGTATGTACACCGTTTCCATTCCACATATGTAAAAGTTCTTCAACTAATGGCCTTAGGTACACATAATGTCATTGCCGGGTTGCTTAGAGCCTTGGATGAGAACTGGCATCATAATGAACTTCCGCTTCATGCACATCCAAGGAGGAAGGTTATACATACATAGAGTCACGGGCCAGGTGTTGTGATTGCTGCTCTGCTCCCCGAAAGGATTAATGCTATCCGCACTTAAAGCAAACCATACGTTCCTTTGGTCACTTGCAAACTCATCCCAGTACTTTCTCTTGATTTTTCTCCACTGCGACCCGTCAGCGGGTGCTCTCAACTTCCCATCTTTCTTACGGTCCTCACTGTGCCATCGCATCAACTTGGCATGCTCTCCATTTCTGAACAGACGTTTCAACCGTGGTATTATAGGAGCATACCACATCACCTTCGCAGGAACCCTCTTCCTGGGGGGCTCGCCGTCAACATCACCAGGGTCATCTCGTCTAATCTTATACCGTAATGCACCGCATACCGGGCATGCGTTCAGATCCTTGTACGCACCGCGATACGGGATGCAGTCATTAGGGCATGCATGTATCTTCCGCACCTCCTATCCTAGAGGGCATACGACCTTCTTTGCTGCGTATGTACTGTCGGGCAATTCGTTATCCTTTGGAAGCTTCTTCTTCAATATTTTCAGTAGCTTCTCAAATCCTTTGTCAGGCACATCATTCTCTCGCCTTCCACTGCAGCAGCAATTCCAAAGACGGTACCGAGCTTTGTGTTGCCATCTTCGCAATTGGGGTACAACCCTTTTGTGATCCTCTAACATGCGATCGAACTTCAGCTTCTCCTTTTGACTTCCGCATTGCGTCCTTGGATCGACAATGACCGGTGGAGATCATCATCATCGGGCACATCGTCTGGTTCCTCTTGATCTTCAGCAGCGGCTTCTGCAGCATCATCGTGCACATCGTCTGGTTCCTCTTGATGTTCAGTAGCATCACCGTATTCAGGGGGCACATAGTTGTCATCGTACTCTTCTTCTTCGCCGTCTTTCATCATAACCCCTATTTCTCCATGCCTCATCCAAACATTATAGTGTGGCATGAAACCCTTGTAAAGCAGGTGGGTGTGAAGGATTTTTAGGTCAGAGTAAGACTTCGTATTCCCACATATAGGGCATGGACAAAACATAAAACCATTCTGCTTGTTTGCCTCGGCCACTTCGAGAAAATCATGCACGCCCTTAATGTACTCGGAGGTGTATACATCACCGTACATCCATTGCCGGTTCATCTGCGTGGATTATATATAATTAAGTGTGTCAAAAACCATTACAGAACATCATGAATAGATAAATAAGTGACCAAATTAATAGAAGTTCATCATCACATTAAAACCAAAGTACATACATAGTTCTCACCTAACAACATATAGCTCTCGAGCATCTAATTAATTAAACCATACATTGAAACTATGTAAAACATTTCAATGCGAAAACAAATGCGATCATAATCGCAATCAAGGTAACAACTAATCCAACTGCATAATGATACCAAGCCTCGGTATGAATGGCGTATTTTCTAATCTTTCTAATCTTCAAGCGCATTGCATCCATCTTGATCTTGTGATCATCAACTCCAATATCATCTTCTCCTCCTCAATTTTTCTTATTTTTTCCTTCAAGAAATTGTTTTCTTCTTCAACTAAATTTAACCTCTCAACAAAAGGGTCGGTTGGAATTTCCGGTTCAACAACCTCCTAGATAAATAAAATCTATGTCACGTTGGTCGGCTTAATTTTCATAAACAATAAATGAACCAATAGTTATGAAAAGATAATATATACCACATCCGAATCATACACAGGACCAGGGCCCGTGAGGCGGATACCAAAACCATCGCACTATATAAGATGCAATAATAAAAGTAAGAAAATAATACAAGTATCTATCTAAACATAAAAGTACGAATATTTTTCCTTTCAGAAAGAAGATAAGAACAAGAGGCTCACCACGGTGGTGCCGGTGATGAGATCGGCGCGGGTGATCGACGACGGTGAAGACGGGGACGGGGCGTGACGGACTGCTAAACCTAGACAAATATTGAGGAAAATGGAGCTTGGAGGTCGAGCTTGGAGAGGAGAAACCTTAAGTAGTGTGGCTCGGGCATTCCATCGAACACCTTGTGTGCATAGGAGGTGAGCTAGAGCACCACCAAGCCCTCTCCCCTTGGCGGCCGTAAAAAACAGAGCAGGCGGTGTGCTCTGCTCTTCTGAGGGCGTATATATAGGCACCTCATTGGTCCCGGTTGGTGGCATGAACCGGGACAAAAGGGAAGCCTTTGGTCCCAGTTCAAGCCACCAACCGGGACCAATGGTGGTGGGCCAGGAGCGAGGACCATTGATCCCGGTTCGTCCAACCAACCGGGACCAATAGGTCCAGATGAACCGGGACCAATGGCCCACGTGGCCCGGCCGGCCCCCGTGGCTCACGAACCGGGTCCAATGCCCCCATGGGTCCCGGTTCTGGACTGAACCGGGACTAATGGGCTGACCCGGCCTGGACAATTGCCCCCTTTTCTACTAGTGGCCCCTACCCTCCTGGCCAGGGTGTGGGCCCCCTCTGGTACTTTCTTTGCTCAATAATTATTATTAATTCCTAAAATGACTTTCGTGGAGTTTTAGGACTTTTGGAGCTGTGCAGTAGGTTTCCAATATTTGCTCCTTTTCGAGCCAGAATTCCAACTGCTGGCATTCTCCCTCTTCATGATAAACCTTGTAAAATAAGAGAGAAGAGCCATAAGTATTGTGACATAACGTGTAATAACAGCCCATAATGAAATAAATATTGATATAAAAGCATGATGCAAAATGGACGTATCAACTCCCCCAAGCTTAGACCTCGCTTGTCCTCAAGCGGAAGCCGATATTGAAAAATATGTCCACATGTTTAGAGATAGAGGTGTCAATAAAAATAAAATACGGACATGAGGGCATCATGATCATTCTTATAACTTGACACATATATAGATTCTGTCATATGATTTCTTATGCTCAAGTAACAATCTATTCACAATGCCATGTATGGTTCAGAAACTTCATTGAGAACTAACAAACTATAATCTCAGTCATTGAAGCAATTGCAATTTATCATAACATCAGAAAGAGTCAAGAATAGAGCTTTTCAGCAAGTCCACACACTCAAATATCATATAGTCTTCTACAATTGCTAACACTCACGCAATACTTATGGGTATGGAGTTTCAATCAGACATTGAGAAAGACAGGGGCTTATAATTTTGCCTCCCAACGTATTCACCTTTGGGTGATGTCAACAATAATAGTTCATGCTAACTTACATCCAATTGGATATATATATCAGGATCTTTCCAACACGAGGTGCTTGCCAAAGGATAAAATGAAAAAGGGAAAGGTGGAGATCACCTTGACTCATGCATAAAGTAAAGGACATAAAGTAAAAGATAAGCCCTTCGCAGAGGGAAGCAGAGGTTGTCATGTGCTTTTAGGGTTGGATGCACAAAATCTTAATGCAAAAGAACGTCACTTTATATTGCCACTTGTGATATGAACCTTTACTATGCAGTCTGTCGCTTTTATTACTTCCATATCACACGATCTTATAAAGCTTATTTTCTCCGCACTAATAAGTCATACATATTTAGAGAGCAATTTTTATTACTTGCAACATGACAACTTACTTGAAGGATCTTACTCAATCCATAGGTAGGTATGGTGGACTCTCATGGCAAAACTGGGTTTAATGATATTTGGAAGCACAAGTAGTATCTCTACTTGGTGCAAGGATTTTGGCTAGCATGAGGAGGAAAAGTAAGCATAACATGTTAGGAAGATCCATGACAATATACTTTAACTGAGATGTGAGAAAACATAACCCATTACATTGTCTTCCTTGTCCAACATCAACTCTTTAGCATGTCATACTTAATGAGTGCTCACAATCATAAAATATGTCCAAGATAGTATATTTATATGTGAAAACCTCTCTTTCTTTATTACTTCCTATTAATTTCAGCGATGACCAAAACTATGTTTGTCAACTCTCAACAACTTTTATGCCTCATACTCTTTATATGTGAAGTCATTACTATCCGTAAGATCAATATGAACTCTTTTATTCTTTTTATTCTTTCTATTTTCTCAAGATCATAGCAAGATAGCAAAGCCCTTGACTCAACACTAATCTTTATTATATAGCTCACTGACTCGATTACATAGAAAGATCACAAAGAAAACCTCAAAACTAATTAAAACCACAAATTTATTCTACTAGATCTAGATATTACTAAAAGGATCGAACTAAGTAAAACGGTGAAGATAGGAGTGTGATGGTGATATGATACGGGGCACCTCCCCCAAGCTTGGCAGTTGCCAAGGGGAGTGCCCATACCCATGTGATTATGTCCTCGGAGGTGATGAAGAAGGAGTTGTTGATGAAGTAGGCTTGTCGTCCATCTTCCAAGGCATAGGCTCACCATAATAGAAGGATGATCGAGTCTCCGGGATTCTCAAATCTGCAGCCAAACTCATCCTCTTGAATCTATATTCATACTCACAGTTTTGGTTTTGCATGTCATAGATCTGAGCTTGGAGGTGCTCGATTTTCTCATGAAGCTTGAAGATGGTATCCCCAATGTTCTTGGCGTCTAGCTTGTGGTTGTTGGTGAATTCCATGATCATCATATTGTTGCCGTTGAGTCCATGCTCCACCATCACTTGTCACTTGAAAACGTGTTGCTCCATAGCTTCGAGCTTTGTCTCCACGCTTCCGGTACGCCTTGGTCCCTCCTCAAGCATCTCAATGGTTTGAGGGTGTTGCAGCACCTCCTCAAGCATCTCAATGGTTTGAGGGTGTTGCAGCACCTCCGCGAGATAGGGGTTGATAACCCTCTCGAAAAACTTGTCCTTGGGAGCGCTTGGAGACGTCATGGTGCTCTAGATCTATTAGAAAAATAGCTCGAAACGAAAACATGAGATAATTGCGTGATACAGTGGTCAAAACCTTCGGGAGATTATATGATGAATTTTTACCGACCAAAATAAGTAACGTGCAAGAAAACAAAGTCCGGGAGGCACACGAGGTGCCCACGAGACAGGGGGGCGCGCCCAGTAAGGGTGGGCGCACCCTCCACCATCGTGGAGGCCTCGTGCCCTTCCTGGATTACTTCTTTCTTTCCAAAATTCTTAAACGTTCCAAAACGGAGAAAAATTGCCATTAGAATTGTTTTGAAGTCGGTTTACTTACCGTACCACATACCTATTCCTTTTCGTAGTGCAAGCGTTGGAAAGTGTCCCTTATGTATTCCTCCAGGGTTACGGTTTCAATAATATTAGTTTCAACATTTATAGGATTACCTGAGATATAATGTTTGATTCTTTGACCGTTCACAACCCTCGGACTTGTGCCTTCGAAGTTATTGATTTTTATGACACCGGAACGATAGACCTCCTAGATAACGTAGGCACCTTCCCATTTAGAGACAAGTTTTCCTGCAAAAAAATCTTAAACAAGAGTTGAATAGCAAAACATAATCATCTACGTCAAACTCACGCTTTTGTATCCTTTTGTCATGCCATCTTTTAACTTTTTCTTTGAACAGCTTGGCATTCTCATATGCTTGGGTTCTCCATTCATCAAGTGAGCTAATATCAAATAACATCTTCTCACAGGCAAGTTTGAAGTCATAGTTGAGCTCTTTAATAGCCCAATATGCCTTATGTTCAAGTTCTAGAGGTAAGTGACATGCTTTTCCATAAACCATCTTATACTGAGACATACCCATATGATTTTTATATGCAGTTCTATAGGCCCATAATGCATCATCAAGTTTCTTGGACCAATTATTTCTAGATCTATTGACAGTCTTTTGCAAAATTAATTTGAGCTCTCTATTGCTCAACTCTACATGACCGCTAGACAGAGGGTGATAAGGAGATGCAATTCTATGATTAACATCATACTTAGCAAGCATTTTACGAAAAGCTCCATCAATAAAATGTGAACCACCATCTGTCATAAGATATCTAGGGACTCCAAACCTCGGGAAAATAACTTCTTTAAGCATCTTAATAGAAGTGTTATGATCAGCACTACTAGTTGGAATAGCTTCTACCGACTTAGTAACGTAATCAACATCAACTAAAATATATGTATATCCATTAGAGGCAGGAAAAGCTCCCATATAATCAAAGCCCCAAACATCAAATGGTTCGATAACAAGAGAATGATTCATAGGCATTTCTTTACGTCTACTAATATTACCAATTCTTTGACATTCATCACAAGATAAGACAAACTTACGAGCATCTTTGAAGAAAGTAGGCCAATAAAAACCGGATTGTAATACCTTATGTGCAGTTCTATTTCCAGCGTGGTGTCCTCCATATGGTTCGAAGTGACACTTGCGTAGGATCTGTTCTTGTTCATGCTCAGGTACACAACGTCTAATAACACCATCTACTCGTTCTTTATAAAGGTGTGGGTCATCCCAGAAGTACTGTCTTAAATCATAAAAGAACTTTTTCTTTTTCTAGTATGTGAAACTAGGCGGTATAAATTTAGCAACAATGTAATTAGCATAATCAGCATACCATGGAGCAGCAAGAGAAGTATTAATGACCGCTAATTGTTCATCAGGAAAACTATCATCAATAGGTAGTGGGTCATCAAGAACATTCTCTAACCTAGACAAGTTATGCATAGCAGGGTTCTCAGATCCCTTTCTATAAATAATATGCAAATCAAATTCATGGAGCAAGAGAACCCATCTAATAAGTCTAGGCTTAGCATCTTTCTTTTCCATAAGATATTTAATAACAGCATGATCAGTGTGAATAGTAACTTTAGAATCAACAATATAAGGTTTGAACTTATCACATGCAAAGACAACTGCTAAGAATTCTTTTTCAGTAGTAGCATAATTTCTCTGGGCAGTATCAAAAGTTTTACTAGCATACTGGATAACATTTAATTTCTTATCAACTCTTTGCCCTAGAACATCACCTACAGCATAATCACTAGCATCACACATAATTTCAAATGGTAAATTCCAATCAGGTGGCTGAATAATAGGTGCAGTGATCAAAGCTTTCTTAAGTATTTCAAATGCTTCTACACAATCATCATCAAAGACAAAAGGAATATCTTTTTGCAATAAAATAGTTAGAGGCCTAGAGATTTTAGAGAAGTCCTCAATGAACCTCCTATAAAAACTGGCATGACCAAGGAAACTTCTTATACCTTTAATGTCCTTGGGACATGGCATCTTTTCAATAGCATCAACTTTAGCTTTATCAACTTCAATACCTATTTCAGAAATTTTATGCCCCAGGACAATGCCTTCATTAACCATAAAGTGGCACTTTTCCCAATTCAAGATGAGACTAGTGTCTTCACATCTCTGCAAAACTCGATCAAGTTTGATCAAGCAATCATCAAAAGAGGATCCATAAACGGAAAAATCATCCATGAATACCTCACAAATCTTTTCGCAGAAGTCAGAGAATATAGCCATCATGCATCTTTGAAAGATAGTAGGTGCATTACATAAACCAAAAGGCATATGTCTATAAGCAAAAGTACCGAAAGGGCAAGTAAAAGTAGTTTTTGATTGATCCTCCACTGACACGGGTATTTGAGAGAAACCAGAATAACCATCTAGAAAGCAGAAATGTGTATGTTTGGATAGTGTTTCTAGCATTTGATCAATAAAAGGTAAAGGGTAATGATCTTTCTTAGTAGCTTTATTTAATTTACGGAAATCAATTACCATCCTATAACCTGTAATTATTCTTTGCGGGATCAATTCATATTTATCATTAGGAACAACAGTAATACCTCCCTCCTTAGGGACGGAATGGACAGGACTTACCCAATCACTATCAGCAACGGGATAAATTATATCTCCTTTCTTACCACTTATTTCATCTTAGGATTCAACCGTCGTTGAGGATCTCTAACTGGTTTGGCATCTTTCTCCAATTTAATTTTATGTGGGCATAGAGTGGGACTAATGCCCTTAAGATCATCCAGAGTATATCCAATAGCAGCACGGTGCTTCTTCAGTGTTTTCAACAATATTTCCTCTTCTTGCTCTGAAAGGTTAGCACTAATAATAACAGGATATATCTTCTTTTCATCAAGATAAGCATATTTAAGATTATAAGGTAAAGTTTGAGCTCAAACACGGGATCACCCTTGGGTGGAGGGGATCCCCTAGGATTTTGACAGGCAAGTTGTGTTTCAGAGTAGGGCCCCGTTTAAGGAATACTTCATCTATTTCCCTTCTTTCATTTATAAACATATCATTTTTATGGTCTAGCAAATATTGTTCTAATGGATCAGTAGGAGGCACGGCAATAGAAGCAAGACCAATAATTTCATCCTTACTAGGCAATTCTCTATCACGGGGTTGTCTACGAAACTTAGCAAAGTTAAACTCATGTTCCATATCCCCTAAGACAATTTGAAAACATCCTTTTCACAATCAATCTTAGCATTGACAGTATTCAAGAAGGGTCTACCAAATATAATGGGACAAAAGTCATCTTGTGGGGAACCAAGAACAAGAAAATCAGCAGGATATTTAACTTTCCCACACAAGACTTCCACATCTCTAACAATCCCAATTGGCTTAATAGTATCCCTATTGGCAAGCTTAATTGTAACATCAATACCTTGTAACTCAGCGGGTGCAATATCATGCGTCATTTCATTATATAGAGAAAAAGGTATTGCACTAGCACTAGAACCGATATCACATAAGCCATGATAACAATGATCTCCTATTTTAACAGAAATAACAGGCATGCCTACCATAGGTCTATGTATCTTAGCAACTGGTCTTGCAATATTAGCAGTTTCACCACAGAAATAAATAACCTGCCCATCTATATTATCATCCAAGAGATCTTTAACCATAGCAATACTAGGTTCAACTTTAATTTGCTCAGGGAGTGTATATGTTCTAGTATTACTATTACGAACTACAGTTGAAGCTTTAACATGATCCTTTATTCTAACAGGAAAAGGTGGTTTCTCAACATAAGTAGTAGGAACAATAGGATCATTATAAGTGATAGTCTTTTCTTCAACTGTAACAGGTGCAACTACTTTTACTTCAATGGGAGGATTATATTTAAACCACTTCTCCTTAGGGAGATCAACCTGAGCAGCAAAAGATTCACATAAAGAAGCTACTATCTCAGAGTCAAGTCCATATTTAACGCTAAATCCATGAAAAGCATCGATATCCATAAAAGATTTAAAACAATCAAACTTAGGTGTCATACCTGACTCCTTACCATCGTCAGAACCCCGATCTTCAGAGTTGCGTTTAATTCTTTTGAATAAATCCCACTTGAAATCAGTAGTCTTCAGCATATAAGAACCAGCACAGGAAGTATCAAGCATGGTGCGATCATTGAGAGAAAGCCGAGCATAAATTTTTTGAATAATCATTTCTCTTGAGAGCTCATGACTGGGGCATGTATATAACATTGACTTAAGCCTTCCCCAAACTTGAGCGATGCTTTCTCCTTCGTGAGGCCAGAAATTATAGATGTAATTACGATCACGATGAACAAGATGCATAGGATAGAACTTCTGGCGAACTTCCAACTTCAATCGTTTATAGTTCCAAGATCCCATATCATCACATAGCCTATACCATGTCAATGCATCTCCCTTCAAACATAAAGGGAAGACCTTCCTCTTAACAACATCATCGGGAATACCTGCAAGCTTAAATAATCCACAAACTTCATCCACAAAGATAAGATGTAAATCGGGATGCAATGTTCAATCTCCTGCAAAGGGATTAGCTAGCAGTTTCTCTATCATAACCGAAGGAATCTCAAAGTAAACATTTTCAGTAGATTCAGTAGGTTGAGGAGCAACTCTTTCCTCTAATGGTCGAGGCGAAGATATCCCGAACAAGCCCCTCAAAGGATTATTTTCCATAGTAACAAGTGACAGAAAATTTCAGCACACTATATAAATGTTTCCTTACCAAGTTCCACTCACCAAAGGCACTTCACTCCCCGTCAACGGTGCCAGAAAAGAGTCTTGATGACCCACAAGTATAGGGGATCTATCGTAGTCCTTTCAATAAGTAAGAGTGTCAAACCCAACGAGGAGCAGAAGGAAATGACAAGCAGTTTTCAGTAAGGTGTTCTCTACAAGCACTGAAATTGTAGGTAACAGATAGTTTTGTGATAAGATAATTTGTAACGGGTAACAAGCAATGAAAGTAAATAAAGTGCAGCAAGGTGGCCCAATCCTTTTGTAGCAAAGGACAAGCCTGGACAATTTCTTATAATGAGAAAAGCGCTCCCGAGGACACATGGGAATTATCGTCAAGCTAGTTTTCATCACGCTCATATGATTCGCGTTTCAAGATTACTTTGATAATTTGATATGTGGGTGGACGGTGCTCGGGTACTGCCCTTTCTTGGACAAGCATCCCACTTATGATTAACCCCTATTGCAAGCATCCGCAACTACAAAAGAAGTATTAAGGTAAACCTAACCATAGCATGAAACTAGTGGATCCAAATCATCCCCTTATGAAGCAACGCATAAACTAGGGTTTAAGCTTCTGTCGCTCTAGCAACCCATAATCTACTTATTACTTCCCAGTGAATTCCTCTAGGCCCAAATAATGGTGAAGTGTCATGTAGTCGACATTCACATAACACCACTAGAGGAGAGACAACATACATCTCATCAAAATATCGAACGAATACCAAATTCACATGACTACTAATAGCAAGACTTCACCCATGTCCCCAGGAACAAAAGTAACTACTCACAAAGCATATTCATGTTCATGATCAGAGGAGTATTAATATGCATTAAGGATCTGAACATGTGATCTTCCACCAAGTAAACCAATTAGCATCAACTACAAGGAGTAATCAACACTACAAGCAACCCACAGGTACCAATTTGTGGTTTTGATACAAGAGATGAACTAGGGTGTTGAGAGGAGATGGTGCTGGTGAAGATGTTGATGGAGATTGACCCCCTCCCGATGAGAGGATCCTTGGTGATGATGATGGTGATGATTTCCCCCTCCCGGAGGGAAGTTTCCCCGGCAGAACAGCTCCGTCGGAGCCCTAGATTGGTTCCGCCAAGGTTCCGCCTCGTGGCGGCGGAGTTTCGTCCCGTAAGCTTGCTTCTGATTTTTTTTCTAGGGTAAAAGCCTTCATATAGCAGAAGATAGGCATCGGAGGGCCACCAGGGGGCCCAGGAGACAGGGGGCGCACCCAGTAAACGGGGCGCGCCCCCACCCTCCTGGCCAGGGTGTGGGCCCCCTCTGGTACTTTTTTTGCTCAATAATTCTTATTAATTCCAAAAATGACTTTCGTGGAGTTTTAGGACTTTTGGAGCTGTGCAGAATAGGTTTCCAATATTTGCTCCTTTTCAGCCAGAATTCCATTTAAGGCATTCTCCTCTTCATGATAAACCTTGTAAAATAAGAGAGAATAGCCATAAGTATTGTGACATAATGTGTAATAACAGCCCATAATGCAATAAATATTGATATAAAAGCATGATGCAAAATGGACGTATCACTACTATCCGGCCCCACTGCCAGAAGAACCGGCCGGCCCACTTCTGATTAAGATGCTGGTCCCGGCGCCTTACAAGGAACCGAAGAAGAAGGCCGAGAAGGAGGCCAAAGAGACCAGGGGCGGCCTTCGTCGCCGTGGTACTTCGGACACAATATCCGAAGACTCTGATGCCCGCTCTTCCTCCGGAGAGGACGAGGAAGAGGAGGAAAACCATTCCCCAGCGAGGGTAAGGAAGAAAAGGACGGCCTCCACATCCTTGGAGGCCGAGTCGCCTATGAAGGGAAAACTCCCCTGCCGGAGGAGTCCACCGCCGCTATCGACAGCATCCCCGGAGTGGGATCCCAGGGCCCAGCCCCTGGTAAACTTGTGAGTATAAGATCTGAACATGTTTGTGAATCCAGACTCACTATAGCATGATGCTTTAATCATTGAGCCGTACTTTTTGCAGTCCAACGAGGTCCCGCATCGAAAAATCCTCATCGGAGGATTTACTTGGCTCGGATGCTATGGACAGCGGGACACCCCCGAAGGCCCCTTCCCCAAAACACGTGAACGACACCGAGGTATCATCCCTGAGGGACCCAGGCCAAGGAGGGGGGGGGGGGTGGAAAGATTGTCAAGGCGGCAGCAAGAGGTCGAACTTCAAAGGCTGGGCACATGGGAGAAAAGGCTCCCATGGACGTCGACGGCGGGGGCTATCTCGAATTCGCCCCCCAGCCGGACACAATTCCGGAGACCGATACGGCTCTAGAATCAGGCAGGCAGCCTCCCTCGGCTTGAGGGGGTGCGCCTGTTCCACCGGCAACCTCTATCCAACCAGAGGTGCCAGATGCTTTATCGGCGGTGCTAAAGAGCGCCTCCATCGTTGAAGAACACCGTGCCCTTATGGGTGCGGTGATTGAGAAGATTCTGTCCGCTGAGAATAGACTGACTGAAGCCTGCATCAGCCTTATAATGGGCTTTGAGGTATGTTTTTTGAGGTTTCAAAGAGTGTCATAGTGTAGGTAGTAGCCCCTGATACACTGTTCGGTGAAAGAAAGAACCGGACAGAGGATCAAATATATGTTCGCAGCAGACTCATTTTGTGGCATCTCTCCCTTTTTTTATAAGAAGGCGTCTGTAGCGACTGCCGCCTCTCATACTGCGGAAGTCTCCAGACTGAAGCAGAGTCTAGAGCGGGCCGAAGAAGAACTCGGCCGAGTGAAGAAGCAGTTGGAGGATAACGAAGGTATGCAAAAACCTTGTTCGTATTCAACGCGAATGAATAAGTTAGTATGATTAAAATATTTTTATGATGTGCTCTAGGGGCGACGGCCGGAATTGAGGCTCTTAAGAAGGCTGTGGCCGAAGCCGAGAAGAAGGCAGCCGCAAAGCAGGCTCTTCGCGAAAAGCATGAGGCCAGGGTTATTGAAGTTGAGCAAGAGCTCCAAGAAGCCATGAAGAAATGCGAGACCTTGGAGCAGAGTTTAACGGAGAAAGAATCCGAACTCTCCCAAGCTCGTCAAGCCGCATGTGATGCCCCGGGGGAAGCCCAAGGCACCTTGCAGGAAATCCAGAAGGCAAGGAAGATCGCGGCATATAAAGCTTTTCTATGCAAAGAAGGTATTTGAAGGGAGAAAATCACGTTTACTAATTTGAATTCGGATTTCTCCAGGGGTATTTGCGGAGCTACCACGCAGCATATCTGATGCCGCCCAATTTTACCGGGCCGAAGAAAGGAGCACTGCAGAGATGCTCTTCTGGTCGCAATATCTGGCACCAAAGTATCCAGTGCCTTTTGTCGATCAGCTGAAACAGTTGATCGAACTACATAAGGCGGCCGAACTAGCCATGAAGGATTTAATTATCCGGCTATGGCTTGCCGAGCCGATTCCAAGCAGCTACTTCGGGCTCATGAAGCGGCTTGTGAGTGCCTGCCCTCGACTTGAAGTCAACAAGCGGTCAGTCTGTATGGAGGGTGCGTGAATGGGCTTCGCTCGTGCGAAGGTGCACTGGGCGAAGATGGATGCTGAAAAGCTGATGACCGAAGGACCGCCAGAGGGAAAGGAGCACCACAAGCCCGAGTTGTATTATGATAGTGTCCTGAAAGGATCCCTCCTTGTGGCGGAGCAATGCGCCAAGGACATTATATTCCCATGAATAGAATCATGTTGTCCTATCTAATATTAAACAAGGCCATTTCTATTATTTATTGCATGTTATTTGAAAGTTTTTCCTTCTGTGCGGCCGTTTTATGTGTTAATCCTAAGAGTTGGCCAGTCGTCAGCTTCTGCCCCCATGTAGGAAGTACGGGGGTGTTCAGGATAAATCTGAGCACTCTTTACCCCAATTTTGGGTCCTTGAAGGAGGTGTTCAGCGCAATGAACCAGGCAATCGAACTATAAGGCTTTATCACTCTCACTTAGCCATGGGAGTTTGACAAAACAAAGGTAGGTGCAGCCCCTGGTGTTCGGAAGACCACACGAGGGGCTCTATAAGCACCTGATCGGAAGAGAAGCCGATACATCGCACGCTGCATTAGTTATCACATAATGCGGAACAAATCCTTAAAGATTTTGCAACCTCTCGAACAACTGACCAGCTCTCGCCGTATCCTGACAGTCAGTTTTTGGCTTTCTCTACTGAGGCGCTCATTCGAAAGAAGCGGGACGCAATCGCAGTAGTTCTCCCTTTACTACCTTAGCCGATATAGCGGAATGTAGGGTAGCAAGCACAGGAGCCAGACAACCCAACTATTGACCCAAGACCTGATTCGGAGCCGATGCATATAATGCTATAAGTTTGGGGTGCCGAATGACCGTGAGGGTGTTCGGACTTTATTGCCGTATTATGGGTACAACGAGGCTCCTAGCACATTAAGGCATATTGTAGTGCACGGATGCCATTTGACAAAGAATATCAATAGGAACGATCAACAAGTAAGCGTCATATAAAGCCACATATCTCAATTGAATAATACGTTGATGCGTATGAGTACAAATAGTGTGATAAAAATAAATATGACTTCAGAACCTGATGTGATCGGGGGACGGAAGTCATGTGCGGATCCGGGTAATAGTCGGATGATCAATAAGGGGAATATCTAAGGATTCCCGTATGCGATCAAGCTATTTCCTCCTTAGTATGTTCGTCCCCTCGTGGGTCTGGTCGCCATATCACAAGTGGTGGCCTACACAAAAGTGGACCTGCAAGGAAAGTGCAAAAAGATGTTTGTGTGCCACGGAGCTGTTAAATCATATTGTGTGCTCTGGCCTGGCATTGTTTCCGCTTTCCGCCATAGTGATTAATTGAGCTCTTGATGAGCTGGGCTATCCTGCCTCATAGTAGTCCGTACTCTTTCGACTGTGTCCGGGAGTTTGGTTGTTGAATGAAGGTTCGATTGAAAAATGCCAGTCTGCACTTCTACTGCTCGAGCAGCGGTATACTCTTTGGTGCGGAGGGAGGGTTCGACCTTGCCATTAACTGTTATGACGCCGCGCGGGCCAGCCATCTTGAGCTTAAGGTATGCATAATGTGGCACTGTGTTGAATCGAGCAAACACGGTTCGTCCGAGTAGTGTATGATAGTTACTGCGAAAAGGGACGATGTCGTAGATTAACTCTTCGGTACGGTAATTATTCGGTGGTCCAAAGACTACCTTCAGATGATGGAGCCTGTGCAACAGTCCTCCACACCAGGTATAACACCTTTAAAGTTGGTTTTGGTGGGTTTGATCATTCAAGGATCAATACCCATCTTACGCACTGTGTCCTGATACAGCAGGTTCAGACTGCTGCCTCCGTCCATAAGGACGCGTGTGAGGTGAAATCCGTCAATTATTGGTTCCAGGACTAGTGCATCCGAATTTCCCTTACTGGTATTGGCCGGGCGATCCGTGCGGTCAAAAGTGATCGGGCTGGACGACCATAGCTTATATTTTGGGGTAACTGGCTCCGTTGCATTGTCATCCCTAAGAGTGCACATCCGTTCCCACTTGGGGATATGGGTGGAGTTTATCATGTTCACTGTTTTGATTTGAGGGGGGAATTTCTTTTGTCCTCCTGTGTTCAGTAGTCGGGGCTCCTCGTCATCGTCATAGCTTTGGGACCCCTTCTCCTTGCTTTCGGCACCTGTCCTGCCGGTTTGTTTGAAAACCCAGCATTCTCTGTTGGTATGATTGGCTGGTATTCCAGGGGTGCCATGAATTTGGCATGGACGGTCGAGTATGCGGTCCAGACTGGACATGCCCGGATTGTTCCTTTTGAATGGATTTTTCCGCTACCGGGCTTAGAGCCACTGAATCCGGCATTGATGGGCGTGTCTTCGGTGTTATCGCCGTTATTGCGACGCTTGTGTTTGTTGCGTTGGGGCTTGCTGTTGCTGTCTCTGGCATCTGAGGTGCCAGGATTTCTTGATGTGATGTTGCTACGAGCCAGCCAGCTATCCTCGCCCGCACAAAAGCGGGTCATGAGTCTCATGAGGGCTGCCATGGACTTAGGCTTCTCTTGGCCGAGGTGTCGGGCAAGCCACTCATCGCGGATGTTATGCTTAAAGGCTGCTAGGGCTTCGGCATCCGGACAGTCGACAATTTGGTTCTTTTTAGTTAGGAACCGAGTCCAGAATTTCCTGGCTGACTCTCCGGGCTGTTGGGTTATGTGACTTAAGTCATCAGCATCCGGTGGTCGCACATAAGTGCCCTGGAAGTTGTCAAGGAATGCGTCTTCCAGGTTCTCCCAACTACCAATGGAGTTTGCCAGCAGGCTATTCAGCCAATGTCGAGCCGGTCCCTTGAGCTTTATTGGGAGGTACTTGAGGCATGTAGATCATCGCCGCGGGCCATGTGAATGTGGAGAAGGAAATCTTCAATCCATACCGCGGGGTTTGTTGTCCCATCATATGATTCGATGTTCACGGGTTTAAACCCTTCTGCGAACTCATGCTCCATTACTTCGCCAATGAAGCATAGGGGGTGTGCGGCGCCTCTATGCCTGGCTACATCACGACGCAGTTCAAATGGGTCTGGTCGGTTGTATTCGGCCCGGACGGATTTGTATTTAGTGTATCCAGCGTGGTGGTCATCATCACACGTTGGGGCACGCCCCCGTGATCCGTAGATCGATCTTGACTGTCCTGCTTTGTTTTCCAATTCGTCTCACAGGTCATGTGTGTGGGTCTTCGTGTTTTTGTTTGTTTGGTGATGGGGTGAGGGCTCGTGTTCGGGCTGATACGCCGCTTTGTCTCGGCCACAAGGTGGCCGGTCAGCCGCATCCTGCGCTGTGTAGGCTCTAGTGCCTCCTCCTTGAATTGAGGTAACAACCTGCGCTTTGGGTAACTTTTGGTTGGGCGCTCGAGTCCATATTCCTTGGCTGCCAGGACCTCAGTCTATCTATCAGTTAGCAGATCTTGATTAGCTTGAAGCTGTTGCTTCTTTTTCTTCAGGCTTTTTGCAGTGGCTATAAGCCAGCGCTTGAAGCGCTCCTGCTCGACGGGGTCCTCAGGCGCGATGAATTCTTCGTCACCGAGGCTCACCTTGTCATCGGAGAGGGGCATGCAATTGTCATCCTTTGAGTCTCCATCCATTGCCTGTTTATCAGGGCTAGTTTGCCCATCCTCTCGTCTGGCTTGCTCAAAGCTTGGCTGGGCGGGATTGTTTTCGTCTTCGGCACCATCCGGAGTGCTATTGTCTCTTGTGTCGGTATTGCTATTTTTGCTATGGCAGGGCTTAGAGCGGCGACGTCGGCGCTTAGATTGCTTCTCAATAGGTTTATCCTTCGTTGCCTCTTCGACATTGCTTTGTTTGGGTGTGTCCACCATATATATATATATATATATATATATATATATATATATATATATATATATATATATATATCATATGATGAGGTGGCTGTCCAGCGCCCTGTGGGCGGTGGTTCCTGTTCTTCTCCGGCATCGTCGTCCATACCGTCGATGTCTTCGGAGTCGAAATCAAGCATGTTGGTTAAGTCGTCGACAGTGGCTATTAAGTGGGTGGTGGGTGGGAAACGAATTTCTTCGTCGTTCGCTTCCCACTCAAGCCGGACATACTTTGGCTAGGAGTCTCCTGACAGGGAGAGGGATTTAAATGAATTTAGCACGTCACCCAAGGGCGAGTGCTGAAAGATATCCGCGGATGTAAACTCCATCATCGGTGCCCAATCAGGTTCGATAGGCACGGATATGCACGGTTCGGAGCCTATGGCCGGAGACGAGTCCGAGGTTCCGATGACACTGACCTCATTGGAGGCGAAGTCTGTGTTCGGCTCTACTGCCGATGAGTGTGCGGCCTCCATGGCGGGGTCTATCCACCCGTCCTCGGACGGCACGATCTGCTCCAGATCTAGGGGCAGGGCAGCTGCAGGTGCGTTCTTCTGAACACCATCCGATGGCAGATCTAAGTCATGCTCGTCGTGACTGTACGGCGCACCCGTCATGGGCTCGAATCCGTCGAAGATCAAGTCTCCGCGGATGTCGGCAGTTTAGTTCAGGCTTTCAAACCTGACCTGACAGCCAGGGGCGTAGCTATCGATCTGCTCCAGATGGCCAAGTGAGTTGGCCCGCAGTGCGAAGCCGCCGAATACGAAGATCTGTCCTAGGAGGAAATCCTTACCCTGGATCGTATTGTTGTGGATGATTGAAGGAGCCATCAAGCCTTATGGTGACGACACAGTGGAACTCTCAATGAAAGCACCAATGTCGGTGTCAAAACCGGCGGATCTCGGGTAGGGGGTCCCGAACTGTGCGTCTAAGGCTAATGGTAACAGGAGGCGGGGACACAATGTTTACCCAGGTTCGGGCCCTCTCTATGGAGGTAATACCCTACTTCCTGCTTGATTGATCTTGATGATGTGAGTATTACAAGAGTTGATCTACCACGAGATCGTAGAGGCTAAACCCTAGAAGCTAGCCTATGGTTATGATTGTTCTCGTCCTACGGACTAAAGCCTCCGGTTTATATAGACATCGAGGGGGGCTAGGGTTACACAGAGTCGGTTACAGAGAAGGAAATCTACATATCCGAATTGCCAAGTTTGCCTTCCACGCAAAGGAGAGTCCCACCCAGACACGGGACGAAGTCTTCAATCTTGTATCTTCATAGTCCAAAAGTCCGGCATAAGTACATAGTCCGGCTGTCCGAGGACCCCCTAATCTAGGACTCCATCAGCAACCACAGACAACAGGCATAGCAGAGCCCCGGACCTGAGGCACGGGCCCCCTCCAGGTGCCCGGTTTTGACTGTCCAACGGAGCTCCTAGGGGCAATGTCTTCCTCTTCCTCCCCAGCATAGTCCTCATCATCCGGATCAGAGGCCGACGGGCTTGGTGATGGTGCCCGACGCTTCTTCTTAGGACCGGTGGTGGTCTTCTTCTTCTTAGGCCGAGCATGTTCCTCGGAGTCAGTGGAACCTTGCCGGCGAGCGACTTAAACAGATACAGAATAGGGATACTGATGAGAATGAGTCAAGAAGGTATGAACAAGGATAAAGCAAATAATCAGTGGGAATGTGAACATTTTTGAACATGACCATAGGACAAGTCCAAGTGGTAGATCAAAAATATCGACATGCCCATGGTTAAGTTGTTTAGCCAAGTACACAGAGAGGAATTTAGATTAGGCAAGTGTCATCAAATCACTAGATATATATATATATATATATATATATATATATATATATATATATATCAAGATAATCATGAGATATTACCGAAAACCTAGAATGGTTGAGCCAAACAAAGAAGTCGGCAAGAACAGATCATAGCTATACCCGGGGAAAAAGGAGGAGGACCGCATTGCTTGGTACGTGCCATGAAGAACTCCGGCGGCCAATCCTCAAGTCAACACCCGAACCGGTCCTTCCCAATTGATTCACACCTCAACCCAGGAAATGGATTGGGTGGGAGCATATATCGGGAGGAGATGAGGGCATGGGCAGGAGATCGGAGCCGGAGGATGGAGGAGATGGCCGGGGCAGGACCGGAGCACGGCCCGGCGACGGCTGCGACTTGAGGTAGATGGGGGAGCGAGAGGGGAAAGAAAGGGGAACTTCCCCCAAATCCCGAGCCCCCCCCCCTGTTTTGTGTGTCTTTGAGCATATGGGCCGGACATCCGAGGGCCAAGCCCGGATATCCGGCGACTAGAGGTCAGAGAGCAAAATTCCAGGGCCCGGATGTCCGGACACTGGAGGCGCTCGATGAGAATTTGAGCAGAAAAATTATGCCAGGGGCTGGATGTCCGGCAACTGGACAGAGAGACCAATCAGGGAGAAGATTTTGTAAGGGCCATATAGTGATATTTTGATATAGACTCCACCAAGGAGATTTAGAGATTGTAGAGATGAAAACCTGAGTAATCTATGGCCATACTAAGATGTGGAAAATAACCCAACAACATTAAGGAAAGAAAGGTTCATATAAGCAATCCACGAGCGGTGAACGAAGTCACCATGTTTGAGCATATGGGACATAGTACCGCAAAGAATTCAACTTTGGGTGCATAGTCACGACTCCATCATTTAAAGCACCATAGTTCGAAAACCATGATAACTTTGAGAGTGTTTGTTCTATTTATGCATTATGTAGGGTGAGAGTACTCATGAATTGAATGTCTCCCCCTAAATAAATGCCTACATCAAGACAAGATATTAAGTACATGCATGGATGGGTACTAGATTTCACATAATGTTGTCAAGCTCCAAGATAGCAAGTTCACGCCTAAGTTGATGAAACCTTGCTTCATCCAATGGCTTGGTGAAAATTTCTGCAAGTTGCATATCTGTGCCAACATGAGCAATATCAATGTCACCCTTTTCCACATCATCTCTCAAGAAATGATACCTAATAACAATGTGCTTGGTGCGCGTATGATATTTAGGATTCTCAGCAATATTGATGGCACTTTCATTATCACATAGAAGAGGCACATGTCTATAGGTGATACTGTAATCCTTCAAAGTTTGCCTCATCCATAGTAATTGAGTTGCACAACTTGCGGTTGCAATGTATTCGGCTTCGGCAGTGGAGAGGGCAACACACTTTTGTTTCTTTGAGGACTAACTTACAAAGGAGCGTCCATGAAATTGACATGCACCGGAGGTGGACTTACGATCCACTTTGTCTCCATCCCAATCTGCATCCGTGTACCCAATGAGATCAAACTTAGCATCCTTGGGGTACCATAGACCCAACTTTGGGGTGTGAACAAGGTACCTAAGAATATGCTTAACCGCCTTATGGTGACTTTCCCTAGGGGAAGCTTGAAATCTAGCACACATGCATAAACAGAACATGTTGTCTTGTCTAGATGCACAAAGATAAAGCAATGAACCAATGATAGAGTGGTAAATAGATGGGTCGAAAGGGATACCGTTTGTGTATTCAGTGAGTACAATTTTTGTTGGCATGGGTGTCTTTCATGGACTAGCAACAAACATGCCAAACTTCTCTAGACTATCCTTGAGGTATTTTTCTTGAGACAAGAAAATTCCTTCTTGAAATTGTTGAATTTGGAGTCTGAGAAAGAACTTCAAATCCGCATTGAGTGACATCTCAAAGTTCTTGGTCATGGAAGCCGCAAAGTTCTTGCACAAATGAATGTTAGGAGAACCAAAAATGATATCATCTACATAGATTTGGCATAAGATCAAATCATCCTTGTCCTTCTTAGTAAAAAGAGTGGGATCGATCACCCCTCTCACAAAACCATCATCGAGTAAAAACTTCTTAAGATGATCATACCAAGCATGAGGTGCTTGTTTGAGGCCATACAAAGCCTTATGAAGTTTATACACATAGTCTTTGTGATCGGGATCAACGAACCCAGGAGGTTGTGATACATATACCTCTTCTTGTAGAGGACCGTTAAGTAAAGCACTCTTCACATCACGACAAAAAAAAGACACATCCGTGACATTTTGGGCCGAACGATTTTTTTTGTCATACTTATGACACTTCTATGACGATAATTGTGACAAAACCCGGTATCATCATAGATGTGATGGGCTCCTAATTCTATGACAAAAAATCATGACAGAAAATGGGCTTTTTGTCCTGGGCGGGCCGGAGACGCAGCTGCATGACATTCTTTGGGCCGTCCATGACGGAAAAAACCATGGTAGGCAAGGGCGAGGGAAATATCAGGGAGTTCCCGGTTACGGTGGGTGGTCGGGGGCCGAGCGATGCGCGTTTCTCTCATACCGTACGTGCATGGGTACGAGGCGTTGGGCTCTAACTGAACCCGACTATTGCGTTGGGCTCTAACTGAACCCGAGCAATTACACTAGCTACGTTACTGAACCCGAGTGATTCCTTCGCTACTGCTGCTAACTGAAGCCGATCGGATCCTGCTGCCTCCTTCCCTTGATGAACAGTGAGCATTGCTGGGGGGATTCGATGAACAGTTCCTGGTGGGGGTGGATGAACAGGACCTCGTGGTGTTTCCTCTGTATGAACAGGACCCCGATCGATCGAGCTGGTTGGGGCTGGATGAACAGGATCTTGTGGAGGGCTGGATGAATAGGACGACTCCGTGGAGGGCTGGTTGAACAGTAGCCGGTGGAGGGCTGGATGAACAGTGGCCCGTGGAGGGGTGGTTGAACATGAGCCCGTGGAGAGGGCTGGTTGAACAGTAGCCGGTGGAGTAGCGCGCGGTGGAGGCTGCATGAACATGAACCCGTGGATGAATAGTCACAGGTGGAGGCTGGAGGAGGTCGACGGTGGATGAACAGTAGCCTATGGAGGGTGGAGGAGGTCGAGGGTGGAGATGAACAGTATCCCGTGGAGTACCGTTTTGCGGTACGCCACACCCCTCCCGATGAACAGGACCCCCGTTTCGATCGTAGCGCTCCAACACAAGTCCATTTCCTCTGTTTTGCGGTACGCCACACCCCTCCCGATCAAAAGGACCCCGTTTCGACCGTAGGAGGTCCAACACAAGTCCGTCTCCTCCATTTTGCGGTACGCCAGACCCCTCCCGATGAATAGGATCCCGTTTCGAACGTGGCCGGTCAAACACAAGGCCGTTTCCTCCGTTCTGCGGTATGCCAGGCCTCGTTTCCATCGGCTGTTCTGTCGAAGCCCTCCCGATGAACACGACGACTCATTCCATTCCGACCCAGCCGGTTGGCTCCCCATGAACACGACGACAACGCAGTTTCTCCGTTTCGACACAGCCATTTACACGAGCCCTGGCTATAGTATGCGTGAGTAGGCGTTCGAGACCCCGCCCGTATGTACGTACGTGGCCGTATTTACTTTCTTTCACCCTGCCCGTTGTACGTACATGTACATGCTACGTGCGCGGCTCTACTACGACACATCCGCGTCTACATCGGGCAATATGTACATACATGTTCGCGACCAAAATGACAATGCTATGTACGCTTCGACCAGGTGGGTCCCGACTGTGAGGCACTTTCTTGTGTGCGAAGATGTAGCTGGTGGGTCCCAGCTGTCAGGGGGGCGAATCATTTTTTTTGCTCGGACGCACTTCCTTGCGTGCGAAGATGTAGCTGGTGGGTCCCAGCAGTTAGGGGGGAAACATTTTTTCCACGAAATACGGTGGCCCGTCCGGTGGGTCCCTGCTGTCAGTTGGAGGAATAATTATTTTGCGTAATAAGGAGGCACCTCCTTGCGGCCGCCATGGACCCAGCTGTCAGCCTCTCCACGTACACTACTCTTCCGATGGAAGTCGTTCCTTGACCACGTTGACCACGCCGCATCAAGAGCACCAGGGCAGTGGACGACGGCGAGTCCTAGGAAGGGGACGATGTAGAGCCGGGGAAGACGCGGCAGTGGAACCTCGCGCGGAGAGGAGTACGAGGGTTCACTGGTTCAGCTGCGGTGTGAGGCTGCCATCGCTGCAGGGCCTGGCCTGCTGTGGGAATAGTAGGGGGCGGTGAGGCCTCCGCAGCAGCACAGCCAGCCACAGGAGGCAGGAGCATGCGGCACGACCGGCGCTGCTTTGGGCGGTTGGAGCAAGAAGACCAGAGGTTGAAGAAGCACTACGGCCGTTGGATGGAAATCATACGGTCACTGGACCTAGAATCATTCATATTGAGTAAGTTGACAAAGCCCTCCGTCCCCGTCAATTTGGTAGGCCCACAAGTCAGCCTCCCACCAAGGTGGGTCCCAAATAGCAGGGAGAGTATTCATTTTTTTGTGCGTAATAAGGAGGCACTTCCGGTGGGTCCGAGCTGACAGCGGGGGGAACATTTTTTTATGTGAAATATGGTGGCCCGTCCGGTGGGTCCCAGCTATATCTTGTTATGGGCCGGGTCAGGCCAGGCTTGGATCGGGCCTAAAAAAGCCCATGGCAATAAACTGAGGCCCAGGCCCTACCATCGGGCCTACTTTTCAAGCCCAAGCCCGGCCCATCTGGTAAAAAGCCGAGAAAATTCCTTAGGGCTTAGGGCCGTGGGCCGGGCCTCTTCCCTAAAATGCCAATATGCCAAGCCCAAGCCCATCCATGCCCTGCTGGTGGGCTCAACACTCAGGCCCAAGCCCGGCCCATGGGCAAGCCTATCGGGCCTAGGCCCTGGATTTTAGGGACGGGCCTGGGTGGGCCGATAGTGTCGGGTCTGAGATGGCCAGGACTAGTCCCAGCAGTCAGGGGAAACGTTTTTTCACGAAATACAGTGGCCCGTCCGGTGGGTCCCTGCTGTCAGGTGGAGGAATCATTATTATCCGCGTAATAAGGAGGCACTTCCTTGTTGTGGTCGTGGACCCAGCTGTCAGCCTCTCCACATACATTACTCTTTCGATGGAAGTCGTTCCTTGACCACGTTGACCACGCCGCGTTCCATTTCATGCATGCGTCCATGGGCGTGGTGCCTCCCCATTGTCAGCCTCTCACGTACAGTCATCTTCCGATGGCTCTCGGTTGTTGACCACGTTGTCCACACCGTGCCGAGCGCACCAAGGTCGATGGACGACGGCGAGGTCCAGACTGGAATGACCCAGAGATGGGGAAGACGCGGCAGTGGAGTCAGAGATGGAGAGGAGTGGGAAACTTGACTGGTTCGGGTGCACGTCGGCACAGCTGCGATGCCGCCCACGGGAGACAGGAGCAAGAACAGAGGTCGAAGAAGGAGCACAGCTGTTGGATTAACATCCAACGGTCCAGCTGCTAGAATCATTTGTTGATTAAGTTGACAAAAGCCCTGCGTACACATCCGCTTAGTAGGCCCACAAGTCAGCCAACAAATCTGACGGGTCCCAGCTGTCAACGGGAGGAATAATTTTTTTCACATAACAAGGAGGCACTTCCTTTCGTGCGAAGATACAGCCGATGGGTCCCAGCTATCAGGGGGAGGAAACATTTCCTTAATGACTGAACCATAAGCTGCCGACGTGCCATTCCTCACATCATCTACTACCACCTTGCAATCTGATGCCACATGGATGTTTTGGACGTATGGATCTGCTGATAGGGATAAAGCTTCCCTAATTGGCATTGCCTCAAGTGTTTTTGGATCACTTATATATTTAACAACAATGGCCGATTCTCCGAGAAACATCCCTTGCTGATCCCTGCAAACTGCACCCACCGCTGCATGCCTCCTTCCTGCTGAAACCGCTGCACCTGCATTTAGTTTTGCACATCCCTGGGTTTGGGGCAGCTAGTTTGAATGTACAGTCCCTTTGCTGGGCTGGGTGAACAAATAATTTCACGTCAGTGCGGCCATTTATATTTTCTAAGAAATCCCAGCCCATTTGCACTTCCTTGAAATACACAAATTAGTTGGGCTCATTATAAAAATAATGTTATGTTAGAAGGAGCAATTAATATCAAAAAATAAACTGGAGAGGCAATATATAAAATTAACAAATTAGCGAGTTATTGCTCAAAATAAAAATGAGCAAGTTATTATTACATTGGCCCTTAAAATCTTCGCAAGCTTCTGTGTGCAATCACCAGGATTTTCCTTGCCTGTGAGTTAAAAACAACCAGGATTTTCTTTGCCAACTTCTGTTAAACATTTACTTTTATAAGTTAATAACACGTGGGATGTTTTATAATGTATATAGAAGTCTCTATAATATATACGATAATAGTAATAATATAAGTATATATATAATGTGGTTAGAAGGGAAAACATAAATTGGACACAACATTATTATTCTTATATATAGATAAATAGAACAGAGACTTGTGTTTTATTAAAAAAAATACATTGGGCTGCCGATCTTTAAGAAAAATCCCATAGGCCGGTATGGACCTCAAAAAATAAGTTGAAACAACTGTCTCCATATGTCATGGGCTACGCATGTTAAATAGGCCTAGCTGGTACTTGTTTGCCCTCTGGAAAAAAACGACACCAGCTAGATCCTCGAGCTAACTGGATTAAAGAGGGGGCCGACGGCACGACTGAAGAAGCACATCAGGAGCGATTTTCTTTCTTCAGTGGATGGCTCTGATTGCATTTTTTTACTTGCCCCTGCACCATACAACTTGTATTTTTAGCCTCCCAGTCCATGGTGGACCAGTAGCCCATTCTTTGGGCGGGCCAACCCTCGTAAACCAGCACTCGATTTTTCATCAAGCCCCAAAAACAACGCAGTACTATGTTTGTTTTGAGGCCGAAAACATTACGGCGGGGGTTGAGCGGGGGAGGGGGAGGAGAGAGCAAAAAGATTAAAAAGAGCTGATGTGCCGTTGGTACCCTAACAAAGCAGGTGCAATTCTTCTCGGGAAGAAGGTGTGCCGTTGACACCCACATGTCACATATCCCACAATAGGCATACTAACAAGTTCACAAACAAGTACAATAGAAAAGGTAAACATTCTTATCAAACTCAGGTTCACAGGACACGTTCATATTCATAGCCAACATTCACAATCAACAACTCAAAATATTCATATATACACAAGTTCAGCATGTCTATGCATCCAAATGATTGATAGATCACACGACAATATTCATAGATAATTCACAAAAAGATTCAGATATACACATGTTCAGTATGTTTATGCATCCAAATGATTGAGATCACAGCCAATATCATCCATGGACGAACTTTAATTACCTAGGGTACAGACTGGTAAATGGTGTTCAGTCGGAGGTACATCTTGCTAAAATTAATGCTTGTATGAGTAAACTTTCGAGTACATAAGAGGCAGCATAGACAATCTGAACTTTGCTTGTAGGTTTATCCTCAAATAGTGGCCTCGTGCTGAGGGAGGTTTGAGCAACTTGGCCACTACTTTCATCTAACTAGTTTATTGGCTCATTTTGGTCCTGTAGCTCACCAAAATTCTACATTGCAGACATGAAAGGAGGCGGTTGAGAAAATGAACCACCCAAATTTTTTGTGCAGTTCAACTGAAATGGAGCATCCCTGGCATGCAGACTAATTAAGTGCCAGATGAATATACGTCTCAACCAACTTGTGTGGAATCTTTAGACTCCATGCCATACAGTTTGCTACCATATCCGCCGGTACCCCAAAGGCACAAGTTGGGACCAAAGACTGGACTGTGTTTTTCTGGGCTATGCGCCAACAATATTTTTGGCATTCACTCTCGTAATACTTGGAGTTTGAAAACTGGTTGACTCTGGTTGATACTCGAATGAATATAGGCACTTCTTGTCAGCATCGATGCTTGTCTGAGTGAACTTTGGAGTACATAGCAGCAGCATAAGTATCTGTCCATCTGATCTTTTTGTGCAGTTCTACTAAAATCACCCAATGCAATGATTTGCCTGCGAGTTCATGCTCCAAGTTACTCCTTTATAAAATCGGCAAACAGTAGCACAATACCAAATTACCAATACATGACAAGCACAATAATCAGGATAAAGACTAGTACCAACTTGTATGAGGTAGCATATCAATTACTATTTCCTTTGACTGGAAGCCGACATAAGCGAAGCGACTGAGAGCAAAGGAAGAAAGCATGCCCAGATTAGCGACTGACAGGAAAGGACGGAAGCTATCGAGGCAATGAAGCACCCAAAGTTTTTGTGCAGTTCCACCAAAATCGAGCATCCCTGTTGGCACATATATTGAGAGAGTGAGATTACTGTAATAGTGGGACTAGTTGATGAAACATACACTAAAAAATAGAAGCACCCTCATTATCTTAATGTGGAAAGTTAGCAACATAGTAGTCTTGCTTAAAGAGAGGTATTAGTTTATTTAATCTGTGCCAATTAGCTCAACACTCAAAGCATTGCCATGTATCATAGGTTGCAAAACTTTAACATGCAAAGATAAAGGAGTTTCTCATGACAGTAGCACGATACAAGTAGAGATGACAACAAACTAATATGGATGAAGGCCTTAGGCCCGTACCAACCTGAGAAAAAAAGCTTATTCATGTAGTCCCATAAGAGATGATAAAGCACTCACTAGAATCACACAATAGTATATATTTTTGTGCACTTCAAATGTATGGTTGAAATCACTCTTGTTTACCAGTGCTGAGATTATATCGAAAGATCATCAAGAACTTCCAGCAGAGTTAAAGCACTGGCTGAGATACAGTTCATTGTATTGTCTTGTGTAGTTCCACTAAAATGTATGATTGGCACAACATGATCCCTGTTTGCACAAGTAGGAACAAGGTGAAACCTTCATTAGCTTAGTGAGAAAGGATAGAAAGACATTAGCATATTACTCTAACAATAGCATCAAATTCATGATCGACAATACGCAAAACATTGCCTCATTGAACCAATGGCAATAAATTGACATGCAAAACAATAGCACTATTATGTCATGACACTAATAATATTCCCTCCCTGCTCCACCACATGATTCACGTCCATAGACAAACATACACATGTACATGATTCAACATAGGGTGCTACTAAAGACTTGTTTAACTCCGACAGGAAATTTAGGCAGCAATAAATTAGTGGTACTTAACTACTCCTAATTAATTAAGTGAGGTCACAGAAGTGGAAGGGCTCCCTGGAGGATCGTCTCACATGTAAGATAGTCGTTGCTGGAGCCCTTGAATGGCCTCGACTAAGGCCTCTGGCTTCAGCAAGATCACCTTGGCACTGTTTATTCTTATTCTTCTTCCTCTTCATGCTCTGTTTCCCTTTCTCGTCACCAGTTGGTGAAACCAAGTACATGATTGGCCTTCTATTTCAGAATTGTTTTTGTCAGTGAGGGGGTACAAGTGTACTAGTAAAAAATAGCATCATTTTCTCATGGCAGTGTCAAGATAGAGATGAACACATGCATTAAATATCATTCTTACCTAAAGGAAGGTTATGGTGCCAATACGGATGATGAGGATTGGAACACAAATCTCCCTTTGTGCAGTTCCACCAAAATGAACCAACTGTTCCATTCTGACATTCCAGTTAAACAACACAAAAGTCACTTCTTTTAAGAAGTGTTTTGTGCAATGCACCAAAAGGTCACAAGAGCAACAAGGTGAAATGGATATCCCTATTTGCACAAGAAACTATAGAGGAAATAGTCAGAGTCTCAAACAATTACAGGCAAAAACATTTGGCTAAACTTGTGATGGCTTTATAACCATGTCATGGCTTCATTTTACCAGTGGCATTAGATTAAGAACAAGTAAATATTACGTATAAGGGCATGGGACAGTGGGTGCACGAGCAGTACAACACCATGTACCTAAACAGGGGCATAAAGTGGTGATTCATAGTTTGTTGCCCCGAGAAATAAACATCCAAGAAACATATCTGGGTTGGTCCCATTTTTGTTCACTCTAGCCACCTACTCCTATGTGTGGATAGCAAATCTAGTCCTGGTCATATCCCTGTGTACAGCGTTACCCCTATATTTCCCTTTTCGGCCAAGAGACTGGTTGGATTACTAGTCTGTACTACTTTCACCCCCTTTCTTTCCTGTTTGTACCAAGTACGATGTACATACTAAATTCCCCCACCCCCACTTTATTTCTTGTTTGAACCAAGTACAAGATTCGACTCCATGAAGTAGCTTTACCTCTAACAATAGAAGGAAAAAATAGGTGACGTTGGACCATCCGATCAAGAGGGGCTGAGAGGTAGAAAATGATGCACATGCAGCAACGTACCGAGCTGGGGAAGTAGAGCTAAGGCGGTTTCGAAGGAAGATATACCTGAAGGTCGTCGGGATACGGATAGGTGGGCGGCGGTGAGGGAGTCCTGGATTAGGGAGTCTTACAAATATACCGGTGAGGATTAGGGGGTCTTACAAATATATCTTCCTCGTTAGTGATAGCCCAGCCCAGGTCATCGGACCCTCGGACTCGTCTCCGTCCATAGGCTCCGAACCGCGTACATCCGTGACCATTGGACCTAGCTGGGCACCGATCATGGAGTTTAGCTCCACGGATATCTTCGTTGACCTGACTTAAGTTTTGGAGTTCCAATGTGACAGTTTCTCTATGTCGGGCTACATCCCGACGCAGTTCCATAATTAGCAGTCCAGGACACTGCTCCCCGCCATTGGTGCTTTTATTGCGAACCTAGTCCCAGTCAAGCACCAAAACCTAAGTCATCATCTTCATAGTCCAACTGTCTGGACCTCGTGGCCGAGACAAAGCGGCGTATCAACCCGAACTCCAGCCCACACCTCGTTGCCAAAGAAATAAAAACACGAAGGCCCGAGGCTACACGCAGGACCTGCGAGACGAATTGGAAAACAAAGCAGGACAGTCAAGATCGATCTACGGATCACGGTGGCGCGCCCAACGCGTGACTATGACCGCCACGCCGGATATACTAAATACAAATCCGGCTGGGCCGAATACAGCAGACCAGATTCATCTGAACTGCGTCGTCATGTAGCCCGGCATAGAGGCGCCGCACACCCCCTTTGCTTCACTGAGGATGTAATGGAGCATGAATTCCCAGAAGGGTTTAAGCCCGTGAACATCGAGCCATATGATGGGACTACAGACCCCGCGGTATTGGTAGAATATTTCCTTCTCCACATTCACATGGCCCGCGGCGACGATCTACACGTCATCAAGTACCTCCCACTAAAACTCAAAGGACCAGCTCGGCATTGGCTGAACAGTTTGCCGCAAACTCTATGGGCAGTTGGGAGAACCTGGAAGACGCATTCCTCGACAACTTCCAGGGCACTTATGTGCGACCACCGGACGCTGATGACTTGAGTCACATAACCTAACAGCCCGGAGAGTCATCCAGGAAATTCTGGACTCGGTTTCTAACTAAAAAGAACCAAATTGTCGACTGTCCGGACGCTGAAGCCCTAGCGGCCTTTAAGCATAACATCCGTGACGAGTGGCTTGCCCGACATCTTGGCCAAGAGAAGCCAAAATCCATGGCAGCCCTTACGACACTTATGACCCGCTTTTGTGTGGGCAAGGACAGCTGGTTGGCTCGTAGCAACAGCACATCAAGAAATCCTGCCACTTCAGACGCCAGAGACAGCAACGGCAAGCTCCGGAGCAACAGACACAAGCGTCGCAATAATGGCGATAACGCCGAAGACACGGCCGTCAACGCCGGATTCAGTGGCTCCAAGTCCGGTCTGCGTAAAAAGCCATTTAAAGGAAACAATCCGGGCCCGTCCAGTCTGGACCGCATACTCGATCGCTCATGTCAAATCCACGACACCCCCGATAAACCAGCCAACGACACCAACAGAGAATGTTGTGTATTTAAACAGGCCCGCAAGTTGAATGCCGAAAACAAGGAAAAGGGGCCCATTGTGATGACGACGAGGAGCCCCGGCCGCCGAACACAGGAGGACAGAAGAAACTTCCTCCCCAAGTAAAAATGGTGAATATGATATACGCCACCCATATTCGCAAGTGGGAGCGGAAGCGTGCACTAAGGGACGTGTACGCGATGGAGCCAGTCGCCCCAAAATTCAACCCATGGTATTCCTGTCCGACCACCTTTGATTGCAGGGACCATCCGACCAGTATCCGCCATGGCGGCTCAGACTGATTCCACCTCACACGAGTCCTCATGGACGGTGGCAGAGGCTGAACCTGCTCTATCAGGATACAGTGCAAAAAATGGGTATCGACCCCTCAAGGATCAAACCCACCAAAACCACCTTCAAAGTTGTCATACCAGGTGTAGAGGCCTGCTGCACGGGCTCAATCACACGGGAAGTAGTCTTCAGATCTCTGGACAACTTTCGAAGCGAGGAGTTAATCTTCGATATCGTCCCCTTCCGCAGTGGCTATCATGCACTGCTCGGACGAACCGCATTCGGTAGATTCAATGCGGTGATGCACTATGCCTACCTCAAGCTCAAGATGCCAGGACGTCGCGGGGTTATAACAGTTAATGGAAACACAGAGCGCTCCCTCCGTACGTAGGAGCACACTGCGGCCCTCGCAGCAGAAGTACAGAGAAGCCTCCTTAGGCAGACCCCCAATTCGCCAATAAAGCCCCCAGACACCATCAAGCGAGTCCTAAGTACTCTGCAACAGGATCATCCGGCCCGTCCAGAGCTCGCCTAGCAATTCAGCCTCCGTCCTAGTCCCAGTCAAGCGGCGATATTTGTGTTGCGTGTCCATAATTACGCACTTAAAATACCTTGGAAATAGACGGAGGCACAGCTAGAGTGCGGTCCATAATGCGGCTCAACCGCTCCAGGACCCGTACACCTTCACCCTTTTCTTTCTTTCAGGTCCCTATCTTCTTGAGGCTCTTCCGATAACCTGATTATCGGACCCATCACGGGACGGAAACACCAAGGAGGCTAGAAGCTTTGACGTACAAGGGAATCCCTACGTGGTCTCTGATAACGATCGCTATACCTGTTTTACATACCCACACGCAGCTCGCTCTTGGTTAGGACATGTGAAGTAGTCCTATTTTGCTTATCGCACCACTTGTATACTTACACCTTGACGTATCATTCAGATAACAAATGAAAATAATGTACAACATCAGCTTATTACTACATTTCTTTCTCTTTTTTGTTCATTTATTACAAATTGCACCTGTACATTCTGGTACGTTCAGTTCGCCAGGGGCTTCAATGTACCCCATAACACGGCAAGAAAGTCTGAAAACTTTTGGCAGTGCGGCACCCCAAACTTATAGCATTATATGCATCAGCTCTGAATCATGTCTTGGGTCAATAGTTGGGTTGCCCGACTCCTATTCTTGCTACCCTACGTTCCGCTATATCGGCTAGGGTAGTAAAGGGAGAACTACTGAGATTGTGTCCCGGTTCTTCCGGACGAGCACCTCAGTATAGAAAGCCGAAAACTGACTGTCATGATGCGGCGAGAGCTGGTCGCTGTTCGAGAGGTTTCAAATCCTTAAAGATTTTTTCCGCTTCAAGCGAGGAATCGGTCCTTGTCCAATTTAGGCGTGTATAGCGCCCCAAGTTCGGCCTTCCGAATACCAGGGGCTACGCCGAAATTTAAAATTATAGAACTTCTATGGCTAAGTGAGAGTGATAAAGCTGTATAGTCTGATTGCCTTGTTCGTTGCGCTAAACACCTCCTTAAAGGACCAAAAATTTGGATAAAGAGTGTTTAGATTTAACCCGAACACCCCTATACTAGTTACATGGGGGCAGAAGCCGACGACTGGCCAACTCTCAGATTTTGTAAACAACCGCACAGGAGGTAAAATTTTAAATCAACAAGCGTTATATTGTGCAAATGAACTTGTTTCATATTACAGGATAAAATGAGTGCGTTCACTCAAAGATTACATCCTTAGCACATTGCTCGGCCACAAGGTGGGAGCCCTTCAGGACACTGTCATAATACTTTTCGGGCCGGCGGTGCTCCTTGCCCTTCGGTGGCCCCTCCGTCATCAGCTTCTCGGCATCCATCTTCGCCCAGTGCACTTTTGCGCGGGTGACCTTCAATGCAAACTGACCGCTTTATGACTTCAAGCCGCAGGCAACACTCACAGGCCGCTTCACGAGACCGAAGTAGCTGCTGGGCATAGGCTCGACAGGCCACAACCGGACTATGAGGTCCTTCATGGCCAGTTCGGTTGCCTTGTGCAGCTCGACCAGTTGCTTCAGCTGGTCACTCAAGGGCATCAGATGTTCTGTCCCAAGATATTGAGACCAGAACAACTTCTACGCCGAGCTCCCTTCTTTGGCTCGGTAGAACTCTGCGGCATCAGATATGTTGTGCTGTAGATCTGTGAATGCTCCTGGAGAGATCCAAATTCGGGTAAGTAAAATGAAACTCTCCTTCACATGCTTGCTTTGCTTAATGAATGCCTTACCCGCCGCAATCTTCTTGGCCGCCTGAATCTCCTTGAGGGCCTTCTGGGCTTCGGCTTTGGCGTCTTGTGCGCTCCGGAGGGCCTTAGCAAGCTTGGACTCTTGTGTCTTAGAGTCATGCTCCAAGGACTCGTATTTCTGGACGAAATCCTGGAGCTCTTGCTGGACCTCGTTGACCCGGGCATCCTGCTTCTCGCGCTCGATGCGCTCCTTGGCTGCTTTGTTTTCAGCCTCGGCCAGCACCTTTTTGAGGGCTGCCACTTCGGTCGTGGCCCCTACCAAAATTCATGACGCTTCTATCAGCATCAACCATCTTTCCTTTATTAATATAAAGACGGGGTATTGCGTACCTTGATTTTCCTCGAGCTGCCTCTTCAGGAGGTCGATCTCTCCCTCGGTCCGCTCCAAGTCCTGCTTTATTCCGGAGACCTCCGTAGTACGAACGGCAGCGGCCAGCAGCGATGCGTGCTTATTCACATAGACATCTTCTGTTAGTCTCCTGCGAATGTTATTTGATCCTCTGTTCGTCTTTTCTTTTCGAACACCAAACAGAGCATCAGGGGCTACTGTCTATACTGTGATATTCTCTTACAATTTTATTACTTACCTCAAAGCCTATTAGGAGGCTGGCGCAGGCTTCTGTCAATCCGCTTTTGGCGGAACGGACCTTCTCAATCACCGTACTCATAAGAGTATGGTGTTCTTCATCAATGGAAGCGCCACGAAGCGCTTCAGCAAGTTGTCTGATGCCTCTGGATGGCGAGAGGTCATCGATACAGGCGGCTCGCCCCCCTTAGAGAGAGGCTGCCTGCCCGAATTCAGAACCACTTGGGTTCCCGGAGCCGTATCCGTCTGGGGGCCAATCTCGCTGCGGCCCCCGTTATCGGAGTCCATGGGGGTCTTCCCCCATGTGCCCGGCGACTGGGATTTTGCCTAGGGGCGTCTCCGGAACTGTCTTCCCTTGGTCCGGTATCCTTTGAGACAACACCTCGGTGTTGTCCACGGGCCTGGGGGAGGAGGCTGTCGGGAGTGAATCACTGTTCATCGCTGACGGGCCCAGAAACCCCTCCGAAGAGGATACATCGATGCTGGATTTGGCTGGACTACAAGTGCACGTCTGGCATGATTAGAAGAAATAAAACAAATATACCGGAAATGCTATTGTGTACGGATACTTACGACTTATCCAGGGGCTTGTCCCTGGGCTCCCACACCTCACTGTTGTAGGTGGCTATGGTGGAATGGTCCGGAAGGAAGGTTTTTCCCTTCTTGGACACCTCGGCCTCCCCAGGTGGTGCGACCTTCCTCTTCTGTCTCCCCCCGGTTGGGGGGGGGATCTCCTTTTCCTCCTTCTCGTCTTTGTTGGAGGAGTGCGTTTTGGTGTCTTCGGACGTCACGTCCGATGCAACCTTGCGCCGGAGACCTTTCCTGGTCCCCGCGGCCGTCTTCTTGGCCTTCTTATCGGGCACCTCATTACCTCAGTGGCCTTGACAACACCTTCCAGACGTCTTCGTGCATTGTGCCGAAGAGCTCCCGCAGTGTCTGGTGTTCGGCCGGGTCGAACTCCCACATATTGCAAACCCATCTCTGACACGGAAGGATCCGACGAAGGAGCATAACCTGGACCACGTTGACAAGCTTGAATTTCTTGCCTATCATATTTTGGACGCAGATCTGAAGTCCGGTCAGCTCCACCGTGGGGCCCCAGGATAAGCCCTTCTCTTTCTAGGAGGTAAGCCTCATGGGGACGCCGGATCGAAATTCGTGGGTCGTCGCCTAGTTGGTGTCGCGCGGCTCGGTGATGTAGAACCACCCCGATTGCCACCCCTTCACGGTATCCACAAAGGAGCCTTCGGGCCAGGTGACATTGGGCATCTTGCCCACCATGGCGCCTCCGCACTCCGCTTGTTGGCCGCCCACCACCTTTGGCTTCACGTTAAAGGTCTTCAGCCATAGGCCGAAGTGGGGCTTAATGCGGAGGAAGGCCTCGCACACGACGATGAACGCCAAGATGTTGAGGATGAAGTTGGGGGCCAGATCATGGAAGTCCAGCCCGTAGTAAAACATAAGTCCGCGGACGAATGGGTGGAGGGGGAATCCCAGTCCGCGGACAAAGTGAGAGAGGAATACTACCCTTTCCTGGGGTTTCCGGGTAGTGATGATCTGCCCTTCGGCCGCAGCCAGTGCGTGATGTTTGCGGACAGGTATCCGGCCTCCCGAAGCTTCATGATGTCCTCCTCCGTCCATCCACTTGCCTCTCGCTCCGGACATGCTTGGAATGACTTTGAGGAGAAGGGGAAAGCTTTGGCGTTGCATCTCGAGAATGGATGAGCAGAGGAACAAGAAGGCGTGGGTGAAAAAGGGAAAGCTTTATCTCTTTATAAAGGTGGTAGAAACTATGCGCCTCCCCCCTCTTGCCCTGTAAACTCGCTTATTCCCCAAGCACCATGTTGATGGTGCGGTTGGGTTACCCACACCCGTATTGATGAGAATCCTGTGATAAGGGGACACGATCTCTGCTTTGACAAGACGTGCCAATAAAACCGCCTCACAATATGTGCAGTAGCAGGTTGGGAAAAACGGTTCGAATAATGACCGGGCCAAGGCGTGATGTCATGATGTGAAGAAGTTGTCAGCACATTAGACTTGTGGAATATTGTACTCTCTACGGTGGTATGTGGAATTTGTTTTGTAGAGCCGGACACGATTCTTGTGTTCAAGATCTTTTTTGGAGTATTCGGAGATGGAACCCGCCTTGCAATGCCAAAGACAATCTGCACGCCAGACTCATCATTACTGAAGCCTGGTTCAGGGGCTATTGAGGGAGTCCTGGATTAGGGGGTCCTCGGACAGCCTGTCGGCGTTCTGGGAACGGGGATCCCCAGACTTGCCTGCCCGCGGCCTGCAGCGTGGCACAAGCAGTGGCCTAGTACGACCTGTCTTCATCAACCCAAGCTGAAGACCCTCGCGAGTGGCCAAGCCTCGCGGGGCGGACGACACAAGGCTTCCTCAGGGGCGGTGTCGGTGTCAAAACCGGCGGATCTCGGGTAGGGGGTCCCGAATTGTGCGTCTAGGCGGATGGTAACAGGAGACAAGGGACACGATGTTTTTACCCAGGTTCGGGCCCTCTTGATGGAGGTAATACCCTACTTCTGCTTGATTAATATTGATGATATGGGTAGTACAAGAGTAGATCTACCACGAGATCAAGGAGGCTAAACCCTAGAAGCTAGCCTATGGTATGATTGTTGTTCGTCCTACGGACTAAAACCCTCCGGTTTATATAGACACCGGATAGGTTAGGGTTACACAGAGTCGGTTACAATGGTAGGAGATATACATATCCGCATCGCCAAGCTTGCCTTCCACGCCAAGGAAAGTCCCATCCGGACACGTGACAAAGTCTTCAATCTTGTATCTTCATAGTCCAGGAGTCCGGCCAACGGTGATAGTTCGGCTATCCGGACACCCCCTAATCCGGGACTCCCTCAGTAGCCCCCGAACCAGGCTTCAATGACGATGAGTCCAGCGCGTTGATTGTCTTCGGCATTGCGAGGCGGGTTCTTCTCCAAATTCCATATACTTGTCGAATAGTGTCCCCACGATAAATGGTGCGCTCCTCGGCTTCTACGCCTATAATGGCCATCTTCCACGTGTTTGAATGAATGCAAAAAGCCAGGGTATTTTACAATTACCCCCTAGCCGCATAAATGAGCCGCCTATAAAAGGGCAAGGATCTAGATCTGAGTCACACCATCCCCCTTTGCGAAGCTTTCATCGGAGCGCCTCGACCAAAGCCCATTCCATCATGGACAATCGACGTGGCTCCTCCTCTCGCTCCCAGCCCCGGCCAGAAATTGGGAGAGATGCTCAGTCCCGCATAGCGAGCTAGTTATACTCCAAGCCAAGGGATTTCTCCCCCCGACCTTCATGGTTCCGGTTCGATCCGGACTTGCCACCTACCAGGGCGGAAAGCAAGCGGAGAGCGTCCCCGATCCCTCTAAAGGAGAGCGGGTATTCTTCATCTCTTATCTAGTAAGAGGACCCGGATTTCCAATCCATCCGTTTCTCCGGGGGATCCTGGAGTTCTATGGCCTCCAGTTGCACCATCTTACTCCTGCCTCCATCTTGCACATCGCGGGCTTCGTGGCCCTTTGCGAACTATTCTTGGGCGTCGAGGCTCATTTCGGACTGTGGAAGAGGATATTCTGCCTAGTACCCCGTTCTCATGAGGGGTCAATATATCAAGTGGGCGGAGCCGAGCTATGGCGCATCGCCGGGACCGGATACCTATCCGGAACCCCAAAGAAGGCGTCCGAAGACTGGCCTTCAGAATGGTTTTAAATGGAGGACGTCCCGCTGCCGGATCCTGTTCGGATCGGCCTTCCGGAGTTTAGCAATGCTCCTCTGAAGAAGCGCCTAAGCTGGCGCCCTCGGAGCCCCCGGAGAGAAGATGATCGGGATTTCCTTTATTTGATGAGCCGAATAAGGTTACTGGCTCATGCCGGATTGATCATGATAGGAGTCATGGCAATCTGCATTATGAGGGGCCACCCCATGTGGGACTTCAACGGGGAGGACGATGCCACCCGCCATGGCCGCAAAGGGCCAGGATCGGTCACCGAACTGGTGAAGATCTTGTCTGCCATGTACAAAGGGGAGGAGGAGGATTTCCTCCGTGTCAACCCACTGAAGGAGTTTTCTTCGAACAATCCTCAAAGCTAGGTAAGCAAACATCTCTGTGACCTGTTCGATCCATGTTCCCATGGTTAAATATCTCATTTCGTGGTTTCTGCGCAGGAACTGCACCGGACTTTGGAGAAGATACACAACCCGTCCCCACAACCCGAGGATCCGGAACGGTCCCTCGATCCGACCTCCGAAGAGGATCCGGATATAAAGGTGGAGTTGATCGACGGGATATTCCACCAACTTAGCATCGACAGTCCTTTGGTAGCCATTACGGCTGATTACCCCGGAATACTTCCAGCCTGACAGGTAAATGAGAACGAGATCCCAAAAACCCTGATAATGACCCATCCATGCTTATTTTTGATCACCATATACCAATGGTGCTTCGCAGGGGGTACCTTCTAGGTAGGAAGCCGAGCCCGCGGCGGCTGGCCAACAAAGGGCAGTGCGGCCCCGCAGGCTAAAAAGAAGTGCGGTCCAGATCGAAACTCCGCCGCAACGGTATGGCGTGTCACCATACTCCCAGGATTGATTCCTGGAAGGCGTACTAACGCTGGTGCTCTTTTCAGGAAAAAGAGCGCCGGATCGAGTCCGGAGAAGTTATAATCGAACCTTCACCGGCCAGGCTTCAAAGCGGGGTCCGGAGGCTGAGGCGAGCACAAGACGTGCGTCGGATGCTCCTCCGACAGAGGATGCCGACAGGTTGTCCGCTACCAACTCCGAGGTGGAAAGCGCCTTGAATCATAGGCGCCGCCGGACAGTTCTTCGTGATGCATGTTTCTCCCAGGAGGCCTTGAATGCCTTCGATTCGGGAGATGCGCACCTCCGTGCCGCTCAAGATGGTCTAGCCAGAGCCACGGAGCAGTATGTAAAGGACATACGGGTAAGGAAATTTGACAGTTATATAGGCCAGTAGCCCCCGAGACTTAAAATGGTTAGAACAACTGATTTAAGGATCATTTGTTATGCAGGATCTTACAGAGAAGAATACCCGATTGTCCCAGGAGCTTGAAGAGTGCAAGGCCCAACTTGGGGCCGCACTAGCCGCTACAGGGGGAGCCGCAGAGACCCCCACTGGTAATATACACTTTAAAAGATAAATGGGTTATGAAGTGCGGCGGGTGTATAAATCTGACAAAAACATTGCAGATGGCGCCGGACTGGATCTGGACAAGCAACAGCTCTTGCGCCAGCTAAAGGCCGGCGAGAGCGTGCTTACGAGGGTGCGGCAGGAGAAAAATAACCTCCAGGATGCCAACACCAAGCTGGGTGGGGAAATAAAAGATGTTCGTGCCCAGTTGTCTGACTCCGTAAAGGAGAATCGGCGGCTTCGTCGCAGCATTTTCAGTAAGTGCTTGAACGAACTTTGGAAAGAGTTCGGCGAGGAAGGCGACTAACATAAACATGTATGTAGGTTTGCTCACAGGTCGTCCTGAGGAGGAGATGCCCAGTTCTTCGGGTGATCTACTTCCCGAACTGCGTCAGCTGCACGAACGAGTCCGGCAGGTGATGAAAGGCATCGGCCAAGCCTTGTGGCCATCTATCTCCCTGCCCGAAGGCATTGGGGAGCTGGCAGAGCGGCTTCAAGGAGCACGGCGACGCTTCCGGCTATGGAAGATATCAGCCTGCCGTCAAGGTGCCAGGGAGGCCTGGGCCATGTTAAAGACGCGGTACACGAAGGCTGACCCAAACCACATGGCCGAGGTCGGACCTGTGGGGCCGGATGGGATGGAGATCCCTGTAAGCTTAGTGTACGGCCAAGTAGAATTGGCCGCCAAGTATTCCCAGCAAGATTGTAAATTAGATAGCCTATTAGATGGCATTGAGGAGGAATACCATGAGTCGGGTTGACTATGTAAAAATATGACATGAAAGAATGTCTTCTAGCCGGATTGTAGATCGTTTGTCATAGCAGACCTTTTCGCTTCGACCTTCGGACCCAATAGTCCGGAGTGTGTCCAAATACCTTCGTGGTTATATAAGAACCGTGGTATGCATGGAGACAAGGCGTAGGGGTCATTGTTGCTATATCGTACAAGTGCCCAACTAATTATGTTATATTACATGGGTAGTAAGAAACATCTTCCAGGGAGAATAGTTCCGTTAAGGGTTCCTTTCGCTGGGATGCATGCCCTAAAATGCATGTCAAAGCTGCTATGAAGGCAGAAAATCATCTGGGGGTAGATGGGTAAATAGTTAAAAATCATCTTTCAGTTCACCGACCGAATATTCAATTAAGAACGCTAGCTTTCGGCTTCACCCAGTCTGAGGTACACATCCGTCAATTCGACAAGAATAATCGCAGAGGTGCTCCCTTTACCACCTAGCCGAACAATCGGGAACGTAGGGGTAAGCACAGGAGCCAGGCAACCCAGCTTGGCCAAAACATAAGTCATATCGATGCATATAATGGTGAATAAAAGGTACATGCGGAAGTTTAACACATGTGTTGGGCATGAATCCCTTATAAATAAGCACATTAAAGAAGCCCCGAATATAATGAGCGCGGACAGCGCGTCAAGTGTGTCTTGAAAAAAAGCGCCAACGAGCCTCTAAATGCTTCAAGAAGAAGAAGGAGGAAGGAGAGAAATAAAAGACAGCAAAATAAAAATGTGGGCGGAGGAAGGAGCGAACTTGGAGTCCGGCACTTACGCGTAGAATCTTGAAGGCGGGCTGCGTTCCATGGGTTCGGCTCGAGTCGGTTATCCGATGCGCTTCGTAGACGGTATGCTCCGCCGGTCAGGACCTGGTCGATGATGAAGGGACCTTCCCATTTGGGCTTGAGTTTGTCCTTTTTCTTGTCCGGCAGGCGTAGAACTAGTTCGCCAACGTTATAAGCTTTGGCCCGTACTTCCCTGCTTTGATATCTTCGAGCCTGCTGTTGATAGAATGCGGAACGAGCTTTTGCCAGGTTGCGCTCCTCCTCCAATGCATCCAAACTGTCCTGCCGATCAAGCTCGGCTTCTCTTTCTTCATACATGCGCACGCGAGGTGAGTCATGTATTATGTCGCAGGGCAAGACTGCCTCTGCACTGCATACACCATGAAGAATGGTGTGTATCCGTAGTACGATTCGGCGTGGTCCGCAGCCCCCAGAGACGGAGTCGAGCTCCTCAACCCAGTGCGTGTTAGATTCCTTGAGGGACCGCACTAGTCTGGGTTTAATGCCGCTCATGATTAGACCATTTGCCCGTTCGACTTAGCCGTTGGTTTGAGGGTGATAGACTGAGGTGTAATCGAGCTTGATGCCCATGTTTTTGCACCATGATTTGACCTCATCGGCCGTGAAATTGGTGCCATTATCAGTGATGATACTGTGGGGGACACCGTAACGGTGAACTACCCCTGATATGAAGTCTATCACTGGTCCGGATTCGGCCGTTTTAACAGGCTTGGCCTCTATCCATTTGGTGAATTTATCCACCATGACCAATAGGTATTTTTGCTTGTGGGTTCCTCCCTTGAGGGGTCCAACCATGTCAAGCCCCCAGACCGCGAACGGCCAGGTGATGGGTATAGTTTTAAGGGTGGTGGGTGGCATGTGGCTTTGGTTAGCAAAAAGCTGGCAACCGACACATCGTTGGACTAAGTCCTGCGCATCTGCCCGGGCCGTCGGCCAATAAAATCCTGTACGGAAGGCCTTGCCTACAAGGGCCCGGGCTGCGGCGTGGTGTCCACCCAGTCCGGCATGAATTTCAGCCAGAAGTTTTCGCCCTTCCTCTTCGGAGATACACCTTTGAAGGACTCTGGTAGCGCTTTTCTTATAAAGCTCTCCCTCATGGACTTTGTAGGCCTTAGATCGCCGTACTATGCAGCGAGCCTCGTTTTGGTCTTCGGGGAGTTCCTGCCTAGTTAGGTAGGCTAGGAATGGTTCCGTCCACGGGGCGATAACCGCCATTATTTCGTGAGCGGAGGGTGTTATCTCGGGGGCAGAGCCTCCGGTTGTGTCAGAGTGTTCGGCGTCAGGCAGTGCGGTTGGGTCCGAATTGTTATTGCCGGACTCCCCTTCCCATAGTACGGATGTCTTGAACAGCCGTTCCAGAAAGATATTGGGTGGGACGGCATCACGTTTTGCACCGATGCGTGCCAATATGTCCGCCGCCTAGTTGTTATCCCGGGCTATATGATGAAATTCGAGCCCTTCGAACCGTGCTGACATTTTTAGAACCGCATTGCGGTATGCTGCCATTTTCGGATCTTTGGCATCAAAGTCTCCGTTAATTTGAGATATTGCGAGGTTCGAATCGTGGCGCACCTCTAGGCGTTGAATGCCCATGGAGACTGCCATCCGGAGGCCGTGCAGAAGGGCCTCATATTCGGCTGCGTTGTTGGAGTCCGTATACATATCTGAAGGACGTATTGGACTGTGTCCCCGGTTGGGGACCTCAGGACGACGCCAGCCCCCAGGCCGGCCAACATTTTGGAGCCGTCAAAGTTCATGATCCAATTGGAATATGCGTCGTACTCTTTAGGGAGTTCAACTTAGGTCCATTCGATCACGAAGTCGGCCAAAACCTGCGACTTAATAGCTCGTCGTGGTTTATAAGTTATAACGAATGGAAGGAGCTCTATGGCCCATTTAGCAATCCGGCCCGTCGCGTCGCAGTTGTTTATAATATCGTTAAGAGGTACTTCGGAGGCCACCGTTATCGAACACTCTTGAAAGTAGTGTCGCAGCTTCCGGGATGCCATGAACACCGCGTATGCTATCTTTTGATAGTGTGGGTACCGGGACTTGCATGGAGTTAGGATAGTGGACACATAATAAACCGGTTTTTGAACAGGGAACCGGTGTCCGTCCGATTCTCGTTCGACAACGAGCACCGCGCTGAAAACTTGATGTGTTGCGGCGATATATAATAGCATTGGTTCGCCCACGTTGGGCGCGGCCAGGACCGGATTTGTTGCCAAAATGGCCTTTATTTCTTCGAGTCCGGCCGTGGCGTCATCCGTCCACTCGAAGTGTTCGGTGCGGCGGAGGAGGCGGTAAAGAGGTAACACCTTTTCCCCCAATCGGGAAATAAAGCGGCTTAGAGACGCTACGCATCCCGTCAATTTTTGTATTTGTTTGAGGTATTTTGGAATGTCCAATTGTGACAGAGCTCGGATCTTGGCTAGGTTTGCTTCAATTCCTCTACCGGACACAATGAAGCCCAGGAGCTTTCCGGCTGGAACGCCAAAGACGCATTTTTCCGGATTGAGCTTGATGTCATATTTTCGAAGATTGTCGAATGTGAGCCTCAAGTTGTCTACTAGAGTTTTGGCGTGCTTGGTTTTGTGACCACGTCATCTACATATCTTCCTTTGTTTTGCCGATCTGGTTTGCGGACATGTATACGAATAATCTTGATATGTTGCACGGGGTTTTTGAGCACAAAGGGCATTGTATTGAAGCGAGCGGGTCATTATGGGGTGATGAATGCTGTTGCAGCTTGGTGCAGCTCTGCCATCTTGATTTGGTGGTAGCCGAGATGCAGCGTCGAGGAAGCACAATGAGTCGTGTCCTCTTTGTAGCTTCAATAATTGGATCAATTCGAGGGAGGAAGGGATCCTTGGGAAGCCTTATTAAGGTCTTTAAAATCAACACATAGGCGCGGGACTTATCCTTCTTTGGTACCATCACCAGGTTTGCTAGCCAGTCCGGATGTTTTATATCTCTGATGAATCCGGCTTCCAAAAGTTTGGTTAGCTCCTCTCCCATGGCCTGTCTCTTGGGTTCGGAAAAGCGCCGAAGGGCCTGTTTGGTAGCTTGAATCCTTTTAGGATATTTAGGCTGTGCTCGGCCGGTGGCGTGGGATACGACATGTCCGAAGGGTGCTGAGCAAAGATGTCCCAGTTTTCTTGTAGAAATTCTCGTAGTCTGGCGTCTACATCGAGGTTTAATTGTGCCCCAATGGAGGCCGTCTTTGCGAGTCCGTTGGGTGGACTTGTAATTTGACTATTTCATCCGCTGGTTTAAAAGAAGTGGACTTTGATCTTTTATCAAGTATCACATCGTCCCTGTTCACCGTGGGTCGCATCGCGGTGAGTTCCTCGGCCGCTAGGGCTTCGGATAGTGCCTCGAGGGCTAGTGCGGCTCTCTTGTTTTCGGCGCGGAGTGCTATGTTCGGATCACTAGTGAGAGTGATGATTCCGTTAGGTCCGGGCATTTTAAGATTCATGTACCCATAATGGGGTATAGCTTGAAAAATTGTGAATGCCTCTCGTCCTAATAAAGCATGATATCCGCTGTTGAACGGGGCCACTTGAAATGTGACCTCCTCGGACCTGTAATTGTCCGGCGAGCCGAACACTACGTCCAGCGTGATTTTTCCAGTGCAGCATGCTTCTCGGCTAGGGATTATTCCTCTAAAGGTTGTGCTGCTTCGCTCAATGCAGTTCCAGTCTATTTCCATTTTTCGGAGGGTTTCCTCATAGATGAGGTTTAGTCCGCTGCCGCCATCCATGAGTACCTTAGTAAGGCGAAGCCGTCCACTATCGGGCTGAGGACCAATGCGGCTGGTGCCCGGGCAGTTCGGAATTTAGGTTCGTCACTGGCATTAAAGGTAATAGCCGTGTCACTCCATGGATTTATTGTTGCTACTTGGTAGACTTCGACAAGGTTGCGGAGTGTTCATTTTCGCATGTTATTTGATGCGAAAGTCTCGAAGACTGTTAACACCATACTGGTGTTGCTGGGCTGAGATTCTGAAGCTAGAAGCTCCTCGCCACTTTTGGCACCTGCCGTAGTATCCAACATGCTCGAAGGCTATGAGTTGGAGTGGCGCCCTCTGTGCTATGAATTTTGCAGGGTCCGTTTAGCCAACCCTCCAGTACGGTTCCGTACCCTTTATGGGGTTTTGGTTTTTTGGCATTTGACCCAGGTGCTTGATAATGGTGCACTCTTTTGTTTCGGACTAGGGATGTATTCGGGGCCGGATTATCCCAAAATTTACTTTCGGTTTTCCAGGCGCTCTCCATCGCACAGTACTTTTGTACTACGGTCACCAAGTCAGTAAAGCATGTAATTTCGCGACGACTTATGGCGTTTAGGATTCCCTTGTCCGTGCAATTATTGTAGAAAATTTGGATTGCGTCCTCCTCTCGGCAGTCTTTTATCCTGTTCATAACCAGGAGGAATCTGGCCCAGTAATGATGTACTGCTTCAGCGGGCTCTTGCCAAATTCGAGAGAGATCGCTAATGTTTGGGTGGGCGGGTGGAACTAGATCCGGAACCCCGTCCAATTTAGGACTCAGAGGCCGAGAAGTTTCCGAACTCGGAAGTTTGGATTTTTGAGTGTTATCCGATGAGTCCGACCCGCCGCCTGACTTTAAGTTTAGGGCTTGATCGACATCCGTCCCTCCGCGGGAATCCAGCATGGAGGGATCGGGAATCCGTACGTAGCTAGTCCTTAAGATAGAAGAAGAATCGCCGCATTGTTCCTCTATCACAGCAACGTGATGGGTAGCCTGGGGAGAGTTGATCTCTCTCAGATCGGTTTTAGGCCCGATCCTGTCATAGTCTGTGGCGACTCCCAAGGCGGCGATTCGATCCAAGAGCTCGTTTACGCAGGAGATCTCGATCGGATCTAATTGTTCGGCAAGTTCCGAATTGACGTGGAGATTGGTTTCGATGACTCAAGAGGTCATCGTCGGCGCGGTGGCCGGACTGGTGGTCATAGGAAAACCACCTAGCCGAAGAGTCTGGCCTGCGGCCAAGGCTCTTTTGGCGATGGTATCGTCTTTAAAGATGAGATGAGGCATCCTACCTGATGGCGACGACACAGAGGAACTCTCAATGAAAGCACCAATGTCGGTGTCAAAATCGGCGGATCTCGGGTAGGGGGTCCCGAGCTGCGTCTAGGCGGATGGTAACAGGAGACAAGGGACACGTTGTTTTACCCAGGTTCGGGCCCTCTCGATGGAGGTAATACCCTACTCCTGCTTGATTAATATTGATGATATGGGTAGTACAAGAGTAGGTCTACCACGAGATCAAGGAGGCTAAACCCTAGAAGCTAGCCTATGGTATGATTGTTGTTCGTCCTACGGACTAAAACCCTCCGGTTTATATGGACACCGGATAGGTTTTGGTTACACAGAGTCGGTTACAATGGTAGGAGATCTACATATCCGTATCGCCAAGCTTGCCTTCCACGCCAAGGAAAGTCCCATCCGGACACGGGACGAAGTCTTCAATCTTGTATCTTCATAGTCCAGGAGTCCGGCCAACGGTGAGAGTTCGGCTATCCGGACACCCCCTAATCCGGGACTCCCTCAGGCGGCCTCACCAGGCAGGCTCACGAGGAGGCAGAGAGATCAATGCAAGGAGTACCTCGCGAGGTGCTCGTGACGCAAGCCATGACGATCGAGACCAGGCGGGGGCCAGGCGGGCGCCAGTTGGTGCAGTGTCTTCGTTTCCTCTTTGGTGCAAAGGGAGCAAGTGCAGGCGCGGATTACCATATCGGTGCAACGAAACCAAGACCAGTAAAGCGGCAGGACGGAGGTCACCGTGGAGCCCAAGACGGCGCCATCACCAGTGCCTTTGGTAGTCGAAGACCAACTTTAGTCAGGATAGCTTGTACTAGTTGTTCCCCTTCAAAATGGCCGTTCTTGGATCCCTTCCCGCTCAATATTTGGGAAGAGGACCAGGGCCTCTGTCACGCCCAAGATGCGACCCTATCCTAAAGGAACTCGAAGGTCCCACCAAGGATAGAAGCGCATCTTGAAGACGCTTTTGCAAGGTGGATATCATTACATCAACATTACATAATAGTGGGGATACATCCAATACATACAATGTCACATGAAATACAACAATACAACATACAAGATCAACATCCGACTATGGACGAAACATAAACAGAAACTCAAACAATATCCACCCTGCTAGCCCAGGCTGCCGACCTGGAACCTATCCCCTGATCGAAGAAGCAGAAGAAGAACTCAAGACAAGCAAGCATCGCTCTCGCGTCATGATCATCGCAAATCTGTACCTGCAACTGGTGATGTAGTAATCTGTGAGCCACGAGGACTCAGCAATCCCATTACCATGGGTATCAAGACTAGCAAAGCTTAATGGGTAAGGAAGGGGTAAAGTGGTGAGGTTGCAGCAGCGACTAAGCATGTATGGTGGCTAACTTACGCAAATGAGAGCGAGAAGAGAAACAAAGGAACGGTCGTCAACTAGTAATGATCAAGAAGTGATCCTAAACTCCTACCTACGTCAGACATAACCCAAGAACCGTGTTCTCCTCTCGATCAACCCAGAAAAGAGACACTCACGGTTACGCACACGGTTGGTGTATTTTAGAAGAGTTTGCTTCAAGTTTACTACAACCGGATATTAACAAATTCCCATCTGCCACATAACCGCGGGCACGGCTTTCCAAATTTCAAACCCTGCAGGGGTGTCCCAACTTAGCCCATGATAAGCTCTCGCGATCAACGAAGGATATTCCTTCTCCCCGGGAAGACCCGATCAGTCTCGGAATCCCGGCTACAAGACATTTCGGCAGTAATAAAACAAGACCAGCAAAGCTGCCCGATGCGCCGACAATCCCGATAGGAGCTGCACATATCTCGTTCTCAGGGCAACACCGGATGAGACAGGCTACGAGTAAAACCGAGCCTCGAGTTTCCCCGTGGTGGCCCCGCAGGCGGCTCGGTTCGAACCAGCACTGGCCCAGGGGGGGCTAAATAAAGATGACCCTCGAGAGAGCGACTCCCAAGGGAAAGGTAGGTGGTGGTGAGGCAAATGGTAAAACCAAGGTTGGGCCTTGCTGGAGGAGTCTTATTCAAAGCGAACTGTCAAGGTGGTCCCATAAATCACCCAACCGCGTTAGGGACGCAAAATCCGGGAACATAATACCGATACGACGGAAACTAGGGCGGCAAGAGTGGAACAAAACACCAGGCATAAGGCCGAGCCTTCCACCCTTTACCAAGTATATAGATGCATTAATAATATCAGAGATATTGTGATATCCCAACCAAAATCCTGTCCACCACGGAGCAATCTTCAACTTCACCTGCAACTAGCAACGCTATAAGAGGGGCTGAGCAAAGCGGTAACATAGCCAAGCAATGGTTTGCTAGGAAGGGTGACAAAGGTTAGAGGTTCATGGCAATTTGGGAGGCTTAGCAGCAAGTGATAGGTAGCGCAGCATAGCGAAAGAACGAAGCAACTAGCATAGCAATGATAGTAGTGAGATCCAGGGTAGCGGTCATCTTGCCTGAAATCCCGCTAGGAAGAAGAATGAGTCCATGAAGAATACGAACGGATGAAGCCGAACCAAGCGTAGACGAACGAATCCTCACGATCGCAACGAAACAGGAACTAACAAGAAGAAGCACACAACAAAGTAAACACACCACACATGAACAAGGCATGATGCACAAACAAGCATGATGCATGACAAGACTACATGAAGCTACTGATGGTAAGAGATGATGCAAACAAGAGCAACACATCAAGACAAGTTTAAATGAGGCTGGGAACGACATATAACAATTCCGGTAAGTCCTCATATGCAAATTTCGAAATTGGTCCAGATCTGAATAAACCTTATGTTCAAGTTGTTAAACAGCAAGTTAAGATGCACCACGATGATCTACACGAAATTCTAGTCAAGTTACATATAAAGTTCATTTAATCCGGAGCTACGGCCTAGAAGATATGAGCAAAACAAGATAAGCATGGCATTGATGCAAAATGCATACAAACATCACACAAACACCTCAAAACAAGGATGCAACATGATAATATGAAACTACATGCAAAATCAAGCAAGTTTCATATAGAGCACACTCAAAACGGAGCAACGGTTCAACACATACACCCTATACAAGTTTAAAGGACAAGCTGTCCAAAACAGCAACTAGGCATATTGCAAGCATCAAAACACTATGCTACAGCATCTCAACGTGAGAACAAAATGCATGGACATGATGTACAGGTGAAGCATGACAAAAGATGAAAACTGAGCTATCTCCAGAAATCACAAGAACATGCTCAAACACACATGGAAAAATTGCAAATAATAACAGTTTCAGACTTTAGCAGAAATAACATCAGGTTGCAATGTTTAGAGCTATCAAACAACATGCTACAGGAACGTATCATGGCAAACAAAGGCATGGAATGATACTACTAAATGCATAGAACAAGAGTCCCTTATTAACCATGAGCCATAAAGGATCATAAAATATGATAGCGCCCATGTAAACATGGCAAGTTATATAACAGATTCATACATGGCAGGAACAACAATAAGTAGGCATGTTCGTGAGCTTGAACCACTCACCACAGAGCAATACATGGCATGGCAAGGCAACCAACAGTGAGAAAACATGTTTATGAAGCTAAGAATGGCAATAGAAAGTTCATAGAGTGCATGAATCACTAGTAACAATCATGGCAACATTGAACTTAATGTTAACAGGCTGACAGCACCATTATTTAGCAAATTTGGAGCAATATTAAAACATGATACAACAGCCTATAAATGCAACCAGGGACGCGGATGGATAGTGCATGACATGTAGAACAAAACACCCTTAGTGAACATCTCCAGATTATGTATAGAATGACTTGTTGCAGCAGGTTAACATAGCAACAAAATATAACAGAATCAGCCTAGCAAAAAGGAACAGCAAGTACCCTATTTAACAAGCTTGATGCACTCACTACAGGAATCACAAAAATACATGGATAAAACCCCTGTAAAGATGGCATGACATATATCAAAACTCATGTAGGGCTAATGCTTATAAGATGCACACATCAAATGCAACAAAAATGACAAATCATCAAGTTATAACAGTTTCAGCAGGTTAACATCATATAGCACTCTTGCAACGATGATTCGGGCATCAATATGAGCTCAAATGAACATCATGCAATGGAATGAAATGATGTACTCGTTGAAGCAAACAATTCGACATATTGTACGTACGAAACGGATCTACAGATGCAGAGATACAACAGGTCAAACATGGCATGAAAATGACTGGAATCTGGGGACTTAGTGGAAAACGGGGGCAACTTCGGGTTCGCACGGAAATCGATGCAGGGGCACGAGCTCGCCGGAGAGCTCGCCGGAGAGCGGCCGGAGGCGAGTATGAGGCCGGAGGAGGAAGGGGAGAGGGTCGGGGAGGCGCGGCGGAGGCGGATCCGGCCGCCTGGCCATCGGATCTGGCCGGAGCGGGACCGAACGGCGGGCGTAGGGCGCTACGGAGCGCGGCGAAGCTTGGACGGCGCGAGGGACGCGGATCGGCGAGGCGGGCGCTGGAGGCACGCGGCGGGTCCCGGGCGCCGGGGCGGCGAAGGGACGGGCGGGCGAGCGAAGGGGCTACGGCGAGTGAGCGGCATGGCGCGGCCCGGCGCCGGGCGTGAGGCGCGGTCGGGCGCGGGCACTCAGCGGGCGGGCGGCGGCGCTGTTGGCCGGCAAGGGCTCGGATGGGTTCGCGGGTAGCGCATGGACGGCGGTGGGAGGCCACGTGGTGCGATGCCACTGACTCCGGGCAGCGGCGCAGATGCGTCCGGCGGGATCGGACATGTCCGGCGCGCGGAGGGGGAGGTTGGTTAGGGTTTGGACCCAAAAATTTTGGGGGAGGCACATATTTATAGGTAGAGGGAGCTAGGAGTGTCCAAATGAGGAGCGGTTTTCGGCCACGTGATCGTGATCGAACGACCGAGAGCATGGAGGGGAGTTTGCTGGGTTTTGGGCCACTATGGAAGGGGTGTTGGGCTGCAAGACAAAAGAGGCTTTCACGGTTACCTGGTTAACCGTTGGAGTATCAAACGACCTCCAAATGGCACGAAACTTGACGGGCAGTCTACCGGTGCTATACCAAGGCCGCTTGACAAACCTCGGTCCATTCCGAGAACGTTTAACACCCGCTCACAACGAGATACGAAAGGGGAATGCCGGGGAACATAGGAGCGCCGGATTGCAAAACGGACAACGGGGAAAAGGCTTGGATGCATGAGACGAACACGTATGCAATGCAATGCACATGATGACATGATAAAATGCAACACGCAAGCAAATGACATGGAAACGATGGCGAATAACTGGTAGACACCTGGCGCATCGAATCCGGGGCGTTACAACTCTCCTCCACTAACAAGAGATCTCGTCCCGAGATCTTAGGACCGAGACGGAAGGGAAAAAAGGATGGGGTGAAATAAAAACAAAAGAGAGAGGATGAACAAAGTCGAGAACACTCGAGTAGGAAAGAGGAACGACGATTACGACGGGAATCAAAAACTCAATGAATAAGATAGAATCTGAAACCACTAGGTTAGAACAAGATGGAAAAGGAATAATAACGAAGGAATTTAGACAGCCCTCTGGGTTAACAAGGAAAGAATAGAGCATGAACTTAACAAGATGCCATTACACTTGACGAGAGGAACAACACAACGCCTCCGGAAGAATTGAAATAGTTGAACGAAAAGGAACGGAGAAGAAGATGACAACTTCTGCCAAGAATGACATAATGAGCATCCTTAGGAGAAAGGATTGAATGGAGTTGTTGGAAATTTTCAACAACAAAAGAATAAGCTTGTTGTGGACTTATGGATAACCTCTCAAAATTATGAGGTGATAACCAACCACAAGCAGAAAAGATTAAATAGCTGAGGAGAACGAAGAAATGCAAAACTCCACTCCAAAAGAATACGGAGAATTAATTACACTTCGAGACGCGAGAAGAAAGGATACTTGAACTCCACCAAGAAAATCTTGATGAACTCTTGAAGAATGAATTAAATCATGAAGAACCACCGTGAAGAACTCCGGTAACAAAAGGATTATGAGATAGAATGAAGGAAGAAAGAATAAGTTGAGCCTTGCGGTGATTTAGATGGAGGTTCCGACGAAAAGGCCGAGGAAAATTTGAACTCCGGAAAAGAAAAGATTAAAACACTTGGAACTAGAATTTATTCCTCAAGAACAAACTCCGAAGGAAGTGATTAATCACATGGATGAAATAAGAATAAGATTTATTGTATGCTTATCCTTCATCAAATTAAATTGATGACAAACAATGGATTTTTGCATATTACTTATTCTTCTTGAAAAGAGATTGAGAAGGGACATAACGCAAACTTGAGAAGGTCTTCATGAACCACCGGTAGGATTGAAAAGAACGAATGGATTAATATGATCATCAAAGAAAAGAATCTGAAAGAACCACCATTAGAATTCGGAAATGACTAACGAAAGAGAATGAATCAGCTAGAAGAATTACAAGAACAATATGCTTGAGGGGGATTAGATGCAAAAGAACAAAGAGATCATGAGATGATTAAATAACACTTGAAAGAAGCACCGGGATAACTGGATAACGGTAGCTGAAATGCGAGGACGAAGAATTCTTCTGAAACGATGGCCTCCAGTGAAAAGAAAATGGGAAAACAACTCGACATACTCCAGGATGGATGAAAGAATTGCACGACTAGAAACAATTTGATAGGATAACATCGAGCTAGCACCGCGAATCTTCTGGGAGAACGGACGAGATTTAGAGGAAAACTCTTCTTCAATCTTCAAATGATGACGAGAAACACCACCAAAATTTGTTGAGACACTCCGGGGAAACGAAAGGCGAAGAGGTTGAGCCAACAATGAAATGGTTTGAAATCGATCTTGGAAAAGGCATGTGACTGATGAAATTCATTCTTACGTCACACTTGAAAAGAATGAGAATAACTCCAGGGGAATTAGAAGAGTCAGGTAAGATCCTGGGAAAAGACCTGTGGGTTAGGGCCCACTAAAAGAAAAAAACATCGTTGGAAAGGGTTGTTGAACAGATAGATGACGTGCCGGAACAACTGAAATATATGAATGAGGTCACAACCTCGAATTAATTCGAACACAGACGAATCTCCTGAGATGTCTTGAGCTCTCCGGAAGGATAAACTGGCGAGAGACGAACGAGCTGGGAGAACATTTGATCCAAGGAAAATAATGTGATCAACCGAAAACTTGAATTCGGTGCACCGGAAAAGAAAGAGATGAAGAATCTCAAACAAAAGAGAATTCACCGGTTGAAATGATTGAGGGAAGACTGAAGAGGCTCCGTACGAATGAAATTGATGCTCGAAAGAGATTCAAGCTCCGGGAAGAAAAGGGTGGGAGGCGGAAAACAAAGGCAACTTGGAAGGGGAAACCGACGAATATCTTGAAGTGAAAACACCGGTTGAAGAAAGCAAAGGCTTCACCCGAGTAGGATGGATACTCGATTACGGACTCCGGTTCCGAGAAGAAGAAGGGTGGGCGGTTGGGAAAAGAAAAACAAGTGAGGATTGAACTCAAAGATGAAGAGGCTCGAGTCAACATGACGAGAGATGCACCGGATCAAAAGAGCTGAGAAACAACGATCAAAAAACTAACCACGTGATCCTAAAGAAAATTTGAACTGGAAGAGGAGTAATTGAAAACACCTACGTCAAGATTCCTCACCAGAGCGACGAAGGGGCTGAGGAGTAAAAAGAATTCCTACTCTCCGATATAACTAAACTCTAAAACAGTTTTCTTCTAGACTCAACAACGGCCAAACTACACGATCAATCAAGGGGGCTCCTAGGGTCGGTCGAGGCTCTGATACCAACTTGTCACGCCCAAGATGCGACCCTATCCTAAAGGAACTCGAAGGTCCCACCAAGGATAGAAGCGCATCTTGAAGGCGCTTTTGCAAGGTGGATATCATTACATCAACATTACATAATAGTGGGGATACATCCAATACATACAATGTCACATGAAATACAACAATACAACATACAAGATCAACATCCGACTATGGACCGAAACATAAGCGAAACTCAAACAATATCCACCCTGCTAGCCCAGGCTGCCGACCTGGAACCTATCCCCTGATCGAAGAAGCAGAAGAAGAACTCAAGACAAGCAAGCATCGCTCTCGCGTCATGATCATCGCAAATCTGTACCTGCAACCGGTGATGTAGTAATCTGTGAGCCACGAGGACTCAGCAATCCCATTACCATAGGTATCAAGACTAGCAAAGCTTAATGGGTAAGGAAGGGGTAAAGTGGTGAGGTTGCAGCAGCGACTAAGCATGTATGGTGGCTAACTTACGCAAATGAGAGCGAGAAGAGAAACAAAGGAACGATCGTCAACTAGTAATGATCAAGAAGTGATCCTGAACTCCTACCTACGTCAGACATAACCCAAGAACCGTGTTCTCCTCTCGAACAACCCCGAAAAGAGACTCACGCAGTTACGCTACGGTTGGTGTATTTTAGAAGAGTTTGCTTCAAGTTTACTACAACCGGATATTAACAAATTCCCATCTGCCACATAACCGCTGCACGGCTTTCGAAAGTTCAAACCCTGCAGGGGTGTCCCAACTTAGCCCATGATAAGCTCTCGCGATCAACGAAGGATATTCCTTCTCCCCGGGAAGACCCGATCAGTCTCGGAATCCCGGCTACAAAACATTTTGGCAGTAATAAAATAAGACCAGCAAAGCCGCCCGATGCGCCGACAATCCCGATAGGACCTGCACATATCTCGTTCTCAGGGCAACACCGGATGAGACAGGCTACGAGTAAAACCAAGCCTCGAGTTTCCCCGTGGTGGCCCCAAGAAGTGACTTTCGGTTCGAACCAGCACTTAGAGAAGCACTGGCCCGGGGGGGCTAAATAAAGATGACCCTCGAGAGAGTGACTCCCAAGGGAAAAGTAGGTGGTGGTGAGGCAAATGGTAAAACCAATGTTGGGCCTTGCTGGACGAGTCTTATTCAAAGCGAACTGTCAAGGGGTCCCATAAATCACCCAACCGCGTTAGGGACGCAAAATCCGGGAACATAATACCGATATGACGGAAACTAGGGCGGCAAGAGTGGAACAAAACACCAGCAATAAGGCCGAGCCTTCCACCCTTTACCAAGTATATAAATGCATTAATAATATCAGAGATATTGTGATATCCCAACCAAAATCCTGTCCACCATGGAGCAATCTTCAACTTCACCTGCAACTAGCAACGCTATAAGAGGGGCTGAGCAAAGCGGTAACATAGCCAAGCAATGGTTTGCTAGGAAGGGTGACAAAAGTTAGAGGTTCATGGCAATTTGGGAGGCTTGAGCAGCAAGTGATAGGTAGCCTTGACATAGCGAAAGAAACGAAGCAACTAGCATAGAAATGATAGTAGTGAGATCCAGGGTAGCGGTCATCTTGCCTGAAATCCCGCTAGGAAGAAGAATGAGTCCATGAAGAAGGCGAGCGGATGAAGCCGAACCAAGCGTGAGACGAACGAATCCTCACGATCGCAACGAAACAGGAACTAACAAGAAGAAGCACACAACAAAGTAAACACACCACACATGAACAAGACATGATGCACAAACAAGCATGATGCATGACAAGACTACATGAAGCTACTCATGGCAAGAGATGATGCAAACAAGAGCAACACATCAAGACAAGTTTAAATGAGGCCGGGAACGACATATAGCAATTCGGGTAAGTCCTCATATGCAAATTTCGAAATTGGTCCAGATCTGAATAAACCTTATGTTCAAGTTGTTAAACAACAAGTTAAGGTGCACCACGATGATCTACATGAAATTCTAGTCAAGTTACATATAAAGTTCATTTAATCCGGAGCTACGGCCTAGAAGATATGAGCAAAACAAGATAAGCATGGCATTGATGCAAAATGCATACAAACATCACGCAAACACCTCAAAACAAGGATGCAACATGATAATATGAAACTACATGCAAAATCAAGCAAGTTTCATATAGAGCACACTCAAAACGGAGCAACGGTTCAACACATACACCCTATACAAGTTTAAAGGACAAGCTGTCCAAAACAGCAACTAGGCATATTGCAAGCATGAAAACACTATGCTACATCATCTCAACGTGAGAATAAAAGGCATGGGCATGATGTACAGGTGAAGCATGACAAAATATGAACACTGAGCTATCTCCAGAAATCACAATAACATGCTCAAACACACATGGCAAAATTGCAAATAATAACAGTTTCAGACTTTAGCAGAAATAACATCAGGTTGCAATGTTTAGACCTACCAAACAACATGCTACAAGAAATTATCATGGCAAACAAAGGCAGGTTATGATACTACTAAATTCATAGAACAAGAGCCCTTACTGACCATGAGCCACAAAGGTTCAGAAAATATGATAGAACCCATGTAAACATGGCAAGTTATATAACAGATTCATACATGGCAGGAAAAACAATAAGTAGGCATGTTGGTGAGCTTGAACCACTCACCACAAAGCAATACATGGCATGGAAAGGAAACCAACAGTAAGAAGACATGTTTATGAAGCTAATAATGGCAATAGCAAGTTCATAGAGTGCATGGATCACTAGAAACAATAATCGCAACATTGAACTTAATGTTAACAGGCTGACAGCAACATTATTTAGCAACTTTGTAGCAAGATTACAACATGATACAGCAGGCTATAAATGCAACCAGGGACGTGAATGGATAGAACATGACATGTTGAACAAAACACCCTTAGTGAACATCTCCAGATTATGCATAGAATGACTTGTAGCAGCAAGTTAACATAGCAACAAAATATAACAGAATCAGGCTAGCAAACAGCAACAGCAAGTACCCTACTTAACAAGCTTGATGCACTCACTACAGGAATCACAAAAATACATGGATAAAACACATGTAAAGATTGCATGACATAGAACAAAACTCATGTAGGGCTCATGCTCATAAGATGCACACATCAAATGTAACAAAAATGACAAATCATCAAGTTATAACAGTTTCAGCAGGTTAACATCATATAGCACTCTTGCAATGATGACTGAGGCATCCAGATGAGCTCAAATGAACATGATGAAATGGAATGAAATGATGTACTCGTTGAAGCGAACAATTTGACATATTATACGCACGAAACGGATCTACGGATGCCGAGATACAATAGGTCAAACATGGCATGAAAATGACTGGAATCTGGGGACTTAGTGGAAAACGGGGGCAACCTCGGGTTCGCATGGAAATCGATGCAGGGGCACGAGCTCGCCGGAGAGCTCGCCGGAGAGCGGCCGGAGGCGAGGATGAGGCCGGAGGAGGACGGGGAGAGGGCCGGGGAGGCGCGGCGGAGGCGGATCCGGCCGTGTACCGGATTCGGCCGAGCGGGACCGGACGGCGGGCGAGGGCGCGCCAGAGCGGCGAGCTTGGACGGCGGTGGAGGGACGCTGGGTCGGCGAGGCGGCGCTTAGAGACACGCGTGGCGGCGGGTCCCGGGCGCTGGGCAGCGTGGGACGGGCGGCGAGGCGGCGGCGAAGGCCACGGCGGAGCTGGCGATCGGGCGCGGCCCGCGCCGGGCGGAGGCGGCGGTCGGCGCGGGGAACCAGCTGGCGGCGGGCGGCGCTGCTGGGCCGGTGGGCCCGGATGGGCTCGGCGCCGGGCGGCGGACGGCGGTGGGAGGCCACGTGGCGCGATGCCACTGGCTTCGGGCGGCGGCACAGATGCGTCCGGCGGGATCGGACATGTCCGGCGCGCGGAGGGGGAGGTTGGCTAGGGTTTGGACCCGAAAATTTTGGGGGAGGCACATATTTATAGGTAGAGGGAGCTAGGAGTGTCCAAATGAGGAGAGGTTTTCGGCCACGCGATCGTGATCGAACGACCGAGAGCAAGGAGGGGAGTTTTCTGTGTTTTGGGCCACTATGGAAGGGGTGTTGGGCTGCAAGACAAAAGAGGCTTTCACGGTTACCCGGTTAACCGTTGGAGTATCAAACGACCTCCAAATGGCACGAAACTTGACAGGCAGTCTACCGGTGCTATACCAAGGCCGCTTGGCAAACCTCGGTCCATTCTGAGAACGTTTAACACCCGCTCACAACGAGAGACGAAAGGGGAACGCCGGGGAACATAGGAGCGCCGGATTGCAAAACGGACAACGCGGAAAAGGCTCGGATGCATGAGACGAACACGTATGCAATGCAATGCACATGATGACATGATAAAATGCAACACACAAGAAAATGACATGGCAACGATGGCGAATAACTGGCAGACACCTGGCGCATCGAATCCGGGGCGTTACAGCCTCTATAAGTAGAGATAGCCACCACCGTAGAAGGGAGATCGGACCGAGAGCCAAGAGAGACCGAGCCATTCCTCTCCAAGCACACCACCACAAGAACACCCCTCGCGAGGTTGTTCTTCCTCTGTACTGTTCATCATCAGCCCCAGAGGTAATCCACCACACCACACACTAGAGTAGGGTATTACACCACAACGGTGGCCTGAACTAGTATAAACATTGTGTCCCTCGTGTTGTGCATCGTGTAGCTTACATTCATGGCGAGGCGTTGGGGCGTGGATCGGTAGGGATTAGATCTTCGCGCGCACCCCCAAAGTTCGAACCTTAAGGGTTTTGCCGGAACCCGATATCCAACATTTGGCGCGCCACGTAGGGGTGCGCCGAAATCCTCTTTCCGCCGATCTGCGTTCCACTGATTTGTCGCGTCCATGTCCGGCGACCCGACGGCCAACGCCGACCGCTGGGCAGCGTGGCCTGCCCAGGCTGCACCGCGTGCCCTGCCCAGGCTGTGCCGCGTGCCCAAGGTGATCTCAACCTCGCGCCTCAGGCAGCCCGCGCTCCGCAGAATGCTGCGGGGTGCGGGCGACGCGGTCAAGCGCCGCCTGCCCTCACTCTGCGGCAGGTGCGATCAGCAGCAAGGGCCTCAAACCATGCCACGGCCACAGCACCGCACACCCGACGGGAGCAGGCGAACATGGAGGTCGCGCTCATGGTGCCTCGAGAACTGCTACGGTGCAGGCTGCAAGAAAGCGGCCATGACGTGGTGCTGGAGCGCGTCGCCGAGCACCTGGATGCTTCTACTTCAGGGGTGCCTCCCTTCTGCGTCCAACTTCCACCCCAGGCGCCAGGCGGATCACATGGCGGGCCCATCCGCGCCCGTGTTCCCTCAGGCATACCCCAAGGCTTCATCAACACTGGCTTGACCATCAGCGCCGGGCGTCAAGTTGTACCAGCACCGCCCATGGTGAGCGAGGGCATGCGCATCGCCACCTACGGCCCGAGCGGGCCGCCGCCCTATCACCCCAAGATGGTGCTTCGAGCCCAGCCGCGTGGAGCGTGGGGCACTATGGCAAAGTCTTCGGGGCGGCGACCTTGGAGGCTTATGTGCCTCACATGCTGGATCAGGAATACGCACTGGAAGAAGACCACGGCTCGTTCCTCGGGCAAGGCTGGGAGGAAGAGACGCCAGAAGCCAAGCCCTTCCAGGAGCCTCAAGGAAGCCTCGCCAACCACGCCAGCGGCAGCAGCTATCGGGTACCGCTAATTCCTTAGGAGCAAGCTTATGCTAACCATGGGTCGCAGGAAGTCCGGGTCACTACAGCGGAAGGCTGCCCCAGTTCGGCAACCTCCCTCCCTCCAGGAGGAGTGCACTGGGGGCTGCATGAGAGGGGCCGGGAGCCAGGCCCCTCCCCACGGTGCGTGGAGCAAGGTGTTTCTCGGAGGTAGGCCCTCTGCTGGGGAGGTGCTGCAAGGCCTGCCCCTGGCAGAGGACCCGTGGTCGTCGGGGGAACCGCTATCGTCCCCTTTACTCCATTGGCGTTGTCCTTGGTTTCTGACACCGTCAATGGCGGTCGAGAGTGGCGCAAGGCGGGGCCCTCATCTGGCGATATGAAGCAAGGCCGGTACCTGTGAAGAAGGCCCAGTGCCTATGAAGCTCGCCGCCCGTGACACTCTCACGTAATAATGAGTTGGCGCTGTACACACCCCGGAGTCTCCGCAGAGCCGCCCTCGGGCCTCGGGGGCTCCCTCCCACGCCCAGTGGCACCACTTAGCTCCGCGCTGGTGAGAGGACGTCGAAGACTAGACTAGGTGCCGGACGCGGCCTCTTGTTTTTTGCTTCCTTTTATGTGGTCGAGCTTTCTCGCTTCGGATTTAAGTTGAAGTTGAATTTGTTTTTGCGTATGCGGGGAGGGGTGTCTTGTCTTGTTCGCGTGATTTCTCGTATTCTGGTTTCTACCCAAGTTTGAATTCGCACTAGCTGCCTCCCCCTCGCGAGCCACTCACGGGCGGGGCTGGGTATGGCACCCTCGCGCATGTCGCCCTGCGGCCAGCGCTCACTCTCGCGAGGCCCTCACCAAATGGCCAACAGGTCTCCCGAAGGACCCTCGGAGAATCACCACAAGCCTACTCAAGGCTCGCCTGGGATAAAGGTAAATCACAACGACTAACCCATCGCAGGGCCCGTAACATCATACGGGCGCCCATTCGGCGCCGTCCTTAACAATGTGTGGACAAGAATCCTTTTTTCATGAGGGGATTCCCCTCCCAAAATGCTCTTACAACCTTCAGGGCCACGCCCGAGCTTTTTCCGCGCAGGTAAACAGCAGGGGGCGCAGAATCAATCAGACATGTCACTCACCGCATCCTCTTGATCATCTCTAGAAGCATCGCTGGCGCCACTGTCGCTGTCGCTGGCTTCAGCATCGCCGTCGTTGGCCCCATCTTCGCCTCCGTTCACCATGTCACCTTCATCCGCAGCAACTACCACCCCGTCATCATCAGAGGTGAAGGCCCGGACAAGTGCATCCACGTTGTCCTCCACCCACCGCGCCAGGTCGCCTCGAATGGCCACGGGGACCGAAGCAATGACAGCGTCGAAGTCAAAGTGAGGATCCCTATCTTGAAGGTGGCTGAAGACACGGGAGAATGCGCGTGCGAGCAGACCGCGACTCTTCTCCTCGACAAGCAGGCAAGCTCTCTCAGAGCGATTCTCCAGATGCGTCACCACGTCAGTGAAGAACTGGAGATTACCGGCATAGTTGGTCACATGAGGTTGCGAAGCGGTCGCGTCACAAATGTTGCCTAGGGCCGTGTTGGCCCTGTCCCTGAGAGTTTGGAGGATGGGGCCATGCATGTGCTCCAGCGTCTGCCGCTGGCGAATCTCATCTTCGTTCTGCCGCACAATGGACTCGTCATCATTGACCCTCCGTTGGAGGAGAAGCAGCTCGGCACGGGAGGAGGCCAACTCAGCCTGTGCCGCGACTAGGGCGGCTGCGGTGGCCTTCACACGTTGTGTTGCTTCAGCCAGCTTGGTCTTGAGAGCGGCAGTCCTGCCGGCAGCCTCGGCTTCAATAAGCTCCAACCTCTCGCCATACTCGCGCAAAAGACCCGCGCGAACTTCCGCCACACGTCGGTCGATCTCTTCTTTGATTCAGGCCTCCCGCACGCCAACGTCATCCTCTGCCTGGGTAACCTGGCGCTCCCTTGTCTTCGACCGTTCAAGATCGAGGTTGCGCTCGGCAGCCTCCAGCGTCAGCGCTTCCGGAGCTCCTCCTCTTCGACAGGCGTCCCCTTCAGCGGCGCAAGGGCAACTTGGCGCAGCTCCACTTGCTGCTCCAGGGAAGTGTTCCATGCTTGGAGCTCCCACACACGCTTCTCCGTGATCTTGCGTTGTCGGTCTGCCTCCTGAGGTCCTCAATGGCTCGGGAGCAGGCCTTCCGCGAGGCCACAAGAGATGCTTTGGCCTTTGCGTTGTCAAGATCAAGCTGATGACATGCAAGGCTGACTGCCACCTTTAGCTTGCGCCGCCCCTGAACCAGCCGCAGGCCTTCGGCTTCAAGACACGCGTCCACGTACGCCAGCTCTCCACCGAGCTGGCCCATCGTGTCCGTCGCCTTCCGGAGAAACTCTTGGCAGATGGCGCTGCGCTCCCACGCTCGCTTGGGCACGTCATTGATATCGTCCTCCGCCGCCGGCGTTGGCGGAGGGCCCTGGGGGGGTTCGCCCCCTCTCGGCAGGGGGCTGGGGGCTGGCGCCCCCGCAATCGCCGGACGGGTCCCGCAAGGGACCGAGGCCGGCGCAGATCCATCCCCAGAAGAAGAGCCAAAAATCAACTTCAACCATTCACTGTCCACGATCAGAGAAGGGGCCCGGGGCAAGATGATCATGTACCGGGCAAGGTCGCGAGGGAAAGGAGGCGAGGACACGGGCTTGAGGCACCATGCGGGCCGGCTTGCTTCTCCGGACGAATCCGCGTCAGGGGCGGCATGAGAGCTCGGGACACTCAAGGTCAACGATGGAGGCGAGGCCGGAGGAAGTTGTTTCTTGGTAGATCCCACGAGCTTGGCAGGAGGGATCCTGACAGGCCACAATCAGGAAAGAGACCAGCGATTGAGGAACTACAAGAATGAGGTACTTACTCGTCCATTGCGAAGTACTTCACAGTAGCTTCAGCAGGCGGCAGGGGCGATCACTGCCACTCGAAGCCTCCTTCCTCTTATGGAGGGCGTCGAAGTCTATGCGGAACCCACCCAAGCTCTCGACGTGGGGGCCGGCGCATGGCGTGGACGAAGAAGCACCAAGGCGACCTACCTTAGGGGCACCAGGCTGGGAGGAGTAATCAGGCGCCACTTCTTGGTGGCCTGCCGAGGCCTCGGGGGCTTCGGCCTGGGGAGCCGTAGGTTGCGTCCCCTCATCAACGACCGCCTCAGGACGGGCTTCGCAAGCTCCGGAGGATGACGCCTCGTGAGCCCCGTGCGACATAGGCATCTCGACACCAGATCCCCCAGCCTCCAGTGATGCTTGCACCACCTCCTGAGGGAAGATCGACGTGGGCGACGGGATTTTCACGGGGCCCCACGAGGTTGGTCGGGCGCAACCCCCATTCGTCCAAATGGGGCATCTGCCTCGCGAACTCTGCCCTGCCCGAGCAAAGATACAGGAGGCCGCCCCCGTGTCGGATGTCGCCCGGAGAGGGGTCACCATTTAAGACCTCCAGCACCTTGTTCAGCGTTTCAGGCGCAAGCTCCTCCTCCTGAAGCCTCATGCGGTCCAGATGCCCGGTGAGGGTCCACATCGGTCGGGAATGACGCTGGAGGGGAGCGATGCGACACCGAAGGAACTCCTTCACCACCTGGGGCGCCATCACGCCAAGCGCCCTTAACCTCTCGAATCGGCATCAGACAAAGGAGAGCTAGGGGCTCGCGAGCTTCTCGTGGCCCCAGCCTAGATTGGGGATAGCAGGCAATGTCGGATGTGCGAGCAGGGTGCTAGGTACTCCGACATCCACATACAACCACCGCGTCCGGAACCCACTCATGGAGGATGGAAGGCCAAAATCAATCCCCGAGGTGGCCGTCTCTGGCACGCCCTGGAAGCTCACGCACCCCGAGCACTGCAGTGGGTCGGTCAAGCACAAGGAGAAGAATTGGCGCAAGAGGGCAATGGAAGGGGAAAGGGACAATTGCATTTTTACCCCTAGTTGGTTCCTACCCACGGGTTTTGCCCTTACTTTTCGAGCTTGCTCAGTTTTGCCCTTACTTTTTCCATCGAGGTCCCTCGAATGCCCTTTGACCGTTTGACCAAAACTTTGAAAATTCATTACTAATTCATATGAACTCAGAAAAATGCAAATAAGATGTCAAAATGTTCAAATAAACATTACCTTTATGTGCATATCATTTGCATTAGGGACAAAAGCACCCTTTAAACTACGAGGTAATTAATGTTATTAACATTATTAAAAATAAAGGTATAAACAATATTATTTTTCATGAATAAAAATTACATGCAAATGTAGGTGATGTTTTACGAACATGCTGATATCTTATTTGCATTTTTACGAGTTCGTATCAACTTTTGTGAAGTTTCCAAATAATGGTCAAAGTCGTTAGAACATTCTTAACAAGATGATCTGAACTCGGAAAATGCAAATAAGATATCTGGATGTTAGAAAACATCACCTACAATTGCATGTAATTTTATTCCTGAAAATAATATTGTTTATACCTTTTTATTTTTAATAATGTTAATAACATTAATTACCTCGGTAGTTTAAAGGGTGCTTTTGTCCTGAATGCAAATGATATGCACATAAAGGTAATGTTTATTTGAACATTTTGATATCTTTTTTTTATTTTTCTGAGTTCATATGAATTAGTTATGAATTTTCAAAGTTTTGGTCAAACGGTCAAAGGGCATTCGACGGACCACGACGGAAAAAGTAAGGGCAAAACTGAGCAAGCTCGAAAAGTAAGGGCAAAACCCGTGGGTAGGAACCAACTAGGGGTAGAAATGCAATTGTCCCAAGGGGAAATGCCCACCATGGCTTCGCAGACAAAGGCGAAGACAACAAGAAGAGCAATGGATTGAGGATCGAGATGCATCATATGGATCTGGTAGTGGGAAAGCACCACATTGAAGAAAGCAGAGAAAGGGGGAACCAGGCCAGCCCACGGGGCGTCGGCGAAGAATCGGACCTCCTTGACGATCCTGTCGAAGGAGGCATGGGACGCAGGCCAAGCCGTCGTCCTTCTGCACTCGTTAAAGCTGGAGGCGAGGGCGGAGCGGACCTTGTCCAAGGCTTCCGGGTTGAGTATCAGCGACCGGCCAACGGCGGGCGCGATTGCCGGAGGCGAGCTGGCCAAGGGCGCGGGCTTCTTCCCTTTCTCCTTTTTTGTTGGCGCCATGGCAACGAAAGGGGGGGAGAGCTCAAGTCAGAATGGAGGTAGAAGCGGAGGCTCAAGGAAGAAAGGGGAACAGGAAGCACGCGGGCAGCCAAGAGGAAATAACTGTGTAAAGCTTCGTGGCCGCCTAGCCAGGCGGATATTGGGGGAGCATGGGGAAGCGGAGACGCCCACGTCCAATCAATCGCCATGCGGCGACCAATGCCACAGGCTGTTGGGGCCCGGGGCGCTCCGCACTTGCTCTTTGGCTTCACTTCTAAGCCAAGTCCGAGCGCGCCTTAGGCACGGGGGTTACTGTCGGCATTCTGGGAATGGGGGTCACCAGACTTGCCTACATGTGGCCTGTGGCGTGGCTCAAGCAGTGGCCCAGTACGGCCCGTCTTCATCAACCCAAGCTCAAGACCCTTGCGAGGGGGCAAGCCTCGCGGGGCGGATGACATAAGGCCTCCTCAGGGGCGGCCTCACCAGACAGGCTCGCGAGGAGGTGGAGAGATCAATGCAAGGAGTACCTCGCGACATGCTCGTGACGCAAGCCATGACGATCGAGACCAGGCGTGCGCCAGCCGGTGTAGTGTCCTCGTCTCCTCTTTGGTGCAAAGGGAGCAAGCGCAGGTGCGGAGTACCGAGGCATCAAGCAAAGGTTACCATATCGGTGCAACAAGACCTAGACCAGCAGAGCGGCAGGATGGAGGTCACCGTCCCTACAAAAAAATACACTTACGTGATGATACGTGTTTGTCACAGTAGGTCGCGTTTTTGTCATGCATGTACATCCATGACGATTTTATGACAGAATCAAGATAGTCATACCTGTGCTGTCGTAGAAGTGTTTCATGACATCACCAAAATTATCATCACGGAAGTGTCCACTTCATTGACGATAAATCGCGCGTCACAGAAGTGCTTTCGTCGAGGGTGACCGACACGTGGCATCCACCGTAACGGAACGCCATTAAGCTATCGGGTCGGGTTTTCATCCGATAACCCGTTAACAGCCCCGACCAATGGGGATTTTCCACGTGTAAAATCATCATTGGCTGGAGGAAACACGTGTCGGCTCATCGTTGGGACAGATGTCATCCACTCATTGGACAGAAGGCGCCTATGATACGTCGACACGTGGACGCCCATCAAGTTTAAATGGGCGGACCAACTAAAGGCCCCACAAGATTTTGCGGGCCATAATGGGTCGGCCCAGCTAAAGGCCCACAAGATTTTGCGGACCATAATGGGCTGGCCCGACTAAAGGCCCACAAGATTTTGCGGGCCATAACGGGCTTGACAGGTAAAGGCCCACAAGATTTTTGTGTGCCATAATTGGCCAACCAGTGAGGCCCACAAAATTCTTGCGGATCATAATGGGCGGCCCGACTAAAGGCCCACAAGATTTCGCCGACATTAATGGGCGGCCCAAATTGTAGGCCCCACAAGATTTTGAGGACCCTAGTAGGTCGGCCCATTAACAGGCTGCCATGTTTTGGGCCAAATTTCGGCCCATATTTGATCCGGTCCATTAACGGACTGCCACGTTTCGGGCCTAATAATGGCCCATATGAGATCCAGCCGGTTAAAAGCCTCCCACTTTCTGGGCCAAATCACGGCCCAGACCAGGTCCGGCCCTTTAAGAGGCTTTGGGCTCAATTATGGCCCATATCAGATTCGACCCGTTAACTGGACGCTATGCTTTTGGGCCCACTTGCTAAAGGCCCATTTAGTAATTCGTCCTGATATTAGTATCAGCCTGTTAAGGGCCCGTTTAACATTTCGGCCCTATATTAATTTCGGCATGTTAAACGCCCGTCATATAGTTGGGCCTAACTACGGCCTGGTTTGCATCCGGCCTGCTCGCAGCCGATATCTGATTGGGCCAAAAAAGGACCAAGACAACTTTGGCCTGTTAAAAGCCCGTGATTTGATTCGCACAATCATGGGTCGGGGTCCATTTCAGGCTGCTGCCGGCCCGTGAGCTATTAACACGTTTTTGGCCCAACCTACTTTTCAGCCTCCTAAAAGCCCGTTGAGTTTTCTTATGAAAAGAGGGCCGGGGGTTACTCGGCCTATTAAAGGCCCGAATCTACTAGTGGGCCAGTTTGACGGGGCCCATGATGCGGATCATACATCATGATTGCATGACGACCCGATTATGTACCGTAATTTTACGGTTTGTCCGGTTTACTGCGAAGACAGGATATATATACAGTAAAACAACTGCAGCATCGTGAATAAGAAAAAACCTAGACTATACAATAAAGAAATTATAGCATATTACATCCACTGGGCATCAAAGTTCGCCACTATGATAATAAAGCACAAGCAAGCAGCAGATTACATACACTGGGCATCAAAGATCGCCACCGATTGCAAATAAACACGCCGACAAAATAATATACAAAACCGACATCACTTCAATAGAGTTCAAGAAAGGTTAGCCCTATTTGGCGAGCTACAAATAGCGGTGAGCAAGATGATGAGGCTAACATTGTTCAACACTTATATCTTTCTCACTCACGAAAGATAAACAAGAAGAACAGATGACAGGTTTTGCACATAAAAGTATCAGTGCTGACAATTCATCACATTTCTTACTGACGAATAAAGTGACACAGTTTAAAATTGCATTAACACAATATGGTATTGTTCAGGTCAAGACATGGCAGGAAATGACATTGTGAAGGAGTTGGCAGCTTCATGACCACTGGATTACAGATCAAGAACTCATAAGTATCAATGGTTAGTCTGCTGTCAATTTATCCCATTTAAGATTGGCAAATAAAAAGACGGTTTAAATAATAGTAGAATGATATGACATTGTTCATAGTTAAGACATTGCAGAATATGACATTGTGTTGTAGTGGGTAGGTTCACCACACCACTGGATTACGGATGAAGAACAGAAGCATACATACAGTGCAAAAGAAGATCACTTGCTCTGTATAGTTTAATTTACATGGTATAAAGAAGGAACTTGGTTGTACAACTGAAAACATAAATTGAGAAGGACAAACTTTTGTTTATGAACTACATAATAAAATTTAAACATGCAATTTGATGCAAACACCAAAAATAAACAGCTGTTGCAGTCATGCCTAACCAAATATACACAACAAAGTTTGAAGGCTTGAGAAGGACAAACTTACATTACTGGTGAAGACAGGCTCTATAAATCCCTTGTCCATGCTGATGGGGGGTAATTCAAGAAGTTTAGCACATAATCTTCTTCATAAGCATTGCCTTTATTCTACATTACGTTAAGAGTAAATATAGATGTGATAATATAGAAAAAATGGAGAATATTTAAGATAAGATGAAGAGTGATTCTACATAACCAGGTAGCTATAAATGTATGTGCAGCGATACGGGAAAAAGGCACAGCCAAGAGCAATGCACATCTAAACTTCTTCAGTACCAACCTTATGGTAAGAGTAAATATAGATCTGATGTGTAGAAAATGGAGGGCAACGGAAAGTAAGCTGCAGAGTGATGGTAATGAACAACTACCTGTCAATATAAGTACACTGATAAAGGACAGCATGTACTTACAAGAACAATGCAGAGCTAAAAAAATTCATTGGCATTGGATATATTCTACACTAATGTATCCATTCATACAGATCAGATAATTTGGAGTGAACAATTGATAAGCAAGCTATCATGCATACTGCTATCACATAATGAACCAGGTATGTATGCAAGTACAGTGATACAGGAAAACAAGTACTAACAAGAGCAAAGCAGCGGGCAACATATTTACGATATCCTGTCGTTCTTTTCAAACCGGAATTCTTCTTCGAGCAGATTTCCTGCAAAAAAGATCTGTAAGGCACATGCGGAAAAGTAGAAGTTCAAATTGTCATGTGATTTCACAGACAGTACCTCATCCTGGGAAAGGGATCAGTGCATAACAAGGCTTGTCCATTCAATGTCGTCTAAATTTAGCACAAGAGACTTCACCGGAAATTTGTTTATAGACTTGCCATCAAAGTGTGATTTCCTCAGGTAACACCTATACTGCCGCAATGCTTCCTTGAAAAGCACAAGCAAGCTTTGCTCATCATGACTATCCAGATTGACCCTCGCCTAGTTACAACAATGTAGCGTAAATCATTGATGTGTTCGATCAGGAGAAAACAGGAAAATAATAACCACGAATAATAGCACTTACACATAAGTTGGATAGGAAGATGTGAAAATGGTGTTTGTCTTCACTATAATATTCCCATGACGGGAATATATGCACGTAGTCCCTAACAACATTGAAAGCATTGTCTTTTAAACTGGGAATAAATGGAATGGGGTTCCAATCTGCAGGAATTGGCCGTCTCTGTAGTTGGGATAGGTCTTCGACCGGTGGACTTGTTGTACTTTTTGCTGGAGTGGGATTTTCGGTGGTACGGCTAGTGCTATGGCAACTGAAATCGGTATACCTTTTGCTATAGTGCAGGTCCTGTGTGGTGGGGCTAGTGGTGTGGCCAGTGAAGTATGGGTACAGTCTGCTGGAGTCGGTCCTACGCTTTGTGTCACTGGTTGTACATCCAATATAAGTGGGGCGCTGTCTGATTTCTCTGGCACCACAATGTTTTTCAAGGACTTTGCTGGTGCTCCTTCAGGTTCGGCAATCATCCTCTTCCTTTTTGATGTCTGATGCACAAGAACAACATTTGAGTGGAAAAACATGGTATGATGATAGATGGAATATGTATTGATAATGGATGGGCATGGCATCTCGAGTTATATGATGAGTAAACTAAGCAGATGGCGGTGCAACAAAGTAGAAGAAATGCAAGACAACATATGCAAGATACGCGCAATCAATAAAACCTTGCCAAATTAGAACAGGCACCTTGATGGGTGAACAGGACAGGCCATCTGCCTTTGATTCCTCGAGGTTAGAATAGTCATTAGGATGATATTCTGAACAAGAATCAACAGGTGGGAAGCATACGAGTTTCATTGCTTCCAGAATGGCACTCAATGCCTTGGTGCCAATTTTCTAAGTCATTGCAATGTTCCACAATATTCTTCTGATGCGTGGATTTTGATATTCACTGTAATTGCGTATAATATCTGAGAACCATGAAAACATAAATAGTTGTGAGATTATCTTTGTAATGCAGATGATATTCTAATATAGGGGCGCCCCTGTAAACACTTGTGTGCTATCACTAGATTCTGATGAGAGAGCTCATGTGTGCTGTAATATGGTGCATGCATTTATATAATCTGTCACAAGTACACAAAAAAATAGGCTCCAGAAGTAAGGATAGCTGGCAGAGGTTCATAATATATTGTATAGATGGTTTATTGCCAAACCATGATAACAAGAGCACACAACAACTAGGCAGATCATAGTGTACATAACAGGGGTACACCATAACCACGATATATAAATCGGGAAAGTGGAACTGGCTTGAAAATACGGTGTTGTATTGCCGCTAGTAATTGAAAGCCTATCGATCGCGTCTGAGGCCACCTCTATCGAACATGGTAAAGAACAGCAAGCAGATTTTGGATAATAAAATGTTGGTTGCACAGTGCCCACACATGATGAACCAGAGCGCATTAGGAATGCAACTCCCAGCTGTCTCTCGACCATTTCAGGCGGTTGGATGAAGATCCAATGTCTCCTAACCCTTCTTCCTCCTCGTCTCTGATTCTCCCCATACAGAACACCGCACAGGCCGCCGGCCGGACCACCGGCCCCCACCACCTGTGTTCCTCCGCCACCCCCACCCGCGTCAAGTTTTCTTCGTTCGTGAGGCCCTAGCGACCGAGCCCTTCGATCGCACCAGCGAACTCCGCGAGCTCTGAAAATCGGTGACCCAATTTTGAAATTTAGTCTCTTGTGATTTAACTAGTGTGGAATATAAAGGGGAAACCATAAGCATTGGGAGTATAGTGTTCAGCGTGCCATGGCAGATCTGAAGGTGCAAACCGGACAAAGGCAACTTCGCAACCAAGACAAGAAATCAGAGTAAAGCAGTGGCGATCTATTTTCTTGCTGCGATAAATAAGTTCAGAAGATACGAAAGAGTACCGCCTGCAGTGCGGCGCTGTACGCATCTGCTGAGAATTTGTGATGTTATGGTAGCGATGGCTGTCGGCAGCGTGGAAGCAGATCTAGGAGGGTAGACGGTGGCGGTGGGGCGCGGTGGACGAGACGGTCGTAGGAGAGGCGCCGGCAAGGTGGGCAACGACGGGGATGAAGCGAGAGGACGTGATGCAAGGATCCCGGTCCGAAGGCGTGAATGAGAGAGGTCGATCTCTTGTAATGGACGGCGGCGTTGGGGTATCAGCTCCGGCATGGTGGAGGAGGACGGCGGTGGATGGGGTGGCAGACGGCGGCGGACGAAGGAGGGTGGGGTGGAGAGGGTGTTTTGGCGCCCACGGAGTACGAATGGGGGAAAAGGGAGGTAGAGAGGAAGGGGGAAACCATGTATTCAGGGCGCGCTTGTCTCAAATGCGAGGAAATTTACAAACTTAGCCCCCGTTTGAAATTTCTACTACATCACAACAACATTAGTCGGTTGGGGATAGGACGGTAATCTCGCATACACCGCATATTTGCCGACGAGAGTTTGTTTTTCGCGCCCACCGTGTATGAATATGAATCGGGGAGGGAGTCGATTTCAGCCGAGCACACACTAGGTTTTGGCGCCCACCGTGTATGAATCCGGGAGAGAGGCGGTTACGTCACGTTTGGATGAAATTACAAACCTACCCCTATCGAAACCTATAGAAATCCAGCAGATAGGCTTTGCGTGGCAGGGATAGGCAGTAGTGATTTCCATCTCGCAGATTTTGGTTTCGGGCGGTTACTGCGACTTTCCCCACTTCGTTCAAATTTTGCAGAGTGCACGTTTACTGTGCCAACTCAATTCGAATCCCGTTTGTATTCTATTTTTTTCGGGCGGGATCCATTTTCAATTGGAATTACATTCTATATACATCATTTTTTTTATATATACTTTCAAAAGCACAACACCATTTATACATAAATATGGTTTACAAATGGCATGATCTCAGATTCATAAGGTTGTATCCATCAATTTTGATTTTCAAATATTTGAAACCACTTTATGTTGAAATCCAATGTATGCATTCCTCGCTAACTATCTCCAATTAATGTGTGTTTCATGCGGGTTTTTTTTACTTCTCAAACATGTATAATGTGTTTCACACACACAACATATAGTGTAATCCCGTTTAGACATTAATTGCATATAAACCATGCATTGTTTGTAATTTAAGAATCTATGGATCACCAATATTGATAAACTATATAACATTACACGTGTGCCCAAATTCAAATGAATATGCACGTTTGATACACCAATTTGTGTTATGATATTATCGATGTCGTGATCTCCAGTTTAAATATCTGAATCCCCTTTAATCCAGATATTCGTCTCATATAGCTATCACTCATGCTTATGTAGGACTATCTCTCTGGACCTATATGCGTTCATCGTCTCTCAGGTATCTCTCGTGCTACCTGTATGTCGACAATCATCTTTTATCTTTGTAACACACTAACGGTACTCTTTACCTCCACCTTCATCACTCTATCTCTCTCTAAGTATATCTCGCTCCCTGCTATGTGTCTCTAACTATGATTCTCAATGTGGAATCTCTTTCACTCACACAAACACAAACTTTGTCTCCCGGGGTCTCATTTCTTTCTACTATTCCCATGTGTGCCACTCGCACACCCCTCATCTGAAGATGTCTTCGCTCCTTAGATATGAGAACCTCGACTCTTCCTCTTCAATATCTCTTTCTCACACACAAACACAAACTCTGTTTCCCAGGGTCTCATATTTCACCATTGTTCTCTTGTATGTCGCTCACACACACCCTCTCTCCCTAGAGATATCTTGCGTTCCCTCATATGTCTTTCTAGCTATCACTCTCGTTGTGAAATATCTTTCTCTCTTGCAAACACAAAACTCCGTCTCTCTGGATCTCATTTCTCTCTGATATCTGTTTGTATGTGACTCACATGCACCCTCTCTCTATCTCTCTCACACCCACACACATAACCCAGCCTTCTGATCCACTCGACTCCTATCTCTAACACACACTAGCTAGAATCTTGATCTTTCTATTTATCTATTTCTCCATCAACCTTCTTTCTCGCCCCCACTCTTGATTCCTATCAGCACACTACATATGTTTCTCTCTACATGCAGTCAAGTGCCCTCTCACACACATATATAGCTTCACTCTTTGAACCGCCCGACGGTCATCTCCAACACCCAAACTAGCGGATGTCCCTCTAGCTAGCATCTCCATCTCTGTATCTATCTGTAGTTTCTCCGTCAACATTTCTTTCTCGCACGGAGTCTTGCTTCCTATCACCCACACTATATATGTCTCTCCATACATATGCATTTTTAGGTTGATCTCTTTTGCACAATCGTTGCGCCTCACTCCCTCTGCTCGCCATAGATGCATGCTCCAGCCCACGCCACTATCTCTTAAAGACAAAAACACATGCTCAATTGTCGGGCCTTCTTCCCTGCATTCTCACATGCATGCATATTGTCATATCGATCCGTCTCTCCCATGTCATTGATCTTATGACTTATGTCTTCTTTCTTTTATCTCGATCATGCGCTCGCGCACACACACATATCCCACGTATACATGTATACCTCTCACACATGCATGTTCAAGGTCTCTATGTATCCATACATAGTTAATTACCCTCAATCCTAACGCCACATTGAATTGTTCTCCTCTTTTATGCACATAACTTCCGCCTGGATGGGTAAAACTCACACTCACACTTAACAGTCTCCTTCTAGCTAGCCCCCCGCCTCTCACTCTTCCCCTATATCCCCGAAACCAATAAGACCATCCCTTTGTTTAATTCCTGCCTACATGCACCATCGATATATAGTAGTCTTCCTTGGTGTCTCTCGAACAAACACGTTCTCTCGATGTCGACTCCTCTCACGCGCACACACCTTCTCTTCCCTCTCTACGGGCATTTTCTCTCTCGCACCCCATCGTTGGTGGCCTCTGCCATACACATCACCTCTCTATGATGAAGCCATGCACACTTAAATTACATCCGCCACAGAGGACCCCGCGATACACACACACACACACACACACACACACACACATACACGCACGCACGCACCCTCCCCCCCCCCACACACTAAGACTCCATCTCTCTCTCTCTCACACACACACAAACACACACACGCACGCACGCACGCACACACACCCTCCCCCCCCACACACACACTAAGAATCCACCTCTCTCTCTCTCTTTCTCACACACACACACACTAAGACTCCATCTCTCTCTCTCCTCTCTCTCTCTCTCTCTCACACACACACACACACACACACACACACCCCACACACACACTAAGACTCCATCTCACACACACATGCTCTAGGCGGAGCATTTGTTCCTACCACCCTTCATCCAACCTTACCCGTATGATAAACAATCACCTTTATTTACTTGCATAACATGGACAAATTCCACTTTACTTTAGTAGTCAGCAAACTTATCATCTGTACACTTATAACAAACGAGTTGGCGATGATGGTGTGCCTGCCATCTTGTAATATAGACCGTATGATCTATATCTGACGGATAGAAAGCAAACTATGATAAATTTACAAAAGATACCAGCAACCTCATTGCTCAGCAATTAAGAAAGGAATAAGTCTCGGGAACAATCTAGCATGCATGGTGGCCGCTGCCGCCTGCCGGCACGGTCCATCCACATGCCTCCGCCCATTCCGACCACCAGTCACCACCACGCTCCACTCCTCCTCGCCTTATATCTCATCTTTCATTTTTTGATGACATTCTCGAGATACCAGTTTTCTGATAAAATTCTCGAGATATCATTAGTTTTTACACATGGGATTACTCCTGCATGGGTCAATCACAACAGGTGTTTTGTAAAAAATTGCATATCAGTGTTCCGTGCAATGCACGGGAATCTTTCTTGTAATTATATAACGCAAATCACGAGTAGGAAGTGACATTTTTTTGACACAACCACGTTAACATGGCCACGTAAATCACTAGCTAAAGTAAATACCATTATACTTATATCCCGATGCAAAAGGTTGAGTACATGTCCGAAGAGTAGAGTCGCACACACGCACTCTTGCTCTCAGAATCTCTCTCTCTCTCTCACACACACACACACACTAGTTACGTGACGCCCACTTAAGCAAACATGTATGTTACAATTTGTGCACCCGCGGGTACACGTGATGCTGCGCATTTATTTAAGCCGGAAGGCAAACCCAAACAGTAGCTGCATTCATTCCCCTCCCGCCGCCTCTTCTCTGGTCGCCGTCGCCCGGTAGCCATGGGTCGGCCGAAGGTAACAACATACGCCATACTCCCACCGGAGCGGCGCTTTAATATGGAAATTTTAGTGGTCATGCATGCACCTTTTTGTGCTAGCACTCCTATATAAGGGTTGACTGGTCGCTTCCATGGACGTCTTGTGGCGGTGGAAGAGGAAGGAGAAAGGGAAGCGGGCTGTGGAGTAACATTTTTACCACAATTTCTTAGGAAACTGAGTGCGATAATTGAGTAGTTTTGCAAACTACCGATACTACACACAAGCAGTTCAAAACATATACTCCCTTGCCAGCCTAGCGCTTCCGTGAAAGCGGTCGGCGTTGCCTGAGTGTCGATGCCGCATTAATGAACGGCCAGAGCAGAGGCGACCTCTCACTGGCCCCGGCTTTGAAGTGGCGCGACGGCCGAGAGAGCGCCGCTTCCCGGTGCACGTGACTGTTCCGCGTCAAGACTGGCCATAGGCCCTGTTTGGATCCATTGGTTAGAGTTATTTTGAGCTAGTTGGGGCTCAAATAGCTCTAAAGTATCCAAGCATGAGGGTTTAAATTGGAGCAAGTCGCACCGAACCCACCAAAATAAACTATCCCACCCAAGAGGTGCTAACTGGAGAGAGTTCTCATTGGGACCACTGAAAAATCACTTTTCTCTCTCCATGAAGTGCATTTATTGTCAATCTAACCCTGTCACCCAAACACCTCTTTGGCTACAGTTAGTTCAGGGTAAGTCATGAGTTAGTCTAACCTCTAGCTAAGTTAGAGTATCAAACAGGAGCAGTATAGGACATGCAAGTTGCTCAAAGCATAGAGGCAAATTCGTACATGAAAGGATTTTTTTTATTTTTAAAAACGGAACTTGAAAGGAATTTTTTTAGAATTCTCTTGGCATGTCGCTAACATGTGATAGTTAACCGACCTCAATAGACGGCAGAAACGCCAGCCCGCCGCACTTTGATAGAGACAAGGAGGGAGAAGCGATACAGGCTGCTGGATTACTAGACATAGGTGTCGCACGGAAGCCAAGTAATATGGTGATAGCATGGGTTAGCCATGTACTAGTATGATGTAACTACACTGGGCTGCCATGTTTCGTACTCTTCCAGTCCACTGTGGAGATGATTGGTTAATTTTATATCACTGAATAATATTAAATATTATGAGTGCAGACGCTCCACCATGAGGTTCCTTGCTCCTTCTAGGTCGTCCGTAATCTATGTTCTTCCACTCTATTTTTTTATGTGACCTTTGTTCATCCTTTTGCCAACATGCGAGACATCTAGCATAAAGGTGCACGTGTTATGCAAGGATCGTTCCATCTATATGAAGAACACGTGGGACTGGAACTACGGGACAGACATGTACCCAGGAGTGGACGTACGAACCTGAGTAATGTAGCGTAGTAAGTGAACTAGAAAGGCACAAATGGTATGAACATGCATGGTATATAGGGTGTGTTTGGTTGTGTTCTCGTCTCAGCATAGTTGTTCCCTCTTCATGCATGCTCAACTCAACACCCCTCTTCATGCATGCTCTCTTCATGCATTCTTCTAGTGTATTTGTGCTAAACTAGTGTGGACTCATGCACCCTCCATACACTCTACCAAACACCCAAAAGTAGGTCGAGAAGGGAACTCTTGGGCGGCATTTGTCTCTTACTACGTACTACCACTAAATGTTGTACGTGCAATGCACGGTGATGTTATGGAGTACGTGCCTAAGTACTCTACTACTACTATATTAGTTGGAGGCACATATTAACTTTTATATGTGTTTACGTGTATGCCCCTAGACCTTCCAACTAGACGTGTCTTTCTCTCCAGGTCGCACTTTGTATCGTTCATACCACTAAGTACTACTACGTGTGGTCTCTGACCCAGAAGTGGAAGAAGTGGAGACGCTCTACCACGCTATTTTTTTCCCCTCGGCTCTACCACGCTGTTCATGTCCCACTCCTTTCGCTGACGTGTGGGACATCCAGCATGTGCCGTGTTTGGCACCCTTCGTCGTAAGAGCTGAAACGCTAGCATTCATCAGAAATAAAAAATAATTGTAAATCGGCAGTAATACTATTTTTTTGCGAACCACAGCAGTGATACTATACCACGCGGTTTCCTTGCTCCTCGATATCGGAAAGAATACTTCCGTTCGCCAACATGTGGGACGTCGACCATCCTGGTCCACTTGCCATGCGCATAAAACTCAAGGAGAGTCACCCAGGTCGTCGCGCCGCAGTAACAATGACTAATGATCCGTCAAATCACAGGCCCAGTTTCCCACTTTGAAGTTTCTCGAACGAAGGAACCATCATGACTTCGTTGAATTCCGCTTCTTGAAGAAAACTACTGTACCAGCAGTACTGCTAGCTACAGTAGTTACTCCAACAGAGGCCTCCTTTCGTTTATAGGATAGAAATATGAAAATCATAGGAAGTGAGATGACATGCATATCAATTCCTATAGAGAAGGAGATGCCATTTGATGCTTACGATAGGTATTTTTCAATTTAGTCTAGGCTAATGTACTGGTAATTTTCTCCAAAAACTACAGTAGTAACTAGTAGTAGTGGTACATGCTCGTACTCAGACACAGACACACACACTAACTACTAGTACTATTACTTCTCACATGCTGGCCAGACGCTGTCATTCTCCTTCCCGGCTTTGTCGGTGACACCCCACCGTGCTTGGATCTCCACCGACCTCTCTGTAGCAGCGCGTGCGTCCTTTTCTTTCTTGCGGCACCGGGCCTCTCTTTTCTTGAGTGCTTTCTGATTTTTTCCGCTCCCTCTGTGCGGCTTTGGCCGCCTCTTGCTCTACCGCCCATTCGGCCTTGGCATCTTCAAATTCCTCCCACATAGTTTTGGGGTCGCGAGCGGCGATGAACTCGGCACGGCTAGATGCCATCGCTACCCTACCATTTTGTGTGCGGTCGTGGGCGGCGAGGAACTCGGCGCGGCGGGATGCCATCGCTGCCTTACTGGTTAGTGTGCAGCGGGGTGGCATGAACGACGCTTGGTGAGAGCTCTCGGGTGGAGTGGTCGGACAACCGTATAGTGCATTGGTTTTTCAAGAGCTCAAGGACAGAAGACGAAGAAAATTTGGATTCCCCTTCAATCCTGGTAATTTATTACCGAGTAAAATGCATTTGGGGTCATCGAACTTGTCTTGATAGCTCACTTTGATCATTGTATATGAGATATGGTGATTATCACGGTCATCGGCTCGATTGCATAGCTCCGTATTTGCACAGTTGACCAGACAAACAGTCCGCATGCGCCTCATCAGCTCGTGTTCTTTATCTATCTACGCGGGCCTACCTGTCAAATGAGAAAGAAATACTATAAAAACCAAAATTATGCATATGTGGGGAATCAAACCATGGACTCGTCGCTGCAACGCATCCTCGTCAGCCAAATGAAAATGAAATACTTCGCGTCAGACACTCACGCTCACATTGTCAAAGCATGCTAATGCATGCACGTCGCCCTCTAAATCAAAGTCCTGCTCATGGCGCCAGCATAACGGCGAGCCCATCACCTCTGGCGCCCGGCGGTTCTCGACATTCTTGTTTAGGCGTTTGACGGAGGCCTCACGTGAACGCCGAGCATGTATTCACCTGGCTCAACACCAACGGTCATACTCGGACCGCCTTGCTCTTGTATATCGTCCATCACAACGACAATCTATAAAACAGCCTAAGCTAGAGAGGGTACTATTGTAGTATGGTACAGAGTATGTACTATCGTGAGCGACCGATCTTAGTGCCACTGCACACCGAAACCCCTTCCATCGCTAGTGCGCGCTTCTCGCCTAAAACGGTCTCCCCAGAATGTCAATGCCGCATTCACCAGACTTAACTGCAGGTGCAATTGGTGTGTCACTAACATGCGGGCCAGATGCCCGTTGGGCCCACATGTCAGTAACCCAAACGCATCTGCAGTTAAGCCACTGAAGCAGCGTCTGCATTCACGCCCGACGAACCTACTCTGGAGCCAGTTGTCCATCCGTCTGCCTCAGCTCATTACCATTCGCCCACTATATTAACTTGAGCCCCAGCTCCCAGCCATAGCCAAAGACCCACACTTATTCTACTCCAGTCCCTTCCTTTTGTCGGCACCACTTCAACCATGGCCTCCTGGCGTTCAGAAGCTCTCTTGGACGTACTATCACAGAAGAAGATGAGGGACATCAGCGGCTCCACTCCGGGTGCTCTCCAAAGCTCTCTTCGATGTACTATCGCAGGAGCAAACGAAGGAGATTGCCGGCACCCCCCGGCCGCCCTCCGCCGCCAAGACCATGAAGCCGGCGCGCGTGCGCGGGCTTAGCCAGCAGCGAGGAAGAGTAGTACACGGTAGGTCGCCACCGCTCTGGTCCCGGGAAGGCCACCGCTACTCCACTCAATCGACGCCAAGCTTGGTGGCGTAAACATCGGCGGCTGATTAACCGCTTGACGGCGATGTGGAGGCGGAAATCTTCAGAACCTTGTGCTCCGGAGGAGGAGGTTATCGAGGCGGATGAGGAGGAGGCAAAGGCTATGGCCGGCTTTCTCGGGTTCATGGCCGGACATGGTGGTCGGGCGCCGGTGATCGTTTAGATTACGTTCTGATGAGTTTTAGTATGGTTTGTGCGAAATATGTAATGAATTTCGTCCAGTTTGTAGGAAAAGTTTTCGAAATGTAATGAATTGCATCTGGTTAATTTGAAATTTGCTTTGTTTTCACGAATTTCGTCCGGTTAGTTCATATAGTTGTCGAAAGGTATGCGGGCAGCATCGGATGGCATCCATCAGTGTCCTCGGACAAATGCCGGTGTAAATTTGTGGGCCAGCGCTGGAGATGCCCTAACTATCATGCTATAATCGCTAACAATCCTCCATTATTTGGCAGGGAACGATTATCCCTCGATCAAAATCAGATCCGCGGTGTTTCGCACTCCTCCCGCGTAAGAGTGTAAACTCTTGCTTACATAAAAATGGAGCAAGTGGACGACACTGTAGCACGTCATATCACTCGAACTAGCCCGCCTAACAAGCGGGAAAGCACCACCCTCGTGATTTTGTTCTGGATTTCTATCGACCGATCGCACAAAAATGTTACGCTTCGCAAGTTCTAAAGGAAAAGGCGGCACACTTACGACTCGTATGCGTGGAAACCCCGACAGTCTGGCTCGCACGCCGCTCACCAGAGGGGACACGCGTTATCTTGCAATTTCACTGGGCTGCCGTGTTTCACACTCCTCCGTCGTAATAGTGGAGACAATAGCTTTCATCAAAAATAAACAATGAATACTCGTTGCTAGTCCTCTATATAGGAAAGAATACTTTCATTCACCGACATGTGGGACGTCGACCATCCTGGTCCACCTGCCATGCACAAAATTATCCTGGACTACCCCGGTCATATCGCATGCCCAACCTTTCGGACGAAGGAACCATCATGATTTCGTTGAATTCCGCGTTTTCAAGAAAACTTACTGTACCCGCAATACTACTACCACACGCGAAGGCTGGATGGCACTGTACCACGTCATATCACTGAAACCCACTAGGCCAAACTAGCCCGCCTAGGTCATCTAATCCCTCCTTTTCGGTTTATAGGACTTATCTCAAAATTTCAGTTTTTCCATTTTATAAGGCTCAATATGGTTGTTCCCCATTACATGTTCAGATTCCAAGGTGCATTAAATCATTGCATGCAAAAATTAAGAGAAAATTGACCAATGCATGTATTTTATGCATGCATGCATTGCAATTAATACATTGGTAAACATAATTTTTTGAGGAAAACAAGAGCATTAATTACGTGCTTTTGCAAACTACAAAAAGTATTCCACCACTCATCATCTACCTTGGTTGGTGAGATTTTTGAATTGAGCCCTATAAACCGGAAAGGAGGGAGTATTTTGGAACGGAGGGAATACGTCTCTGCATTGCTATGATTTTGTGTTGCATGTTCTCTGTACTTTTGCTACGATTTTCCTACCCTATGAACCAAATGAGGCCTGAATGTATGTCCACTATTGTCTCATCTATCGCTAAGCCTACAATTTTAGGAGCTAGGGCTATTGGTCGATCGACGAGGGATAAGTATAAGCGTACCACGAGCTCATCAGCCCCAACGTTTCTCTTTGGTGAGTGTTTTGCAAGTACTATAGCTCGCACAGTAGCTAGCCTACTAACACCAAAAATCATCAAACAAGGCCTGCTGATATGATAAACAGTTGAAACTTACATCTAAGCATGCCATATATTACATCAAAAGCTGGTGAGGATACATTTGTTTCCATAACTCGGAGAAGGTTCGCATGATTCATCGCATGATTCACTATCAAACAAAAGTAGCAAGATCCGCCCACACAAGACAGTGCACTAGCCCTAAGATGGTTTTATAACACGCATCGTTCTGGTAATTAAACACAGGCCAATGCAAACTACCCTGAAGGATTAGCGCGACCCACTGTTTCTTGTCATCGATCTCTCGGGCAATGACCACAACACGGACAGCGGCATGGGAATCGATTGCTGGGGCGATGTCCACAGGACTGACCGCGACATCGGAATCGATCTCTGGGGCGATGTCCACAGGATGGGCAGCGACATCGGAATCGATCTCTGGGGCAATGCTAACAGGACGGGCCACGACATCGGAATCATCAAGGACAACCACCGGCACCTGCACAACCCTAACATATTAGCAAGCACATTGCAAATAATCAAAAACCACAACTATGGTAATAATTCATTATTTTTAACCTTGTGCAGCCCACGGGGGATCTCATCCCTCCGGGGGCCATCTCCTCGTCCTCGATGGGGGCCATCACCTTGCCAGGGGAATATTGCTTCTCAACGGCGACTATCTCGTCAAACTCGGTCTTGAGCCTCACATAGGTGGCAATCAGAGTTCCTGGTGTAGGCACGGTGGGGCCCTTGCTGTTTCTTCCAACTTTCTTTGAGGAGTTCATCCGCCAACGTCCTCAACTCTTTGGCCAGTGCTTGTTTCTTGGAGTTCTTCGTCTCCATGGGTTGGCCCGCCAACATGGTCAGCTTGTTGGTCGGTGATCGCTTCTTGGAGATCGCTGTATCCAGTGGGTTGTCCGCCGGCAACTCTTTGCCTAGTGCTCCAGGATCCATCAATGAACTGACAAACAAAAAGCAATCGAAGGGAAACCACAATCGCAATGAAAAATGAAAAAGAAGATTATTGGAATGAAAATATAGCAGCATAACTGATTCGCCCACCTTTCCTTCATCGATACAGATGAAAAATGGCAGAAGTGAATAGCCTGGAGTGAGGTTTTCTTCAAGAAAAGGAAGAAAGGGCTTGAACGAGCGTTCCAGCTGTGAAATGATGGTTGCTTCGTCCAGTCCAACTTGGAGGCCACCTTACCACTGCTGGTAAAAGTGTGGGTTTTGTGATATGACGGGTCATGACGGCCACACCAGGGTGACAGGTGAGTCTCGACTGTAGCACCTAGCTGTGATTTGGTGGATGGCACGCGGGCCCGGATGCTTTGAAATGTCCTGCATGTAGATAGAGCGGCTAGTCATATAGGAGTGCTCAATATTGTGCACCGTGACCAAGGCAGAGAGGAAAGCGGGAGAACTACGTAAATAATGCATGAGTTTAATTAGGGTAGTTTTGTAAAGTACGAGATACATTCCTCCAATCGCAAAATGCCTTGGTTCATGAGATTGAGATTTGAGCCCTATAAACCGGAAGGGAGGGAGTACTGCACACGGTGTAGTCTAGTCACTTGTTGAAATCTCTAGAAAGGCAAATGCTCCTTTGCGGTTTACCGGGCTATACTACTCCCTCCGTCTAGGTGTGTAAGTCATCTTACGAAAACCAAATAGTCCCAAAACACTTAGGCGTGGTGCATTAACTTCTACCTTGTTTCTTGTTTCTTGACATATCAACCAATAAGAGATGAGAGGTGTGCATGCTTTTAATGACTTGCAATGGCTAGTTCATTGCATGCAATGCTATTAATTAGCAAATAAACATTGATGACCCCAGGAGGAAACGGTGCTAAGCGCGTGGACCTATGCAGAATGAGTATCAACCAATGGATAATGGAGTTTAATTGTTAAACAATAGCAATTTTGTCTCATGCAAGAGCCTGGCTAGTATATGCATGCTCCAAGGAACCGCACCACGCGAGCGTTCGCAACTGCCACGTTCGGGTTGCGCTTGGATCTTCGCCTCTTCGAGAAGACGAACAATGATGTTACTCCTACTTCTACAATATCGAATCCACTGCTGCATGTCAGTCCACCTCGTGCGGGAGGAATAGCGTGTAGCGAAAGCTTCTAGTTACTGCTCCTGCCTTTGCGTGTATGACAGGTGGGCCCAACAGGTGGTTGGTCCTCCTGTCATGCAGCCAAAGGCAGGTGCAGTTAAGGCACCGGAGCCCAGTCCGCAAGGGAGAGGGCGTTGTAGTAATCAAATTTCTCGGTCTTGTACGAGTTGACGTGACACATCAAAGCAATCGCACTTTCGATATAAGTCTTTTTACACATTTCAAATGGGCTACTTCGTATGTAGGAGTAGACACATTCTCGCTTCGTATGTAGTCACTTGTTGCAATCTCTAAAAAGACTTATATTTGGAAACGGAGGGAGTACAACGCATGCATGCATGCCGTGACTTTCCTTTTGATACTTGCATGTGTTGATTTGATGCACCTTGCCAAATTTTTACTATAAATTGAACTAACCAAATTTTCATGCATGTCACAAAAAATTACAGGGCTGTTTGGATTGTGACTATGTTTGTCTTATGTTGCCACATTATTTTTCCCACACTTGCCACACTTGCCTAACCTGAGTTGCTCAAATTGTTAGACACACTTTGGCTTGACTAAGGGAATCTTTCCACAATTTTTGTGTCTATGACATGTGGGGTTCACTACTAACAAAAAAATCTTGTCTTAGGTGTGGCTAATAAAAAAGACTTATATTTAGGAACGGAGGGAGTAGAAAATATAAATAATAATGCATGTTGGGGCAACCCACGTTTCCGCTAATTTTAGCCGTGGGCTTGTTCACAATTTTACGAGGGGTGGTTGTTCATTTAATGGAGGGACTTGTAGTACCAGACTTGAATGATACAAAGTGCGACCTGGCACACCGTAGCACCACTTGGAACAAGCGGGTAGCTATCTCAAAAAACAATCAACAACTAAAAAAACCGCGACCTGGCATGTTTTAAACGATTGTTTTGATGGAGTGAAAAAGGAAAACTACCCCACTACGTCTAAATAGGCCGGAGCCTCCGCGCTTTCTTGCTAGGGTTGCTCTATTCACACACTCTCATCCTCTCCAGATCTAAACAAGATAGGGGTAGTAACACTGTCTTTCTCCCTTCAAAAACAACGGCTTTCTATCCTCACCGCTGGTTACAGATCCAGACGTATCCCCTCCGCCGGTGAAGGGAGGAGGGCAGCGATTAAGCCGTCGTCGACAGCGAGGAGGAGACCCACCGCCGCCGCAGACCGTTATCTACGGCCGAGCGCCGCTGGAGGTCCTCCGTAACGCCCGGATTCGGCGCGCCAGTGCCTCGCCGATTATTCGTCGTTGTTGTCATGTCATTTGCTTGCGTGTTGCACTTTATCATGTCATCATGTGCATTTCATTTTGCATACGTGTTCGTCTCATGCATCCGAACATTTTCCCCGTTGTCCATTTTGCAATCCGGCACTCCTATGTCCCCCGGCGCCCCCTTTTACCTCTTTTCGTGTGCGGGTGTTAAACGGTCTCGGAATGGACCGAGCTTTGTCAAGCGGCCTTGGTATACCATTGGTAGACCGCCTGTCAAGTTTCGTGCCATTTGGAGGTCGTTTGATACTCTATCGGTTAACCGGGTAACCGTAAAAGCCCCTTTCTCTTTGCAGCCCAACACCCCTTTCAAAGTGGCCCAACAACCCATCCAAACCCCCTCTATGCTCTCGGTCGTTCGATCACGATCGCGTGGCCGAAAACCGCTCCTCATTTGGACTCTCCTAGCTCCCTCTATCTATAAATTAGCCCCTCCCCCGAAATTCCCTGTCCAAACCCTAGCCCCTTCTTCCTCATGCGCGGGACATCGTCCCACTTGCACCGGACACGTCCGCTGCCCCTCGCCCAACCAGGCGCCACGTGGCACTCCCGCCGCCTCCGCCGTCTGCCCGCCCGGCCGAGGCCTTTCGCGCGCGCCGCGCCGCGCGCCAGCGCCTCCGCCCGTCACCGCCCGCCTCGCGGGCCCCGCGCCGCCGCCCGCCGCCGCCTCCGCTTGTAACGCCGTCGCCCGCCGCCGCCGCCGCCGTGCGCCGCGCCCGGCGCCCGTGCTGCGCCTCGTCCCGATCGAGGGAGGAAGAGCTCCTCCCGTTCGCCCTCGCCGCCGACCGCATCGCCCGCCGCCCTCGTCGACCCTCGCCGCGAACTCCGCTCCTCGCCGGCCGCCGCCCGCGCCTCCTCCTCCGCCGCCTCGTGCCTCGCCGCCGACCCCGTCTCCGGCCAGATCCAGCGAAGGACCGGCCGGATCCGGCGCCCCTCGACCTCCCCGGCCACCTCCCCGAGCCCGGCCACTGCCTCCCTCGTCTCCGGCGACGCAGCTCCGACGAGATCCCGACGTGCATCGTAATCCGTGCCGAAACCCTAAGGTTGACCCGAAATTTCTCTAAGTCCAGAAGGTTTTTGCATTATCATGCCATTTGCATCGCATCATAACTTGCTGCATACTGCTCCGTTTTGTGAGTATAATATGACAAAATGTTCGCTGCGAGATGCTCTACATTCCATTCCATTGCATCATGTTCATTTGAGTCCATATTGATGCCCTAATCATCATTGCAAGAGTGTTATATGATGTTGATCTGCTGAACCTGTTAGAACTTGATGATTTGTCATTTTTGCCATGTTCGATGTGTGCACCCTATGAGCATGAGCTCTACATGAGTTTCGAACTATGTCATGCCATCTTGACAGTGGTTCCAACCATGTATTTTTGTGATTCTTGTAGTGAGTGCATCGAGCTCGTGAAGTAGGGTACTTGCCGTTACTGTTTTGCTCGTCTGAAACTGCTATATCGTGATGCTATGTTAACCTGCTGCTACAAGTCATTCTATACATAATCTGGAGATGGTCACTAAGGATGTTTTGTTATACATGTCATGCTCTATCCATCCATGCCCCTGGTTGCATTTATAGCCTTCTGTAGATTGTTGTAATCTTGCTCCAAATTTGCTAAATAATGTTGTTGTCAACCTGTTAACTTTAAGTTCAGTTTTGCCATGAGCTTTGCTAGAGATCCATGCACTCTATGAACTTGCTCTTGCCATGTTTAGCTTCATAAACATGTCTTCTTACTGTGAGTTGCCTTTCCATGCCATGTTTTGCTCTGTGGTGAGTGGTTAAAGCTCACCAACATGCCTACTTATTGTTGTTCCTGCCATATATGAATCTGTAATATAACTTGCTATGTTTACATGGGTGCCATCATTTCTTCTGATCCTTTTTCGCTCATGGTCACTAAAGGACATTTGATCTATGCATTTATTAGATTCATTCCATGCCTTTATTTGCCATGATAAGTTCCTGTAACATGTTGTTTGATAGCTCTAAACATTGCAATCTGATGTTATTCCTGCTCAATCTGAAACTGTTATTATTTGCAATCTTGCCATGTCCTTTTGAGCATGTTTTAGTCATTTATGGAGATATCTCAGTGTTCATGTTTGTTCATGATTTACATGTACATAACGTCCATGCCTTTTGTTATCATGTTAAGGTGCTGTAGCTTGTTGTTTAGGTGCTTGCAATATGCCTAGTTGCTGTTTTGGACAGATTGTTGCTATAACTTGTTTCATGTGTGTTGAACCGTTGCTCCGTTTCGAGTGTGCTCTACATGAAACTTGGTTGATTTTGCATGTAGTTTCATATTATCATGTTGCATCCTTGTTTTGAGAGTGTTTGCTTGATGTTTGTATGCATTTTGCATCAATGCCATGTTTAACTTGTTTTGCTCATATCTTCTAGGCCGTAGCTCCGAATTAAATGAACTTTATATGTAACTTGACTAGAATTTCATGTAGATCATCGTGGTGCATCTTAACTTGCTGTTTAACAACTTGAACATAAGGCTTATTCAGATCTGGACCAATTTCTAAATTTGCATATGAGGACTTACCGGAATTGTTCTATGTTGTTTCCGGCCTCATTTAAACTTGTTTTGATGTGCTGCTCTTGTTTGCATCATCTCTTGCCATGAGTAGCTACATGTAGCTTGTCATGCATCACGCTTGATTGTGCATCATGTCTTGTTCATGTGTGGTGTGTTTACCTTGTTGTGTGCTTCTTCTCGATAGTTCCGTTTCGCTATGCGATCGTGAGGATTCGTTCGTCTACGCTTGGTTCGTCTTCGTGGCTTCATCTTCTTCATGGACTCGTTCTTCTTCCTAGCGGGATTTCAGGCAAGATGATCGCTACCCTGGATCTCACTACTATCATTGCTATGCTATTTGCTTCGTTCTATCGCTATGCTGCGTTACCTATCTTTTGCTCATCAAGCCTCCCAAATTGCCATGTCAGCCTCTAACCTTTTGCACCCTTCCTAGCAAACCATTGCTTGGCTATGTTACCGCTTTGCTCAGCCCCTCTTATAGCGTTGTTAGTTGCAGGTGAAGATGAAGTTTGCTCCATGTTGGATTATGTTTATGTTGGGATATCACAATATTTCTTATATTATTAATGCATCTATATACTTGGTAAAGGGTGGAAGGCTCGGCCTTATGCCTGGTGTTTTGTTCCACTCTTGCCGCCCTAGTTTCCGTCATATCGGTATTATGTTCCCGGATTTTGCGTCCCTAACGCGGTTGGGTGATTTATGGGACCCCCTTGACAGTTCGCTTTGAATAAGACTCCTCCAGCAAGGCCCAACATAGGTTTTACCATTTGCCTCACCTATGCCCTTTTTCCCTTGGGTTTCCAGAGCCCGAGGGTCATCTTTATTTTAGCCCCCCCGGGCCAGCTCTCCTTCGAGTGCTGGCCCAAACCGAGCGATGTCCGGCGCCCCCTGGGCAATCAGGGTCTATGCCAACCCGACGTCTTGCTCATCCGGTGTGCCTTGAGAACGAGATATGTGCAGCTCCTATCGGGATTTGTCGGCACATCCGGGCGGCTTTGCTGGTCTTGTTTTATTACTGTCGAAATGTCTTGTAGCCAGGATTCCGAGACTAATCGGGTCTTCCCGGGGAGAAGGAATATCCTTCGTTGATCGCGAGAGCTTATCATGGGCTAAGTTGGGACACCCCTGCAGGGTATAAACTTTCGAGAGCTGTGCCCGCGGTTATGTGGCAGATGGGAATTTGTTAATATCCGGTTGTAGTAAACTTGAAGCAAACTCTTCTAAAATACACCAACCGTGTGCGTAACCGTGAGTGTCTCTTTTCGGGGTGGATCGAGAGGAGAACACGGTTTCTGGGTTATGTCTGACGTAAGTAGGAGGTCAGGATCACTTCTTGATCATTACTAGTTGGCGACCATTCCTTTGTTTCTTCTCGCTCTTATTTGCGTATGTTAGCCACCATATATGCTTAGTCGCTGCTGCAACCTCACCACTTTACCCCTTCCTTTCCCATTAAGCTTTGCTAGTCTTGATACCCATGGTAATGGGATTGCTGAGTCCTCGTGGCTCACAGATTACTACACCAACAGTTGCAGGTACAGGTTATGCGGTGACCATGACGCGAGAGCGATGTTTACTGTTTTGGAGTTCTTCTTCTGCTTCTTCTTCGATCAGGGGATAGGTTCCAGGTCGGCAGCCTGGGCTAGCAGGGTGGATGTCGTTTGAGTTTCCGTTTATGATTCATCCGTAGTCGGATGTTGATGTTGTATGTCGTTTGTTGTATTCATGTTGATGTTATGTTGTATGTTGTATTGTATGTATTGGATGTATCCCCACTATTATGTTATGTTGATGTAATGATATCCACCTTGCAAAAGCGTCTTCAAGATGCGCTTCTATCCTTGGTGGGACATTCGAGTTCCTTTTGGATAGGATCGCATCTTGGGCGTGACACTCCGATCTCTTCGTCGTTGCCTGTGGTCGGATCCGCCCTCCCGCCGCCCACCTATCCACATCCCGACGACCTTCAGGTATATCTTCGTTCAAAACCGCCTTAGCTCTACTTCCCCAGCTCGCTACATTGCTGCATGTGCATCATTTTTTACCTCTCAGCCCCTCTCGATCGGATGGTCCAACGTCACCTATTTTTTTATTCTATTGTTAAAGGTAAAGCTACTTCATCGAGTCGAATCTTGTATACTTGGTTCAAACAAGAAATAAAGTGGGGGTGGGGGAATTTAGTATGTACATCAGACTTGGTACAAACGGGAAGGAAAGGGAAGTGGATCCTCTAACATTCTCAAGGGTTGTCACAAAATTACAGTAAATTACGTGTGTAAAACGAAGAAGGGATGTCAGGTTCATGTAGCAACCACTGTGCGGATTTACTATAGCATGTACAAAAATAAATTAAAAAATAATTTTATTGCATCATAATTTTGTTTGTATGTATTTTTTTGTAAACGTATACAGTAGATTTGTAATTTGTAAATTAATTATAATCATTTTAGGCTTAACCATATGGATGTGAAGGAGGGATGCCACGGTTACCGTAGCTTACTTGACATTCCTTGAGGATGTTAGAGGATCCGGTTCCGAAGGAAAGGGGGTGAAAGTAGTACAGATTGGTCATCCAACCGGTCTCTTGGTCGAAAAGGGAAATATAGGGGTAACGTTGTACACAGTGGTATGACCAGGACTAGATTTGCTATCCACACATAGGAGTAGGTGGCTAGAGTGAACAAAAATGGGACCAGCCGGATATGTTTCTTGGTTGTTTTTTCTCGGGGCAACAAACTATGAATCACCACTTTATGCCCTGTTTACGTACATGGTCTTTGGACTTCTTTGGAACACCCACTGTCCCATGCCCTTATACCAAATATTTAGGCTCCGTTCGGAATAAAGGGGCAGAAAACATAGGTCTTGATGAATATAGAGGAATAGGAAAGGAATGTAGGTATAAAACTATGGAACAACGAACCGGAGGAAACTCTTAAGAGAATGTGTTCGGATGGACTACGAAATGTACAGATTTGTTTTTTTAGAGTAGCATGCTTGGCAGTATGAGATGCTAATTTTTTATTCAGCTACACAGTGACTACTCTTGTCCTCACCTCACGTACCACACATAGGTTGATTCTTTTTATTCCGGCAAACACGGCACAGCAACCTGTCTAATGCATGGCAACGAGCGCCTGCCTCGGGCTTCCGCCTGAAAAATGAGCAGCGCCTGGATGTTTCTAATTCTATGGAATCAGTACTACCAGACCAGCTTTCGTATGAAACACTATTCACCTTTCCGGTGTTCCGAACGGTTGGAAGGGAAAGAATACCATAGGAATTGTGTTCCTACGAAAATCCTGCACCAAACTTGTGAACCGAACGCAGCCTTAGCTGTTCTTAAGCTGATGTCCCTGGTAAAAATGAAGCCATGCCACTGTTATAAGCCATGACAAGTTTAGCCAAATGTTTTTGCCTGTAATTGTTTGAGACTACATTTGTTTCCTCTGTGCCTTTTTGTGTAAACAGGGATATCCAATTCACACAGTTCTTTGTTGTGACCTTTTGGTGCACTTTGCACAAAACTCTTCTTAAAAGAAGTGACTTTTGTGCTTTGTTTAAGCTGGAATGTCAGAATGGAAAAGTTGGTTCATTTTGGTGGAACTGCACAAAGGGAGATCTGTGTTCCAATCCTCATCAGCCATATTGGCGCCATAACCTTCCTTTAGGTAAGAATGATATTTAATGCATGTGTTCATCTCTATTTTCTGACTGCCATGAGTAAATAATGTTGTTTTTTACTAGTGCACTTGTACTCCCTCACCGACAAAACCAATTCTGAATTAGAAGGCAATCATGTACTTGGTTTCACCAACTGGTGAGGAGAAAGAGAAACAGAGCATGAAGAGGAAGAAGAAGAAGAATAAACAGTGCCAAGGCGGTCTTGCTGAAGCCAGAGGCCTCAGTCGAGGCCATTCAAGTTCTCCGACAACGACTACCTTACATGTGAGACGATCCTCCAGGGAGCCCTTCCACTTATGCTGTCTCATTTAATTAATTAGGAGTACTTAAGTACGACTAATTTATTACTGCCTAATTTTCCTGTTGGAGTTAAACAAATCTTTAGTAGGACCCTATGCTGAATCATGTATGTGTGTATGTTTGTCTATGGAGGTGAATCGTGTCTGTGGAGCAGGGAGGGAATATTATTAGTGTCATGACATAATAGTGCTATTGTTTTGCATGTCAATTTATTGCCATTGGTTCAATGAGGCAATGTTTGATGCTACTTTTTGAGTAATATGCTAATGTCTTCCTATCCTTTCTCACTAAGCTAATGAAGGTTTCACCTTGTTCCTACTTGTGCAAACAGGGATCATGTTGTGCCAATCATACATTTTAGTGGAACTACACAAGACAATACAACGAACTGTATCCCATCCAGTGCTTTAACTCTGCTGGAAGTTCTGGATAATCTTTCGATATAATCTCAACACTTGTAAACAAGGGTGATTTCAACCATACATTTGAAGTGCAAAAAAATATATACTATTGTGTGATTCCAGTGAGTACTTTATCATCTCTTATGGGACTACATGAATAAGCTTTTTTTCCCAGGTTGGTATGGGCCTAAGGCCTTCATCCATATTAGTTTGATGTCATCTCTATTTGTATTGTGCTACTGTCATGAGAAACTCCTTTATCTTTGCACGTTAAAGTTTTGCAACCTATGATAAATGGCAATGCTTTGAGTGTTGAGTTGAGATAATTGGCACTGATTAAATAAACTAATACCTCTCTTTAAGCAAGACTACTATGTTGCTAACTTTACCCATTAAGATAATGAGGGTGCTTCTATTTGTTAGTGTATGTTTCATCAACTAGTCCCACTATTACAGTAATGTCACTCTCTCAATATATGTGCCAACAGGATGCTTTCGATTTTGGTGGAACTGCACAAAAACTTTGGGTGCTTCATTGCCTCGACAGCTTCCGTCCTTTCCTGTCAGTCGCTAATCTCCACTTGCTTTCTTCCTTTGCTGTCAGTCGCTTGGCTTATCTCGGCTTCCAGTCAAAGGAAATAGTAATTGATATGCTTCCTCACATAGGCTGGTCGGTACTGGTCTTTATCCTGATTATTGTGCCTGTCATATGTATTGGTAATTTGGTATTGTGCTACTCTTTGCCGATTTCATAAAGGAGTAATTTGGAGCCTGAACTCACAGGCAAATCATTACATCGGGTGATTTTAGTAGAACTGCACAAAATGATCAGATGGACAGGTACTTATGCTGCTGCTATGTACTCCAAAGTTCACTCAGACAAGCATCGATGTTGACAAGAAGTTCCTATATGCATTCGAGTCTCAACCGGCGTCAACCAATTGTCAAACTCCAAGTATTAGGAGAGTGAACGCCAAAAATATTGCTTGGTGCATAGCCCGTAAAAAACGCAGTCCAGTCTTTGGTCCCAACTTGTGCCTTTTGGTTATCGGCACATATGGTAGCGAACTATATGGCATGGAGTCTAAAGATTCCAGACAAGTTGTTTGACGCGTATATTCATCTGGCACTTAATCAGTCTGCACGCCAAGGATGCTCCATTTCAGTTGAACTACACTGTCGGAGTAAATAACCACGGATAGCCTAGTCGGCTCCCCCTGGGGCTTCTGAAAAAATTACAAGCCAATCAAGCCACCCAACATCCAAGACGCTGGGCCGCCTTCCCCCGGCCGGCTGTCGCTCAGGCCGGCTGTCAGGAGGCGGCCCGACCCCAAGACCTACAGAAAGAAGGCCGCAAGAGGTCCGGCTTCCAAGGAGCCGGCTACCAGAGGGCTGACTCCACGTAGTCGGCCACGAGAAGGCCGACTCCAAGAAGCCGGCCACCCTATAGGCGGCCAAGGCCGCACCCTCAGAATCTGCACTCACATAACGGTGATGAGACGGGGCGTGGCTACAGTGAAGCCTGCCACCCCCGCATCCCGGAGAGCGCATAGCTTCTGATCGCCCGTCTGGGGCAGCCATCACCCGTCCGCCCGGCAACCTTTGTTGCCATGTTGACCATGACATCACCCACGGCAATTTGTCGATTATGACCCTTGTTGGCGGGCCCCTCCGGTCAGAGAGATGCCCGAAGGCGGCTCGGCCTCCCCTAGTCGGCCTAAAACATGGTCGACCTCCCATAGCCGGCTTGCTCTTTCCCTCGAGGAAAGCGCCTCATTAAGGAGACAAGACGAGGTAAGGCTACAGTGATCGCCGGCAAGGCGGCGGCACTGTAGCCATGCTTACCTCGACAAAGCCCTCGTCATCAAGATTGAGGCAACAGTAACGATGGGGCCGGCCTGTCGACCAAGAAGCCGGCAGCCGGCGGGACCCACCAGTCGGCGGGCCCCAGCACCCGGCGGAGAAGCCGGCGGACGAAGACACTGACGGCTAGGGCCCACGCCTAGCCAGATTACCATTGTACCCCTGGGGGTTAGGCCTATATAAACCCCCAGGGCACCCATGCAAAGGGTGGATCTCTTAGAGTTTTAGACACCACATAGAGGGAAAAGAGGAGCTAGTCGTGCCCTTCTTCTTCCTCACACGAACAGCTCAAGGATCCTCTTGTAGCAACTTGTTCATCTAGTGATCATGCGGAGACCCTGCAGAGCAGCAGTAGGGGTGTTATCTCCACGGAGAGCCCCGAAGCAGGGTAAGATTCGCCGGCGTGCATGTCTTCGCCTCATCCCGTTTCCAGGCACCGGTGACGTCTTATTGGCTCCCACTATGATTAGCCACCCGTTGGCATATGTCGCACCTACCACCCGATATTTGGCGCCCACCGTGGAGCCAGGTGCACCGTCGTCCGGAGACATGTTCTGGACGGGAACCCTCTTCCTCCCCCGCGGGCGTAGCTAGCCCAGCATGCCCGATGGCGCTTGCCCCGATGCGCTGCAAGGCGTCACTGACGCCTACGCGGTGAGCTGCCTCGCCAACCTCCTTTGAGAGGCTCACATCTCCGACGAGCCCGCATCCGACGCGGGCACAGGCTGACTCGAGAGCCACCTCGTCAGCCTCCTCAACCAACTCCACGTCTCCAGCGAGCCCGCTGTGGATTTGGAGTCAGTTGGCTCCACCGACCCGATGCTTGTCGACTCCGACACGGCGTCGCTCGACGCCTTCCCCACCAACGTCGTGATCTTCGACGACCCGCTCCCCCAAGCTGACAGCTGCGGCAGTGCCATCACCGAGGTTCTGGTCATCAGTCATGGCGGCCCCTCTGGCGAGAACACCCACGACGCCCTGCAAGCGGCGCCGCACGACCTGTCCGCCCCTCTCCCGGCTGACGCCGACTCTGAGGCGCTGGAGGTGTGCCGCCTCGCCCTCCACGCGGAGGGCCGGAGGATAGCCTCCCTGAGACGCCTCACCGAGGCCCACCGGTATAAGAAGTCGACCGCGCCGCCTTGACATGCCGCCTCCCTAAGGGCCGAGCCGACTCAGCATTGTCAAGAAGCGCGGCCATCGCCCGACATCTTTGGGAGTGGACCGCCCGTCACGCCACGCCCCTCGAGAACCTACACGCCGCCTAAAGTGACCGAGAAAGAGCTGAACAGGCTTAGGGGCCCGACGAGCTTCCCTACATGGCTAGGCGCATCCAGCAAGCGATCGGTAGCGCGTCGCAGAGCGGCAGAAGACAGCGCCGCGCCAAAGCCCTCCCCGCACCGAGAGCACGCGGCGCAACGCCACGCACGCCGATCGTGGGCAACACCACAAGACGGGCGACAAAAGGAGCGGCTGCCAGCCATAACCGAACTTCGGATCTCCATCGGTAGCGGACGCAGAAGTCCGCCCTCGAGCCGTGGAGCGGCAAGGCAACCCGCCCCCTCCTCCACCTCGCGGGGAAAGATATCCCACCCCGCCGCCTGTCACACATCCGACTCTCAGCGGCCGACTAGGCCGCCTCGAAGGAGTCGGTGAGAACGACGCCCGCCATCGGATCAACCGCGTGGTGCGATCCCTGGCGTTGGAAGAAGAAGATGATGTCGGGCCGCCTTGCTTCGCCCCCCGCATCCGCGACGAGCCCTTCCCTAAAGGGTTCTCGCTCCCAAGAGACACGCCCAAGTACAACGGCTCTGTGAAGCCGGAGGATTGGCTGATCGACTACTAAACCGCAGTTAGCATTGCGAACGGCAACAGGCGCGTTGCCGGGAAATATGTACCCCTCATGCTTCAGGGCACGGCACGAACCTGGCTCAACAGCCTCAAGCCGTACAGCGTCAACAGCTGGCTAGACTTCGCCGAAGCCTTCATCCGCAACTTCACCAGCACCTACAAGCGGGCTCCCAAGCCCAGGCAACTCTCCTTGTTCGTACAAGGACCCACTGAGTCGACTCGCGACTACCTCACGCGTTGGGCCGACCTCTGCAACTCCTGCGAGGGGGTGCACGAGGTTCAAGCCATAGAGTACTTCATAGCGTGCCTAGAAGGCACCCTCCTCAAGCACAAGCTTCTCTGCGACGAGCCGGCTACCCTCGACGAGCTACTAGTCATAGCCGACAAGTACGCCACCGCCGACTCCTCAATGCAGACCGAGCTCCGGGTAGACACCGCCGGGGAGGTACCCAACCCGGCTCCCAAAACGCCGGCTAGCGACTCTAGCCGACGTCCGTACCAACACGACAACAAGCGCAAAGGCCCAATGCCGCCTCCAGCCAGTCGACAGGTGGCCACCGTCGAAGACGAGCAACCCGAGGGGCGGCCCGCGCCCAAGAAGCCGAAGGGCGGCAGGCCAACTTGGCAGCCGGCTTTCTCCTACGAGCAAGCCCTCGACGCCCCATGCAAGTTCCACAGCAGCGCGAAGCCGTCCAACCATACGACCCGGAAGTGCCACTGGCTCACCCGAATCACATAGGGCGAAGGCCTGGTGCCGCCTCCGCCAGCTGGACAGCCGCCTCCGGCTCCCCAACAGTCGGCCGCTCGACCAGCAGTCGGGACCGTCCAAGACGAGTTCCCCAACAAGCATGCCGCCTACGTCGTCTTCACGAGCCAGCCCAAAGACCGGCGCAGCCGGCGCCAACAGCACCAAGAAGTCAACGCGGTCGCCTCCAACAACACTGAGTACATGCACTGGTCAGAGAGGCCTATCAGCTGGAGCCGGCCTGACCACCCAGAGGTGATGCCGTCCTCGGGCTCTTATGCATTGGTTTTGGAGGCAGCCCTAGCAACGGACAGGCTTGCTGCCCGATTCTCCCGCGTCTTGACCGAGCAGATGCCGAGCAGCATCAACATCCTGTACCGAGACACCATGGGAAGTTGAACATCAAGGCCAAGCACCTCACGCCAAGCCAGACCGTGTTCCACAGCATCGTACCCGGCCTATCCTGTTCACCAATCGGCAAGATCAAGATAGATGTTCTCTTCAGAGACAAGGATCACTTCCGCCGAGAAGCAATCTGGTTTGAAGTGGTGGACCTTGAGAGCCCCTACCATGCGCTACTTGGCCGGCCTGCTCTGGCCAAGTTCATGGATGTACCCCACTATGCCTACCTCAAGATGAAGATGCCGAGTACCAAGGGAATCATCACCGTAGTCGGCGATTACAAGAAATCCTCCGAGTGCGCTGCGGCCAGCAACCGGCTGGCCGAGTCCCTCGTAATCGCCGAAGAGAAGAAGATGGTGGACCGAGTCGTGGCCATGGCCGGCAAGCAGCCAGCCCTGTCCCCCGACCCCAAAGAGTGTGATGCCCAAGGTTCATTCCAGCCAGCCGAGGAAACAAAGAAGATACCTCTGGACCCGAAGCACCCAGAAAGGTTTGCCGTCATCGGGGCAAACCTAGACAACAAATAGGAAGGCGAGCTCGTCGATTTCCTCCGTGAGAATCGAGTCATCTCTGCATGGTCGCCCAAGGACATGCCGGGTGTTCCGAAGGAATTCGCTGAGCACAAGCTACACGTACGAGCAGATGCCAGGCCAGTCAAGCAGCCCCTCTGCCGGCTGTCAGAAGAAAAAAGAAGGATTGTAGGAGAAGAGATAGCCCGGCTCCTGGCGGCCGGCTTCATAATGGAGGTGTTCTTTCCGGAGTGGCTAGCCAACCCGGTGCTCGTTCTGAAGAAGAACAACAAGTGGCGCATGTGTATAGACTACACCAACCTCAACAAAGCCTGCCCCAAATATCCCTTCGCCTTGCCTAGGATTGATCAAGTGATAGACTCCACAGCCGGATGCGAGTTGCTGAGTTTCTTGGATGCCTAGTCGGGCTACCACCAGATAAAATTGGATCCGGCTGACCGCCTGAAGACCGCCTTCATCACGCCATTCAGAGCTTTCGGTTACCTGACTATGACATTCGGCTTGAGAAACGCAGGTGCCACTTTTCAGCGTTGCATGCAGAAATGCCTCCTCAAACAACTCGGCAGAAATGCCCACGTCTATGTAGACGATATCGTGGTGAAGACGGAGAAGTGCAACACCTTGCTAGAAGACCTCAAGGAAACATTTGAGAACCTACGCCGGTTTCAGATCAAGCTCAACCCCGAGAAATGCGTGTTCGGAGTGCCAGCCGGCCAGCTCCTAGGCTTCCTGGTCTCCAAACGCGGCATTGAATGCAACCCGGTGAAGATCAAAGCCATTGACAGAATGGAGATTCCCACCAAGCTGCGAGACGTCCAGAAGTTCACCGGGTGCCTGGCCTCCCTGAACCGCTTCATCAGCCGGCTTGGAGAAAGGGCTCTCCCCCTCTACCGACTCATGAAGAAAACCACTCACTTCGAGTGGAACGACCAAGCCGACCAAGCTTTTCACGAGCTGAAGAAGATGCTTGCCACGCAGCCTGTCTTGGCGGCGCCGACTGAAAAAGAGCCCATGCTCCATTATATTGCCGCCACCAGCCGGGTGATCAGCGCCGTCATCATGGTCCAGAGCCTAGAAGAAGGCCGAGCTCAGCCAGTCCAGAGGCTGGTCTACTACTTAAGCGAAGTATTGTCCACCTCGAAGCAGAACTACCCGCATTACCAGAAGATGTGCTATGGCGTGTACTTCGCTGCCAAGAAGCTGAAGCCCTACTTTCAAGAGCACTCCATCACGATCGTATGCACCGCCCCGCTCGCCGAGATCATAGGCAGCCGGGATGCATCCGGCCGGGTGGCAAAATGGGCCATTGAGCTGGCCCCTTACACGATCATCTACCAGCCTCGCACCGCCATCAAGTCGCAAGCTTTGGCTGACTTCCTCGACCGGGCCGAGACCCAAGACCGCGGCTCCGGCTCCACTCATTGGCGGATGCACTTCGACGGGTCCAAGATGCACATCGGCTTGGGAGCCGGAATCATCCTCACCTCTCCCAAAGGCGACAAACTCAAATACACATTGCAATCACTTTACCGCCTCCAACAACGTAGCCGAGTATGAGGCGCTCATACACGGACTCCGGCTAGCCAAAGAGCTCGGCATCCGCCGGATCCTGTGCTATGGTGACTCGGATTTAGTGGTCCAGCAGTCATCTGGCGACTGGGACGCCAAGGACACAAACATGGTGAGCTACCGCTTCCTCGTTCAGCAAATCAGCGGGTACTTTGAAGGATGCGAGTTCCTCCACGTGCCACGGGCCGACAACGAGCAAGCAGATGCCCTAGCACGGATAGGCTCAACCCGACAAGCTATACCAACCGGCGTCTCTCTCCAACTCCTCCTCAAGCCGTCTCCAGAATCCGACTCCATCTTCGTGCCGCCTAACTCCGACGGAGCCGGATCCAGCTTGGGGAGCCAAGCAGGCGGCCCGGGGACTTCGATAGGCGGCTCGGGGACTGCCATAGTCGCACCCGGCCCAGGGACATCAGAACCTGGCCCGGGGACTATGGTAGTCGGCCCGGGGACTGCATCAACATCACAGGCGGTGGCCAGCTCCAGCTCTTCACCGCCCAGCCCACCCGCCCTGGTTGCAGTAGCCGTGTTGGCTATGGAAGAAATCACAGCTCTATCATGGGCTCAGCCCATCCTCAACTTCCTGGTAAACAGAGAACTGCCGGCTGACGAGATCGCGGCAAGAAAAGTCCAACGCCGAGCCGGACCATATACAATTGCCAACAGAGAGCTCGCCGACGCAAAGGTCACAGAGTCTTCCAGACCGCGCCGAGCTGCAGAAGGGCATACCAATCCTCAAGGACATTCACCAAGGCGAATGCGGCCACAATGCAGCCTCAAGATCCCTCGCTGGCAAAGCTTTCCGCCATGGATTCTTTTGGCCGACTGCCATGGACGACGCCAAGGAGTTGGTCAAACACTGCAAAGGCAGCCAAGTCTTCAGCTCCAAGCAACACATGTCGGCTTCAGAACTCAAGAACATTCCCCTCACGTGGCCTTTTGACGTCTGGGGACTGGACATGGTGGGCTCATTCAAGACGGCGCGCGGCGGCATGACACACTTGCTTGTCGCCGTGGATAAATTTACCAAGTGGATCGAAGCAAAGCCGATTAAGAAGCTAAACGGGCCGACTGCCGTGACATTCATCACAGACATCACAACTCGGTACGGCGTGCCACACAGCATCATCACCGACAACGGCACGAATTTTGCCAAGGGAGCATTGGCACGTTTCTGCGCGACGCAGGGTATTCGGCTCGACCTAGCGTCCGTTTCCCACCCGCAGTCAAACGGCCTAGTTGAGCGAGCCAACGGCCTCATCCTTTCCATCATCAAGCCCCGGTTGGTCGTGCCGCTGGAGCGCTCGGCCGGCTGTTGGCTCGACGAGCTGTCGGCCGTCCTATGGAGTCTGCGCTCTACCCCAAACTAGTCAACCGGCTTCACCCCTTTCTTCCTTGTATATGGCGCCGAGGTTGTCATCCCAACCGACATCAAGTTCGACTCGCCTCAGGTAACCATGTACACGGAAGCAGAGGCCAAAGAAGCACGAGAAGACGGCGTCGACCTGCTGGAAGAAAGCCGGCTGTTAGCCCTCAGCCGGTCCGCAATCTACCAGCAGGGTTTGCGCCGCTACCATAGCCGGAAGGTCAAGCCAAGATCATTTCAAGAGGGCGACCTTGTGCTCCGCTGATCCAATAACAACCGGCCAGCACAAGCTCTCGGCCCCTTGGGAATGTCCCTTCGTCATCAGCAGAGCATTGGGAAATGACTCTTACTACCTAATCAATGCACAGAAGCCGAAGGCACGAAAGAGAGATGATTCAGACAAGGAGTCGGAACGACCATGGAACACCAACCTCCTCCGAAGGTTTTACAGTTAAAATGCATCGACCCGGGGACTGGCCGCCTTGAGTTATATTCAAAGTTCCACCTGCAGTCAGACAAGTAATGTGCCGGCACCCAAGCCCCCTCTTGTCAAAAGCCGCAGCTCGAAGAAACGACTGTCCGGCTGGCAAGAGTCAAAGGCAGGAAAGGATGCCCACACGAAAAACGGCTAAGGACTAACGAACTTATATAAAAAAAGCCGGCTTCCTCCCATTGCTGACCGGCTACCAGAGTAGCCGGCCGGCCGGCTTCCCGTTCCGCCTTGCCACAATCCAAGAAAGCTCAAGTACTTTCCTTCCCAAAAATAGCCAAGTTCCTCCCAAGCCACAGACTGCAGAACAACTATTCGGCTGGGAAGGCGACAATCAAGGGAAGGCGGCAAATGAAACAACCTAAGGATAAAAAGAAAATTCGAATGGAAGCCAAACACATGCATAATTATAATTACACAAAAGCCTTCGAAAGGTCGGCATTCAACATAGTTTGAATACATCCCCAGTGGGTGGAACTGCGCAAATTTAATAAAAGTTGTTCAAGGAGCAACAACAGAAAAGCGAGAGCGGCAGATCAAGCCAAGGGAGCAACAGGCGAGTCGGGCAGGTCAGCGGAGGCGGCAGTGCTCTCTGGCCGGCTGGCGAGTCTCGGCCTGATCATCACACCTGGCAGGCGGCGCGCTTGCGCGCGCCTCGTTGCTGGAAGCACGATCAGGCTGAAGCTGGCTGGTCGATTCACCGTCGGGCACGGCGTCTTCGCCGCCCTCCTCCTCTTCGTCTTCGGCTTCATCGCTGGAAGCAATCTCCTCCACCGAGTCCTCGCCTTCCGCCGGGTTCAGCCCGAACCATTCCTCCGGCTGGGCGACGCCGTTGTCATTCACTTCAGGAGCAAAAATGCTGGTGTCGGTGTACTCGGTGATAGCCGGGCGTGCTGGATGATAGCCGGCCGTACCGCCACCAGCTCCTCGTCAGCCTCCTGCCTCCAAGTGCTCAGCTGGTGCAAGCTCAGCCCAGGATACCAGGCCCGGAAAAACTCCAGCGCCCGCCCGGTGCCGGACCGAGCAGCGGAAGCCTTTCAGGCCTCGAAGCGGCCAACCGCAACATCCAGCCAGTCGGCAGTCCGACTGGGGGTGCGGGGGATCACCTCGGCAGGCCAAAGAGCAGCCAACACTTGCGCCCAAGACGCTCAAGCCGGGCGTGAGCATGCGGTGACGGCTATAGCGGACTGGATCGTAAAAGCTGCTCTTCAAGCGTCCATTGGCGTCTGGCGCGATCTCAACCCCGCTTGCCGGCGTGTCTCAGGTGGGCCTCGATGGAGCTTGGTGGGCGGCGACGGAGTAGCCGGGGAAGTAATTTGCGTGAAGAACAAGGAAACAACACAAAAATCAGAAGATGAACAAAAGGGCAAGGAGCAAGCAAAGGGGTGAAAAGGGGAAGACGGCCTACCAACGATCAGATCCTCCACCCGTCCATAGCCCTCGCTCAGCGCTTGCCTCGCTTCAGCCCAGCCCGCCGCCTCAGTCTCGAACTCGGCTTTAAGGGCGGCCTCGCTGTCCTGCGCCTTCTTCAGGGCTGCCTTGTGGCTCTCCTCCTGGTCGGCCAGTCTCTTGGCCAGGCGGTCGCGTTCCTGGGTCAAGGCGTCGCACTCAGCCTCCTTGGTGCGAAGGGCGGTCTGGGTCCCGCCGAGCTGCTCCCTCAAGTCAGCATTAGCCTCTGCAAGCGTGGAGAAAAAGGAAAAAAGCAATAAGGAAGAAGTCGTCAGGGAAGATCCGACCCGGCTGCTCAGCAGCCGGCCCGAATCTCGGGGACTACACCCAGTGGGTGCGCTGACGCGCCCCCACATGAGATAAAAGAAACAAAGTACTCACTCCGGCTATTCGTCAGGTCGGCGGCCTTTTAGCTCAGCTCCTGGGCCTGGGAGTTGAAGGCGTCCGTGCAAAGATTGTGATACTCCAGAAAATCAGACGGAGTGCAAATAAGAACAAGATTGCCGCCAAGGCCTGCCCAAAAAGTTCCAAGCCGCCTGCTCAGCAGCCGACTCGAAACTCAAGGACTACACCCAGTGGGTGCGCCGACGCACCCCCACGGAAGAAATCAAAAAAGAAATCGATCAAGGCCAGAAGACTCACCCGGACGACCGCGCGCATAGTGAGGAACTCCTGGGTGTACCGTTGCAGCAAGCTGGCTTGGGCCTGAAGCCGGCGTCGGACCTCCTGCGCCGCCAAGTTCAGCTCGACCGTCCCGCCACTGGGCGTCCACTCGGACGTGCTGGCGCTAGCCGCCTCCAGGTCCTGTGCCGTCGAGCTGGTGCCCGCAGCTCTTTGCGGCTCCGGCGTCGAGGACGCCTCTCCCACGCACCGGTGAGGCGCGGACTGCACCACAAGACCCGCCCCCGCCGCCGACTCGCCCCCGGCCGGCTGCCCAGACACCACAGCAGGTCGGCCGCCTTGGCCCACTCTAGTCGGCGCTGGCTGTGGCGCCTCCCCCAGGATCGTCACGTCGTCCTCCCTCCTCTCCATCACCGGTTGGTCGCGGTCGGCTTCCTCCGACGGAGGCATGAGGATATCGGGAGCCACGGCGCGAAGGGGAATGACGAGCTGCGGAGGCTGATTGCGCAAAGCCTCCGCCTCCCTCTCCACAGCCGCGGCTTCCGCCTGGGCCTTGGCCGCTGTCGGTGTCAAAACCAGCGGATCTCGGGTAGGGGGTCCCGAACTATGCGTCTAGGCGGATGGTAACAGGAGACAAGGGACACGATGTTTTTACCCAGGTTCGGGCCCTCTCGATGGAGGTAATACCCTACTCCCGCTTGATTAATATTGATGATATGGGTAGTACAAGAGTAGATCTACCACGAGATCAAGGAGGCTAAACCCTATAAGCTAGCCTATGGTATGATTGTTGTTCGCCCCACGGACTAAAACCCTCTCGTTTATATAGACATCGGATAGGTTAGGGTTACACAGTCGGTTACAAAGGTAGGAGATCTACATATCCAGATCGCCAAGCTTGCCTTCCACGCCAAGGAAATTCCCATCCGGACACGGGACGAAGTCTTCAATCTTGTATCTTCATAGTCTTGAAGTCCGGCCGTGATGATAGTTCGCTATCCGGACACCCCTAGTCCAAGTACTCCTCGGTAGCCCCTGAACCAGGCTTCAATGACGCATTTAGCACGGGCGTGCATATTGTCTTCGGCATTGCAAGGCGGGTTCCTCCTCCGAATACTTCATAGAAGGTTTTGAACACCAGGATAGTGTCCGCTCGCAAAACAAGTTCCACATACCACCGTAGAGAGAATAACTTTTTGCACAGATCTGCTGACGTATTCAGCGGGCGTGACATCACACCACGGCCAGGCCTTTATATGAATCGCTTTTTACTGCTCCACCTCGGTAGCGTTTAGCGAGGCAGCTTCCGCACGTCTTATCAAAGCATAGATCGTGCCCCTTATTCCGGGATACCCATCAATACGGACGTGGGTAACCCATCCGCGCCATTGATTACGGCGCTTGGGAGATAAGCGAGTTTTACCAGGCTGGTGGGGGACGCATAGCTTCGTCCGTCCATATAAGGGGATAAGGATCTTCCTCCTTTGCTCATCCATTTTCGCGCACTCGAGCTCCAGCTCCCAAGTCCGCACATCCCACCTCAACCTTCTCCAACCATGTCCGGAGCAGGAGGCAGGTGGATCGCCTCCTCCGTCACGGAGGGGCACATCACAAAGCTGCGGGAGGCCGGATACTTATCCAGCAACATCACAAGACAAAGCCTGCCAAGCGGGGCAGCTCATTCCAACCCCTAGGCCCCCCGAGAGGGTGGTGTTTCTCCCCACTTCCCACGCTGGACTAGGTTTTCCACTTCACCCATTTGTCCGGGGCTCATGTTCTACTACGGCCTGGACTTCCACGACCTGGCCCAATTTCATCCTCAACATCTCGGCGTTCATCGTCAGGTGCGAGGCCTTCCTCTGCATCCAGCCCCACTTCGCTTATGGCTGGAGATCTTCAATGTCAGCCGAAGGTAGTGGGCGGCCGCCAAAGCGGAATGCGGAGGCGCCATGGTTGGCAAGATGGCCAAAGTCCTATGGCTCGAGGGCTCCTTCGTGGAGACAATAAAGGGGTGGCAATCGGGGTGGTTCTACATCACTGAGCCGCGCGACCCTAAATGGGTGGCGGCCCCCAAATTCAGATCTGGCTTCCCCACACGGCTCTCGTCATGGAAAGAGACGGGCCTGACGTGGGGGAATTCGGATGACCTATCCGGGCTCCAAACATGCGTCCGAAACCTGGTGGACAAGAATCTAAGGCTTGTCAACGTAATACAGGTGATGCTCATCCGCCGGATTCTCCCATGCCAACAACGGGCCTTCAAATTGTGGGAGTTCGATCCGGCACAGCACTCAACTCTAAAAAGGCTCTTTGACACTACATACGAAGATGCCTGGAAGGTGCTGTTCAAGGGCGCCGAGGTTCTACATCCGCCATCAAGATCGCGGATTCAGCTCGCAGCGTCAAGCCAGCGAGGTGAGTTATTTTACCCTTTATGGGACTCTTTTTTCATAATTTGACTCTATGCGGGATCTAAACTCCCTAACCTTTAACAGGACTGGCTAAAGACGTATGGACAGGTTAACTGCCCGGCTCCTTTGCGGAAGACCAGTGACGCCCGATTGACGGGGCTGCTGGCTCCGGTACCTCATGTGGTGCCGGAGAAGAAGGCCAAGAAGGAGGCAACAGGAAATCGAAGGAGCTCCCGACGCCTGGTGTTCTGAAGCAGAATCTTCTCTTGAGAACGAGGAGGAGGAAACCGAAGCCTCTCCCCCAGCGGGGGAGGAGAGGAAAAGGAAGGCCGCCCCAACTGGGGAGGCCGGAGGGTCCAAGAAGGGAAGAACCCTTCCTCCGGACTTCTCCACCAACGTCGACAACGACGAGGAGGATTGGCCAACAAGGGCCAAGCCCCTGGCGAGATTGTAAGTGTCCGGATACCCATGGCTTTTTTTATTGCTTAGTGTTCTCTAATGCCAAACAATCATGCAGCCCACCCAAGGGCGA